>JAJIBD010001050.1:0-53110 GCA_021461705.1 Cryptotis parvus | reverse complement strand
AATGACTTGCTCATCTTACATGTCTCCTTAAAATGTAGACACTATCACTTTACCCTTCCTGCATCTTTTACCCACTACCACACCCCACTTTGCTTATTGGGGTTTTGTTGGGAGAAAGGGACTAATCCCTGGAATAATCATTTGTTTAGACCTGAAACAAGTGTGTTACTACCCTAGGGTGGTATCACTCTACTTCTACACCTAGAGGCTGATTTGTTGACATTACTCTCCCTGATGATAGAATTACTTTTGGATATATAAGGACTTGAGGTATGGGGATCCACTTTGGTGGGAGACTTGGGCCAGAGTGCATGGTCTGAGTTCTAACCAAGAGCTAGAGGTCTGGGGAATCCCATTATCTTGGATTGCAGTAACAGAGTTTGTTTACAAGTAATTATTATTAGTAATTAGTAAAAAATTCTGTTTGTGTCTTTTGGAACTGCACTGAACTCCTGATTTTTTCTTCCATTCCCCATCAGCTTTGGAGGTAGAAGGGAACTCATTTTCTGATATTGTTGGGGACCTCAGGACTCCCCGACAGCACCATTCATCATAAGTTAGAACAGTGAGCTATGGGCATGGGGTACATAGGGTAGATAAGCAATGACCTTGATGAGACAGAAAATGGAACAGGGTGCTAATAATTGTCGAGGGTACTAATGCCAACCTAGAACTGAGCATTAAATAGAGGCAAAAGGATACACATGACAACCTTTTAATGTATGTTCTTGTAATCCATAGTCTGGAAGGGAAGGAAAAGAGAAAGAGAGAGAAAGGGAAAGAAATAAAGAACCTGCCATGGAGGTGGGCTGGGGAAGGAGGGAGGGAACCGGGGATGTTGGTGGTGGGAGATGGGCACTGGTGGAGGGACGGGTGCTGGAACACTGTATGACCAAAACCCAAACATGAACTTTTTAATTGTATATCTTTTTATTTGTATATCTCATGGTGGTATAATAAAATACTTAAAAAAAAAAGCAATGACCTTGAAACTGGAAACACTTCTTTTTTGTGGGGGCGGGGGGTTGGCAGGGAGCATACCCAGTGGTACTCAGAGCTTACTCCTGGCCTTGCACTCAGGTATCACTCCTGGGGGATTATATGGTGTGCCAGAAATTGAATCCTGGTCTGCCCTGCTTGCTGTACAGTCACTTTAGCACTACTATTTGCAGGACTATGCTGCCAGGCTGTATTGCAACCCCCATAACTCTAAAAAGTCTGTCCTTTCTTTAGTAGGAGGTTTCCTCTTTAAATCTGAACTCTCCCTAGCAGTATATAAGTTTGCCTAAGCCTCAGTTTTCCCTAGCAGGACATTTCCTTCTTGGCCACACATCTGCAGCTTTTGTGTCCTTGATTTAAGTTCACTGTACTCAGGATGCTGCCCAAATCTTAGGGCCTGCATTTATAGGGCAATTTACACACATCATCTAGCACAGCATATGCCTCTTTTCAGGATGCACTGTTCAGGGGCCCTGGTGTCAATCCTGGAGACACTCAGCCAGCAGAGTCAGATGGGACTTAGACTCCAGAACTGCACCAGTGATCCCTGAGCTCTTTCCCTAGCCGCATATTTAGCTTAATTGATTTTTTTTCTGCTTTACAGAGAGGGGAGGAGAAGGAGGGAGAGAGGGAGAAGATGAAGGGGGAGAGGAGGCCTACTCGTACCTTGGACACGTATCTTGGACATCCCGAAAGCTCCCTATGCTCATCAGATTAAGGAGTCGGGTTCACAAGTCCTCAGTCCTCACTTGGAGTTACCATCTTGTGGGATAGCATTGACTTTCAGAAACAGGAGTCATCCTTGAGACCATTTTTCATCCCCCTTTTTTCTGGTTCCTTTTTTTGTCCCTTCTTTTTGGCCTATGTGATCCTGAGGGTCTCACCCCTTTAGAGTCCTCAAGTTCAATCATTCCCAATTTTTCTCTGGGTCCAGCATGTGGCCCTTCTTTTTATTTGCAAACTAATTTCCTCTTACTTACCACAGAGCTTTTTCCTTGCTATTTTCAGTGCTATTTTCTTGCATCTCAGTCACTCTCCTTCCAACCTTGAATCTATTTAATACTTATCTGCCAAGAAGCAAGATGCTGAGTAATTAAGAGCAGATTTCAGAATGAATTGGGGTAGGCTCAAATCCCACCTCTGACTAATTAGTTGGGGTGAATTAACTGACATGTCTGTGTTTCACTTTATTTAATCTGTAAAATGGGAGATCTGTGGTTGGAATATGTTTAATATTTGATGTGTCTGTATCATACAATGGTTTATGTAATTTATTCTCTATAATTGTTGATACATTTACATTGTGCATTAATGCTTCAATATTTATGAAAGCTATTAATGCTTAAAATTAAGAAATGAATATAAAAGTAGTGAATTAACTGAGGAAATAGATTAGTAATGTATGTGAATGTTGAGAAAGTGAATTAACTAGAAAACTTCAGAAAGAACTATAACCTTTGTGAGCCAGTGAATATATAATTCAGGTTGAATAATAGAAAAGTACAGCAAAATTCCAAACAATAACATTGACTGAGGTATTGTAGTAGTCATACTGTTAGCTGACAGGCCTAGCTAGCTTGGGAGCTTTGCTGTTTTATCCACTCACAGTTTAATCTATTTACATGTTCTTAACCCAGGGTTCTCTCTTCTGTGTAAACACTAGTGGAAGGTTTGGCAGTTACAGAAGTTACCTTGACTCTGAATGAGTAACTTCTGTCTTATTATTATATATCTACTATAACTTTTATGTTATCTGGATTGGGCACAGCTCCTCTTTATACCCACTGATCCCAGTGTGGGACAGTTAGAATTTACCAGGAGACTGCCACCTAGGTTACATTGAAACTATTGCTTAAGATTATAGGAAGGATCACACTAGTTTGCCCTCAAGCAGGCGAGCATGACCCTTTCAGTATACAGAGAACCGATACTCAGAATTACCCTGGTGCAGATAATAAATAAGAAGGACCTTGTGAGTACCATCTAGATTACACAAAGCCCATGAAATTAATATGTATTACTTTATACCAGCTCCCTCTCTCCAGTGTTTTACGTAAGAGATAATCTTGGAAGAAGGGATTAGTCCTTGGCATAATCATTTGTTTAGACCTCTAGTAGGGTGTGACACCACCCCTGCTACACTCTAGAAGCTGTTTAGTAGCTCTTTGTTGACAGGACCCTCCCCTGAAGTTAGGATTACTTTTGTGTATATAAGGGGAACTGACAAGGTACTGCCTCCTCTCTGGTGATCTATTTTGGTGGGACTCTCTCTGGTGGGATCTACTTTGGCAGGAGACTTGGGCCCTCAAGTATGGTCTTAAGTTCTGACCAGAGCTAGAGGTCTTCCATTATATTGTATTGCAGTGGTAGAGCTTGTTGTACTATTAAAAGCATTTTGGAACTGCACCAGACTCATGAGTTTTCATCCGTTCCCCAGCGGCCTTGGAGGTAGAAGAGAACTTCTGTTCTGATACTGTTGGGGGACCCCAGCGGCTTCCCAAAAGTCATACTATTTGACAAATTAATCAGCTAATGATTTATGGTGATCTTATACCTTCCAGTGCACAGCAGAGTCACAGCTTAGCCTTTGCCTCTGCAGACCGTGAGCTACATGGCAGGACTGCGGAGCTGCACAAGGCACAGGCTCATGGGAGGGCTGTGGTCAGCCATGCTGAGAAATTGTTTCCAACCTGCTCTACCAAAACTAGAAATTTACTAAACCATTTAGTAGTACAATAAGGTTTTTTTTTTTTTTTTTTTGCTTTTTTGGGTCACACCCGGCATTGCTCAGAGGTTTCTCCTGGCTCTGCACTCAGGAATTAGTCCTGGCAGTGCTCGGGGGACCATATGGGATACTGGGGATTGAACCTGGGCCGTCATGGGTCGGCCACGTGCAAGGCAAATGCCCTACCCGCTGGACTATTGCTCCGGCCCCCAATGATAGTTTTTTTTTAAATTTCAAAATTATGTTTGTGTCTGAGAGATGCATTTGAGGATTCAAACATTCTGGACAGTACAGATGCCTGTACTGTCTAATATTTACATTTAGATAGTGTCTAATATTTACATTTGTGGCACTAAGCCAAAATGTACACTCAGCCTGTTGGTGTAGAACTTTGTGTGATAGGTGACATTAATGTGGCCCTGCCTAGCGCCAGTCATCTGTTGTCAGGCACTCTGGTTGTTTCCAGATTCTAGCTATTGTAAATAGTGCTGCTATGAACATAGCAAATAGTTTCTTGCCCTTATTAGGCTTCATCTATGCCATGAAAGTATGTTAATGGATGTGACTTTTATTTGAAAATGTAGGCATTTCAGACCCATGTATAAATGAGTTTTTATATTTCTTTATAGAGTTTCTAACTTGGAAGTAGAAGGAACTCAAGTTCAAGAGATGACCTTAGATGAATGGAAATATCTTCAAGAACAGACCAGACCAAAGCCTGAGTTTAACATCCGGAAACCCGCGTCTACTGTCCCTTCTAAAGCAGTGGTGATACACAAGTCCAAATATAGAGATGATGTAAGTATGATTTTTTTTTTTTTTTGCTTTTTTGGGTCATACCCAGCGATGCTCAGGGGTTACTCTTGGTTATGCACTCAGGAATTACTCCTGGCAGTGCTCGGGGACCATATGGGATGCCGGGATCAAACCGGGTCAGCCAGTGTGCAAGGCAAACGCCCCTACCCACTGTGCTATCACTCCGGCCCCAGTATGATTTTTTTTTACCTAGAGGAAGTTACCTTATTAGAATTGAAATGGGCATTTTTTTTCTTTTTGAAAGTGGAACATCAATAGTTGGCATTGTAGTTTCTAAAAGTAATCTGAGGTGATATTTGCTCATTTTTACTGTGAAATTTTTTATTAAAAAAGGGATTGAAACTTGGTCTTTTGATAATTAAATATAAAGCAGTTACATTACAATTGCTAAGACAGTACAAATATTGTATGTTAATTGTACATTTTTTTGTCTTAAAAGGTGCAGGGGCCAGAGCGATAGTACAGCGGGTAGGGCATTTATCTTCCTTGCAGTTGGCCCTGATTCACTCCCCTGAGCTCCACCAGAAGTGATACCTGAGTTAAGAACCAGCAGAAACCCTTGAGCATCTTCGGATGTGACCCCAAAGTAAAAAAAAAAAAAAAAAAAAAGGCAAGAATATTTTCACAACAATGCCTTTTCAAAGGAAAACTGCTTTGCATTTACATAAGATTTCCTTCTCTTCTGATTCTTAGTAAGAGCATTTTAAGTATTGTGGTGTTCTGTGTTCTGTGGAGCCTCCTTGTTTTTACTGGTGCAATTCTGTGTGCTCTGCCTCACCTCAGACTCAAAAGGCACAGCACAAGTGGGACTGGCAGTATGACTGGTTCTGTTCGAATCACCAATGCCCTGTTGGACTATTCTCAGCCTCTCACTCTTATGAGGGCCTGCTTTTTCATGTTCAGCTCTTGGCCACCTGAGCTTTGAAAGTATATGTCAGCATATATTGGTCAGCAAATGCACACTGTGATTAAATGATGCATTGTCTTTAAAGGGTACACTAAAATATATAACTTTAAAATTTAGACTGTGCCTCATGAGATAATAGCTCTTTATCTCTATGATACCAATTTCTGTTTGATGTTGGTAATGAGCAAATTATTTTCTCTGTTGATATTCATTCATTTTCAATTTCAGACCCAGGAATTTTATACTACATAGATTTGTGTTCTCATGGATACCTGATTGTATCTGTGTGATACTTTTGGTTGTGGGCTTTGGGCTACACCTGATATGCTTAGGGCTTACTTCCAGAGTTGCTTGGGGAACCTGTGCTGGAGATTGAATGCAGGTCTCCTCAGTGCACAACCTGTGTTCCATCTCACTTATGGCATAGGATCCTTTCTTTTCATTATCCTAATAACTAGTAAGTTTTAAACTATTTTCGTTATTTGTTCTCTGAGAATTTTTTTTTTTTTTGGCCACACCTGGTGGTGTTCAGGGCTTACTCCTGGCTCTGATCTCAGGGGTCACTGTTGGTGGTGGTCGTGAGATCCTATAGGGTGCCAGGGATCGAACCTGGGTCAGCCACATTGCAAAGCAACTGCCCTGCCTACTGGACTATCTTTCTGACTCCTCTTTGCTAAGAACTTTCTGTGAGGTATTTTTACAAGCCCATTAGTTGTTTTTGTTTCTATCTTTTTATTTGGGGACATTATAAATAAAGATTTGCCTAAAGCAAGCACACTGTCTAGATGTGAAACATACTGCTGACAGTTTTGGTAAAAACAGAAGTTGTTTTTCCTTAATGTACACTAAACTCATATCCCTTGTCTCCTGAGAGGCCTCCTGGAGTATTTGAAGCATCAGGGTTAGCCACGTCATTAAGCTTGGTCTCAGTGAACCACATAGCTTTAGTTCCAAAACACTCTGAAGATTTTAGCCAGAGATCTTTCTTAGAGCAGTGTTGGGTCTGCCCATACTTCAGGACTGTCCAGAGTCCCCAACAGTTACTAGGGTACATTGGGTTCCCTGGTTGAGTTCAGGGGACAGCAGCTGTTCCCTCTAGCCAATGGACATAAAAAGCATGGCAACCAGCTGTTTGAAAGTCCAAGATTTTAATTATCCACACACCAACAGAGAGCAGAGAGAGAGAGAGAGAGAGAGAGAGACAGAGAGAGAGAGAGAGAGAGAGAGAGAGAGAGAGAGAGAGAGAGAGAGAGCAGTCAAGCAGAGCAGAGCTGACCAGACTATTTCACTCAGACCTCTGACCCCTGACCCAGAGCCAAACAAGAGAGCTCCTTTTATTGTTTTTCATGGCAATGTGCAGGGCTTTACAAAAAGCAGGGGGCAGTATTTCACAAAGGCTGGGGGCAAAAGGTAAAAAGGCTTTTTTTACTCCAAAAAAGAAAGGAAGTGAGAAGAGCTTCCTCTCACCAGGTGCAAGAAATACAGGAGTCTCTCTGCCCCAGCTCTCTTGGGCTAGTATGGAATCACTGGATGTTATTTTCGCTCATCTTGGGCTAATAAACAATTATTTCAATGATACTTCTAATTGTTTTGTATAGACAGAGTAAGAGAGACAGACATTTATCTACAACTGGCATTAGGGTGACCTTTCCTGGGGAGATGGCACCATATAGTCCATACTGCATTCCTCTCACCAGATTGATCATTCCAGCCTCTCAAGGTCCTATCAGCTTTTTAGATAAACACAGAGCTCATTCTGTAACCTTGATCTCTGAGCATTTAGTCAGAACAAAGCTTGTTTTAGGTCTTGCACTCAGGGGCAGACAAGTTGTTCCATATTGAAGCCAGGTGGTCTTTCTTCCTGGTTCCATTCAGTTCCTTTGTGGGGGACCCTCCTTTCTTGGGGTGTGAAGACTTAAAATTAATCTATAGGCAATTGTGGTATTTAGTTAAGAAACATGGTGCAAGCCCAGGAATAACAAATTAGCCTTACCTGTCTTCCTGTATCTATACAAAATAACATAGCTCCAATACAAAAGTATGCAAATGGCGCCCAGTAAAGAGAAAAGTAGCATTTTAGTAAACCACTGAGCTTAGCTGAGAATTTGACACCTGCTGAAAAGGAAGCAGAGGGCTGTAAACAAAAGGAACCCATTAGAGCAGCAAAAGCCAAATTTTGGGTTCACTAAAGTTTACTTACTTCAGTGCACCCTAAGAGGCAAAAGTCCTAGAATAGTCAGATTTATTTGGGAAGTTCAGACCCAACTCAATGAAATGTGCTGTGCTCTTTTGCACACTGTGGCCATCAAACGTTCATTGCTGCTGAGTAGAAATTCCACTGCACGAGGTGGAGGTGGTGGGTGTTCCAGGGAAAGCATGCTGGGAGCCAGTTATTCCATATAAATGGCTTTGTTCCTTGTAACCAGTGTCAGTGTTCCCAAGTCCTATCCTTAAACATGGACCTAAGGCCTCTGTATATGTGAGAGGGCCTGATAGATTTATGGCTCTGTCACTGAGCCTTATCCCCAGCCCTTACATTTTAATTTGAAATTTTGAAGCATGCACAAATGTTAAACATGAAACCTGTAATGAACATCTGGTCAGAGGGGCTGATGTACAAATTTTTGGAATGCTTCACATTATACATATGGTTCATCCACTATTGTGAAATAAAGTCAAATCAAACTTATTTAAGAAATATTTAATACATGAAATGTTCTTAAATACAGAATGATTTCGATTTCATATGTGGAATACATAAAACAAATACAAACTTCTACTAAGTAAATCAAAAGTAGGCTTAAGTCATAACTTTGTTTTGTCTTTTAATTTAGAGTCACGCCGCGTAGTGCTCAGGGACACTCCTGCTGGGGCTTGGGGACTCTGAGGGGGCCAGGCATAGAACTTGAGTCAGCTGTGTGTAAGGAAAGCACTATACCTGCTATACTATTACGCTGGCCCCAGCTTAGGCTATAATTAAAAAAATTATTTTAAAGTAGCTTGAGTTCTTTATGTGCACTGGTAACACACAGATAAACCATACTCAGTTGTTTTGGTCATTTCTCTATATTTTGAGTCAGAATTGTTTATTGTTTAAGCCACATGGTACTTATACAATTAGCATCATGTGAAAGGAACTTCTCCATGAAGTTCTATTCTAGGAAGATGATATTCCCTAGTTATCAAAGTAAGATTTGTTATCAAATAAAGGCAGAATTAAAACTCCTTACTCTCAGCAAAATACGCCTCATACGAAATAGTTGTATTGATTGCAGTTAGTCATGTCAAAGCTGTTTATACACATATATATATGCATATACATATAAACACACACTTATGATTGTTGTGGGGGTCAAATCCATCAGGGTTATAGAGCCATGTGATTCCAACCCAGGCCTTATACATACATGGATGGTTGTGCTCTGCCACCTGATCCTGGCCCACATCTTACATCTTGGCCTGCCTACCACCTTTTGGGGGATGGTGGGTGGGCACAGAGATCAGTGGCCTCTGGAAATATGCCTTCTTTGAGAGAATAGACAGGTAGTGTTCCCCAGGGCCAGAGAGCCTTGTTCATCCTGGCACTGCATCGTCCCCAGCCACTACTAGGAACAACCCCCCACACCTTTCCCACCTTGGCACCACTGGGTGTGTCCCCAAAACATCAAAAGCCAGAAAGCGCATCCCAGTAGTTTCACTCCGTCCTTCCAGTGCCCTCTAGAGGTGGGGTGGAGGGATGGTGCGTTGCCCATATTGGGAACCTCTTTAACTGGTAGACATTGGTTTCCCTAAAATAATGTCAAGATGTTAGTTTGGATTCAGACTGAATATAAGAACCTATGGCTGTAGAGTACACAGACACCATCACCCTTGCTGGAGCCTGCGAGGAATCTTGCCAACACACCCTGCCACCTGCTTTGGTGATCAGGATACTTTTGCCATCCTAGTGGTAGGCAGCCAGGACAGGGACCCCAATAGGGTGTGTATGTGGTACTTGATGCCATGACTGTGTTTCAGATGGTGAAGGAGGACTGTGAGGATGAAGCCCATGTTTTCCGGAAGGCGGCGAATGATATCACCTCCCAGCTGGAGATTAACTTTGGGAACCTGCCCCCTCCAGGGCGTGGAGCCAGAGGTGGCACCCGGGGAGGCCGGGAAGGATCAGAAGGGCAGAGAACTATATACCCAAAGCAGAAGTGGTGAGTGTTGGAATTCCAGATTCTGGATACAGTGAGAGTATGAGGGGTGTTGGTCCCTTCCATTGGATATGAAGAGTCATTCTATTCTGCCTTCAGTTCCTTCTGTCAGTGCTGTTGTCATGTTTGAAATAGGGGCCTCTCTATTAGTTGGCCTCTTAGAAATCAGAAAAATAGACAGACGCTCTGTCATCTGGGACACCCGGAGGTGTGACTCAGGGTTATAGAAACACTTCTTCATCTCCCTGGCTGGAGAACACCCAACAGCCGCTTCCTTTTTTTTTTTTTTTAAGCAATTTTATTTAATTACATTTTTGTTTTGTTTTTTTGGTCTTTTGGGGGTCACACTCAAGGATGCTTAGGGCTTACTCCTGGTTCTGCATTCAGGAATTACTCCTGGCCATGCTGGGAGGACCATATGGGATTCTGGGGATAGAACCCGTGTTGGCTATGTGCAAGGCAAATGTCCTCCCCACTATGCTATTGCTTTGGCCCCCAACAGCTGCTTCCTAAGTGGCCAGTCCATATTGCATCTGTTTATTCTTATAGATTAGAAAGAATCCTAGGGCTTCAAGGCCTCCTGTAGCCCTTCCAGCTCACCTCCTTGTCTCAAACCATTTTTGTCCACTCCTCAGCCAATGCTACTTCATCTCTGGTTCTTCAGTAAGATCTTTTTTTCGTTTGTTTGTTTTTGTCACACCCACCTATACTCAAGGCTTACTCTTAGCTCTATGCTTGGGGTTCACTACTGGCATACTCGGGGGATCAAATGAGGTGCTGGGGATCAAACCCAGATCAGTGACGTGCAAGGCAAGTGCCTAACCTACTGTACTCTCTCTTCAACCCAGCAGTGTAATCATTGTACTTACCAGTACTTCTCCACCCTGGCTTGTTTACCTGAATAGGTCCTCAGAGCTTTGATCCTTTCTCCTTCCAGATCAAACCAGAGTCTCTGAAGCATTCTCTCCATTTGTAATTTTTTCTCTCTGGTGGGAGTATCATCGGGGAGTACAATCTCTAAGTAGACAATAGGGACAAAACATTGGTCTATTCCTGTTTTCCCAGTGCTTTGTTCCGTACCATGCGGCATCACAGGCCTGTTCTTAAAGCTCTGAAAAGGAGGCATAAGTGAGTATACCTGTTCCCGATGGAGTCGCCCTGAGCCAGGGTGGCCATGGCAACCCCATTGCTGTGGCTGCGCATGGAAACATTTCTCTGGCTGCTAACTCCCTTTCCAGGCAGTAGTCCCTGGGATGAGGACCTAGGTGGTCAGACTTAAGCAAGGATCAAACCAGTGGTGAATTTCTGGGTGTAATTGAGAAGACGTTGGAAGGATCTATTGTAAATCAGGAAGTTCCATGTCCATGCATTTCCCATAGCAGAGAGCACAGGCTCTTTAGTTCGGAATAGGCAATGCCACCTCAGGCAAGGGGAATAGCTTTGGGATCATTGTCTCAGAATAGGCTATTTCTAGTACCCAGAATCAGACGTGAACGTAACACAGATTTCGCCACCAAACTGCATCGAATGCCCCTGCCTGTGGACTGTTCCCAAGCCCCTCAGGAACTTCTGTGAAAGTTATGATGCTATCATGTCCCAATGGTAGGAACTGTTCTTTAATCATCCTTTTATTTCCAGTGTCCAACACAGAGAAAACGTTCTGCATTTTGGGGCTGGAATGATAGTTCAGTGGGTAGGGCATTTGCCTTGCATACAGCTGACCTGGGTTCTATCTCTGGCATCCCATATGGTCCCCTGAGCACCACTGGGGGCAATTCTTGAGTGCAGAGCCAGGAGTAACCACTGAGAATCACCAGCTGTGACCTAAAAAGCAAAATAACAACAACAACAACAACAACAACAATAAATAACCATTCTGCATTTTTTTAACTTAGTCCTTACTAAGTTCCTCCCCATTTGGGGAGCTCCTTTTCCTTTCTCTTCTACTTACCAATAAACTTAACAACAACCACCATCATTCTGCATTTTTACAGGAAATGCCACAGATTGAAAAGTGTGGGAGGGAGAGGGAGACAGATGCTCCCCTGTGTGCAAAACCCTTGGCTATTCTCTGTCCAGAGCAGGTTCCAGACTTTACACCCATGGCACTGGCTAAATGACAGTTGGTTTCATCTTCTCTTCTTTAGATACAAGACATTGCTCCAAACCCGGATGACCCTGAAGATTTTCCCGCTCTGGCCTGAGAGCCCTCTTTCCCTGGCAAGGAAACAGCACCAGTGTACCTGTAAAGAGTCTTTCCTTGCTGTTGGGGAAGAGAGTCAGACTCTAAGAACAATAGATGTTGCTTTTTTCCTCCGGAGTAGAGTGAATTCATTGCACTTTTTTTTTTTTTTTTTGACACAGAGGGTTTGGGGATCTGATTTCTTCCAGACAAGCAGAGCAACCTGTCACTTTTCCAAGATGGTGGAGAATGGTGATTATTTTTGTAAAGAATTCCAAATGATGTTCAGAAATTTACAATATGTATATAGAGCTTGTATTGAGTCCTTCACAAACATGGAGAGTTAAAGTTGTAAACTAGAATCTGTGTGACTGCTAGCCAGTTGTATAAATAGCCAAAGACAGTCTTTGAGTTATAGAGGAAATATATATAACTGACTGTTCGGCAGCCATTAGCAGTTTTCAGAGAACAAGAAATTAAAATGATTGTATTTATGTTCATTTGTAAATGTGAAATTCTCCTGGAATTTTGTGAGTTGTTTTAATCAGTCATTTTTAATACTTAATATTTTTTCCACTGGTCACCCACTATGTGACACAGAATTAAGGAAAGTATTGATTTTTTTTTAAATGGTGACTTAAACTACCTCCTGGTTTCTGAATGCGTGCACTACACACATACCTTATTGTGAATATGTATATTGCACATGTGGATGGTTTAGAGAAGGGGGAATACTGAGTATGGTTATTAGTCTTGTAAACCCTACTGGTCAGATGAAAGGAGGTCCAGGTAAATATGATGCAGCTTATTGCCATAACCTTTCTTGCTCAAAATGAATGTCCATGTTCACTAACTGTCCTTATCGTGGGTAAGACTTGTAAATAATACTTAATGCATCAACAGTCAGTGTTTTCACTTGATCCTTATATCAGTTCAAATTGGGGTTGCGGGCAGTCTCATGCTCACTGACCCACCACGGTCCTACCTAGCAGAAGAGCTGAGCCTGTGAAGTGCAACACTGGGACAGTGCTCAGAGCTCCCCCACTTAGTACTGAGGAAACCATGGTGCCTTTCATTACAGGCAGGATCTGTGCTTTTCCCTGCTGTGGCAACCTCTGAAATTGGACCCACACAAATAAAGGTCGGTATTCCCTCCTGGCACTGTCTGTAGAAAACTGAATCCTGAGTGTTGTAGTCAGGTGTAAAGAATGTGAGAAAGGGCCACTGTGTAGAGGAAACATTCTGTCAAATAGTCAAATATGAATCCTTAGCCATAAGACAGCCAGTTTAGGATGTCTACTGTGGTGTCAGCATACTTTTTGGTCTGTTATTAAATTAATAACCAAGTACTGAACTGTATTAACTGTTTTCTTTCCCTTTCCTGGAAAAGACAGATGGAGACAAATCTCTGATCTCAGCGAGTGATCATCAGGTTTGGACAGAATCAGTGGTGTGGTACAGAGCTGTGCCATTCCTCAGTAGATCAGACATTTTATGTGAACTAGCAGTTATTTTGCTTTGCCTTAGCTTTGAAGATGCCTTGCACATGCCAGCCTGGGTCTGATCCCATCTCTGAGCACAGCTAGGAGTAATTCCTTAGCACTATACCTAGGAGTAACCCCTGAGCGTTCCTGAGTGTGGCACAAAAACTAAAAAAACAAAGGAGATCCCTTGTGAGACTATTTCATTTAGTGTTTAGAACAACCCTTGACAATTCTTGAAGCTGGTTCTACTGTTATTTTTGTAAACAACATTTCTGAAATGTAAAGCATGCTTGGGTCCTTTGAAAGAGTTTAGGGATCAGGCTGTGGAAGCCTTTGCTCATAGGGGATTGTCGTTAGTGTGATTGTCCACAGTCTCGTGCCCCAGAGCAGGCAGAGCAGAAGCAAATTGCGGAGAGAAGCGGGATGTGTAGAGTTATTTGGACTGATGCACCAAGCAAGTTCTAGGTCAAAGTTCCATGGCCAGGCTTCTTTGCAGTGACTCTGGTCTCATACAGAACCAGAACGAAGTCTTGGAAATCAGTCAAGCTTATTTGAGTTCCAAGAGTAGGTGTCATGAGCCGTCTCTGAGACGGGATTTCTGGCTACCAGGGCAACAGTGTTAGACCCAGCAGACTTGTGAAGAGGGTGGTATGAGCTAGTCTAATGTCACTTGCATATTTGGTGTCCCCATCCCCCTCAGAGCCAGTATTGGCGTGTCCCTTCTGCTCTGTGTAGTGCCTGTCATCCAGCAACAGGCGAGCGCTCTCTCTGCGGTAGGGCAGATTCTCTGAAGAGGGTCTCAGGCAGGAGATGGAAGCTTTGGAGAGAACAGACACTGCAGTCTCGTGCTCTCTGCTCCTGCTGCCGCCACTTGGCCTCCTCCCAGTCTTCTGCCTGGAACTAAGCCAGCAGCCTGAGACACACTCCTGATGTGGGAGTCCCATGGGCCCCTGTGGGTATGGGAGCGAGGACAAGGATGGAGAAAAAGGCAGACAATGTCCTGAGAAGTCTTAGCAGGCTTTACCGAGGGTCGCCAGAGAAGCACAGGTGGAGACAGGAACCCAAGATAGGCTCTGGGACCCTCAGGGAGCTTAAGGTCCTCACAGCTCCCAAGTCCTGCATTCAAGCCTTGGCCGCATCTGCCAAAGCCTGTGCCTCTGGGCAAACCACCTCTTTGCTCAGAAAAGTTCCCTGTAAGTAAAGGTAACAAGAGTTTCCCTAGCCCATCCAGCAAGGTGCTCAGGCATGGCAGGGCAGGACAGCCGCAGAAGCAGATGCCTTCTAAATGTGGTTCCCTTGGGGAGGTGTCTGATGAGATTGGTGTGGGGAGGGGTATCCATGTGCCACAGAGCCCTCAGGGGACAAGTTCTGGGTTGTCAGACACTGAGGTTGGCACCCACATCTCCATGAGAAGCGTGCATCCCACCCCCAGGGACCTCACCTAACACCCTGCGTGCTACTGTCATATCACTGCTGGTCTGTCTGTCCTTGCAAGGAACAGTAAAGCTTTCAGATAGATACAAACTGGACATGTGACTCAGGTGGTAAGGGAAGCAGGGCTGGAGGTGGGCAGAAGGGGAACGCATTTATCCAGGGATGCCCAGGGAGGATCTTCACTGAATCTCTGGAACAGGGCTGGGGGCCGTTCAGCCTTATGGGGTCACAAAATCTTGTGGTCTGGCCCTGGTGTGTGACAGGGTAGACTTGTCTACCTATATGGTGTGGCCTGTGAGTGATGTTAAAAAATACCCAGATGGTGCCTGGCAGAAAAGTTTCCCTGCCCATTGGAAGAACGACAAAGTCTTGGGATAATTGGTGAATATGTACATTTAAGGTAAGCCTGCACCACCAGAACTGGCCACAGTGCTCAGCCAGTGAGACATAGGGGCTTCGGAGTGCCTCAGAATTTCTGCATGAGCTTCTCTGGGGGACAAAGAGCTCCCCCTGTTGCCAGACAGGCACAGATACTTCAAGACATGCTGCACACCAGGGCCAGGATCCAGGGAACTTTGCCGGGGGGGGCACAGTTCGTACCCTTGCCTAGCCACCCACCACCCACAATGCTCAGCACAAGGCACTCAAAACACTCGTGCTGAATGTCCGTGGCCCCGGTGTGAGGAGACAGGCTTGGACAGCATGGAGAGGATTTCCGCTGGGTACCAAGTCCCGGAGGGAGGGCCGGCTGTTGGAGTCTAGTCCCTCGGGATCCCGAACCAGATGAAGAGCCGGTCAAGAAAGGAGATGGCGCGGGACAGCCATCTGTTGCTGGAAACAGAGGAGACCATCAGACATGCTCATGACATGGGGACCTGGAGGGCCACTGGGCGTGGCAAGCACTGACTCAGCCTTAGCTGGGTACAGGCCTCGAGGTTCAGGGCAGACTGGGTGTTGGCCATGACAGAACTGGTCAGGGTTGTCCTGGTGCACCCCACCCCATCCTGCCCTGCCCTGATGTGCCTAGTTTCCATCAGCTCTGTCCCCACACACCCTACTCTCCGTGACTAAGAAATGTGCAGCAGTCTCTGGAGAAAGCTAGGCCGGGCAGGCCAGCAGCTCCATCTTCTCCTGACTTAAGCCTGAGGCCCTGTTTCCAGCCCAACAGGGAATCCTCGTCTTTGCTCTTGAGGGCCCAGGGCAAGGAGAACAGGGCCAAAGTGTGGTCCACTTCGCATGGTTCCCCTGGGAGTCAGTCATTCTCATGAGATTGCCCGAAGAAGCAGGGAGAGCAATCTCCGCCTGTTGTGGGGAGCTAGCTATATGGGTAAGAGGTGGACTTTCTAGTGTCTGGCAACGCTGTAATTTTTCATGGGCCTACACAAGAACTTGGATGCCTGAAAAGTCATGTTGTTTTGCAAAGAGATAACACACCCATGATGAGAAGCAGCCATTGTTTCCCCCCACGTAAAAAAAAATGCACAATCCATCTTTTCCCCTCCTAAAGCCTGGTCCCATTTAAAAATATTTGAGGGGCCTATGATATAGACTTAGCAGGCCTTGAATGTGTGAATCCCTGGTTTGAGCCCTAGCACCACGAAATGAAAACATTTGACCCAGGGCAGACCCAGAGGGGTCAAACCCAGTGGCCGAGGTGTGGTCAGTTGGCCTGGAGTCAGTCCTGCTGGGCAGGGTCTCCTTACCTGGGCATCTCAGTGCAGCTGGAGTACCCGTCATCCAGAAACATGTCAAGGCCATGCAGACTTGCTAGTAGAGATATGAGACACAGTTAGGGTCCAAGCAACGTGGCCGATGTGCTACAAGCATTCCCTGTGAGCCCTCTGGGCAGGATTCTGGTAGGTGTTTGCCCAGAAATATCCACTGACTGCCCCCAGCAGACAGAGAAAAAAGACTGCAATATGGAGGCACAGTAATGACCAATTAGAGGACAAAAATACCTTGAATAACAATAATCAGGAGGGTTTAGAGGATTCCCCACGTGTGACCCAGTAGTGGAGTAGAGTTCAGAGGACTCTCTATAATATAGTAACAGACCTTGAGAGGACATAAAGGCAAAACTTTTTGTGATACAATATTTGTGGTTCTTAGTACATACCAGGCACTTGTTCTAAACTCTCAACCCTCATACAACCCAGGTTTTTATCATCTTGGCCCAAATCCCATAGCTTATATGCAGCAGAGCTAAAGTTTGCACCTGAGTGTGGGTAAGATCCCAAATATACAAAATTGCTTTTGGGTGTATTGCACGGGAGTCACATGTGGCATAGCTTTAAAATGACTGATGTGTGGGAGTCAGAGGTTAGGCAATACAGAGAAAGGAACAGTGTGCTATAATTATTGTAAATGATAATTATTCTAAATGATAATACCAGCATAGAACTGAGCATTGAAAGTAGGCAAAAGGATATACATGATAACCTCTTACTATGTATTGCAAGCCATGTGTAAAAGGGGAGAGAGAGAGAGAGAAAAGAGATAAAGATATGAAAATTGCTTGCTGTAGATGCAGACTGGGGAAGGCAGGGGGAAATCATGGGACATTGGTAGAGGGAAATGGGCACTGGTGGAGGGATGGGTGCTGGAACACTATGACTGAAACTCAAACATGAACACTTTTGTAACTATATCTCACGGTGGTATAAAAATTTGAAAAATAATAACATTACAAAAAATATATATTTCCACATAAAATAAAACGACTGATATAAGAATTATTCCAAGGAAGTAGCCAGCCACATAAATAGCTCACACATATGAATATAGTGTTTCAAATGGTAAGAAATTGTAGGCTCCCCAGAGGAGTCTGACGAGATGTCGAGCTCTGGTTATGTGTGGCAACACCAGCTATGGAGACATGTCCCAGCATGCTTCTCAGTAACCATACACTGGCCATGTGGGTGAAGGAAAGGAAAGCAGATGGTAATACGCCCCAGGCTAGCACCATACTCCCATACTTTGATATTTTTTTGGGGGAGGGGTTACACTCAGCTGTGCTCAGCTATGCACTCAGGAGTTACTTGGGGGAGGGGTTACACTCAGCTGTGCTCAGCTATGCACTCAGGAGTTACTTGGGGACCAGATCAGATGCTAGGAATCAAACTTGGGTCAGCCATGTACAAAGGAAGTGCCCACCTACTGTGGTGTGCACCAGTCCCTTTGGCCTAGTTTTAACCCAAACAGAAGAAACAAGTGAAGTTTTGGAGGTAAAGGACAGAGCTTGTCTTAAAGGGGGAGCATGGCAACTCGTCCTTCCTCTGAAAATTCACTCTCTGAGACTTGCCCTTCTCAGTACCTGAGTTTCTTCTTCTAAAGAACATGCTCTACCTCTTTGAAAATACTAGCAACTGGGAGGGGATGGCTGGGGGTGGGGGAGCGCTCTGGTGAAGGGGAGTTCTGGAACATGGCATGCAAAAACTATGAGCCATAGTTCAGCGGGTAGGGCATTTGCCTTGCATGTTTCCCACGGGGTTCGATCCCGGCATCCCATATGGTCCCCTGAGCACCGCCAGGCATAATTCCTGAGTGCAGAACCAGGAGTAACACCTGAGCATTGCCGGGTGTGACCCAAAAAAAAAAAAAATCCTCTCAATAGTATTCAAAACACTGTAACATCTCCAAGAAATTAAGTTGCAGGTGCGAAGTGATCAGAAATGAAAAAATATAAAATGCATGAAAGGTTAATTTACTGAAAGTTATGTTTTGAAGCACTTTGCCTACAGTTCATTTTGCTCTCATTGAGGCTTTTTTTTTTTTTTTTTTTTGCTTTTCCGGTCACACCGGAGATGCTCAGAAATTAACCCTGGCAGTGTTCGGGGATCCAGCACTGGATCCCATGGGATGTCAAAAGATCACATGGCCACCCACCTACAAGATGGTCAGACTTCTTCGTCAAGACCCTGAACGGTTTGAAGTTCTCTATTCCTGGAGCAAGCAGATGCCACTGGGCTACACTGGCATGTGACAGGGACAAATGGAAATGTTACTGGTGCCCGGTCAAGCAAACTGACGAATAACAGTATATCAAATGATCAAGTGCTTGGGGACCATATGGGATGTCAGGGATCAAACCTAGGATGGCTGCGTGCAAGCCAAACATCCTGCCCACTATACTATCACTCCACTCTGGCCCTGCTCTCATCTCGAGGAATTATTTCTTCTTTGGCCTGGCAATCAGGATTGTATCAGCAACTATGCAGCTCCAGAATCAAGCTCCCACCTTGTGAGCTTTCTCTGCCTGAGTCTGACATTTACTAGGCGGGGCCTTCTGATTATTCCTCCTGGGTGAACAGTTCCAGCCCATAGAGCAGTAGCCACAGTCCTGGTGTCAGAAACACAGACTGGTATTTCTTGTTTGTCTGGCAAGTGCTACAAGCCACTGAGCATCTGTTTCCTTGTCTAGACGTCAGGCTCTCAGGCCCATTTTCCTTCACTAGAATATGGCACTCAAGACCTGCTTAGTCCACACCAGCCTGTCAGCAGGAGAGCACATGACCCAGTGTCAGCCTCTGCTTCCTCAGCTAAATCAGAGCTTCCCAGAAGCTCCTTACTAAACACCCATCTGGAAATTTACCTGCTTTAATCCAACAAAATGCCCTGGGAGGATGCCATTGCCCACACTGGGGAACCAGGTTTGAATGTGGAGGGTACCGCACATACTTTCAACAACAGGCAGAGTTCACAAATCACATTCCAGGGTTGGCACTGTGCTGCTGGAGTTTGGATAGGAGTGAGGAGTGGGTCCCTTCAGTCTGGGCTTTGAAAACATAGCATGGATCATAGTGGAATTCCCTGGGATACAGGGGTTGGGGGAGATGGTTCAAATTACACCCCAGAAACACTCCTGCTTCCTAGATCTGATTTCTGCACGGCACTGTGTTGGATGATAGGCTTAGCTAGCTTGGGAGCTTTGCTCACAGCTTAATCTGTTTACATGGTCTTAAGCCAAGGTTCATTCTAATGAGATCTCTTTTCTATGTAAACACTGATAGAGGGTGTGGCAGTTACAGAAGTCACCTTGACTCTGAATAACTTCTGACTTATTATACATCTACTAAGACTATTGGGCACAGCTCCTCTTTATACCCACTGCACCCAGCATGGGACATTTAGAATTTACCACTAAATTCTAGTGCCAGGGAGACTGCCACCCTGGCTACGTTGAGACTATCGTTTAAGACAGGATCATACTAGTTTGCCTCAAGTAGGCGAGCATGACCCTTTCAGTATACAAAGAATGAGATGCTCAGAATCACCCTGGTGCAGATAATAAGTAAGGACCTTGTGGGTACCATCTAGATTACACGAAGCCCATGAAATTAATATGTATTACTTTATACCAGCCCCTTCTCTCCAGTGTTTTAATCTCTGAAGAAGGGATTAGTCCTTGGCATACTCCTTTGTTTATACCTGCAATAGGGTGTGGCACCACCCTTCTACCCTCTTCTACTATCTAGAAGCTGTTTAGGGTTCTTTGTGGACAGGACCCTCCCTGTCAACAGTTAGGATTACTTTGATGTATATAAGGGGACTGACTTGAGGCAATCACCCCTTCTTTTGGGTAGGACTCCTTTCGGGTGAGATTCTCTCTCTGGTGGGAGACTTGGGCTCTCTGTGTGGTCTAAGTCCTGACCAGAGCTAGAGTTCTTTCATTATATTGGATTGTGGTGGTAGAGCTTCTGTACTATTTAAAGCCTTTTTTTGGAACTGTGCCGGACTTGTGAGTTTTCATCTGTTCCCTGGGCGGCCTCCAAGGCAGAAGAGAATTTCTGTCCTGATACTGTTGGGGACTCCAGCGACTCCCCGACAGCACTGGACATTGAGCTGCCAGGTCATGACCAGAAAGGATAACATGGAGAGGGCAGGTGAGCTGCCCCCTAGTTGCTGTTCTCCTTGGCCATCAGTTCAGGGAAGGGGTGGGGTCATGACCTGGCCTCCATTCCTTAGTGGTGGTGTCCCCATGGTGAGCTCATGGCATTGTTATAACTGACACAACTGTGCAGCCACAGCTTCAAAGCTATACCTTCATCACTGTCTGATTTGGGGATGGTGTTATCGGGCTGCAGAGCCTGGCAAGCTACCCAGGTCGTGATTCGATTGTGCCAAAAATGGTAACAATTATAGACCTCATTCTCATGACCTGAACAAATGGTTTGAGGATTTTCATGTTCCTGAGTGAGCAGATGCCCTCGGGCTACACTTGCACTCAACAGGGACTAATGGAGATGTTACTGGCGCCCACCTGAGCAAATCGATGAACAATGGGAAGACAAGTGATATAAGTTATGGACTGAACTCTGCAACTCTCCCTCAAATTTTTAACATGTCAATTCCTCAAAATGCGACTAGTTATAAACAAGGTCTAGATAGAGGTTATTAAATCCTATAGGCCCTGTGGTGCACCCGAATCCAATCCAATCAGGATAAGGACATGTTGTAGGAGCAATACCAGGATGGGAGCACAGATAGAAAAGGCCAGGTGTGGACACAGGAAGTCAAGGAGACACCAGTCCCCTCATCCTGGAGAACCACAAAAACTGTTACATAAACTCAGGCTACTAGGTGTTGGGGATTATACCCAGTAGTACTCACGGGCAACTCCCAGTTAGCTGCTTCGGGACTGCCCCGGTAGTGCTGGGTAGGTGTGCTAAAGGGTGCTCGAGCTGAACATCAGTCCACAAAGCCTGCGTAAGCCCATGCTGCATCTGTCGAGCTTGCCACCATTTCGCAGCTGTAGCCTTTTGCCATAGTATTCCCAGGAAACTCTAGAAGGTGCCCTCCCTTTGCATTTTAGCCACTGTCATTGATTCTAAGAGCCAGCAAGTAAAATCAACAAACCAACAGGTTGTTAATACTTTTAATTGCATGGTTATAATTATACAATTTTCACTAGTCAGTATTTGTATAAAACCAGTTACAATACACAAGATTTTCAATGCAATAATACATATCAAACTACCTAGACAGCAAAGTTTCCAGGCCCAAATTGAAGCTTTATCTTAAAAATACCTTCAAGAAAATAAAGTCATTCAACCATTTCAGTTTTATAAAATGATTAGAAATATACATTTTGATTAAAAAATCAGGACAATGATAGATCAAATACTGATTAATCAGTTACATTTTAAATTGTGATCTGTACATGAGTGCAGGTTAAAGCCTGCAAATTATTAATATAAAATTGCAATGCTATAACCAGATGAACAAGTCAGCTGACAGTTCATTCTACTGGGCAATTAAGGAGGTAATTTTCTATACACTAGAGATGTGTTGTCCCATTTTTAAAACACATTTTAGAATTTCCATTTTGCCAACATGAAGAATTTCCACTTTGCCAACATGAAGATGTAGGAGATAGGTAGCTCCTCAGGGTAGGCTGAGGGGAAAATGATTTGTTAATCATTTATCAAATCAAATTTTGTTTATTGGGGCAACACCCTGTGGTGCTCAGGGATCACTTCAGGTGGTGTTTGGAGAACTAAATGGGGTGCCGGGATTGAACTCAGTCGACCATCCTTTCTGGCCTGTTTTTGAAAGTTTTCTTTTTTGGTTGGGGGCACACCCAGCAATGCTCAGGGGTTACTCCTGGTTTTGCACTCAGAACTTCTGGTGGTGCTCAGGGGACCATATGAGAAGCTGGAGATCAAACGTAAGTCAGTTATGAGCAAGGTAAATGCCCTACCCACTATAGTATCACTCTTGCCCCCTCTGGCCTGTGTTCAAATATTTTTCACACTGTTTTTGCACACTGGTTCCCAAAATAAAACAATTCTATAAGCATCTGGAGAGATGCAGCTAAACTGCTCTGAGAACAGACACCAGAAGTGGCACATGACATGCTCACGGATCTTGGGCAGTGACTCCAGCAGAGGCTCTGGGGTCTCAGGGTGAGCCCCAGCAGGGCCGGCCCCTTGGCTCCCAACACCAACACAGACATCCATGAGACACTCAAGAATTACTTGTGTCTCGGCCAAAGACAAGAAGTAGAATAACCCTCGGAAAGGAGAGAGGAGGAGAAGGATGAGTGGAGAACAGAAATCCCAGGAGACAGTGTGTGGCAGGAAGCCACGGCAGCAAACAAGTGCGGCTGCTGGTCATGAGCCCTGCTTGGTCCCTGACTGGGTGCCAGGTACCCCTTTCCTACCATCACTCGAGATTTCCTGATACCCACTATGCAGACACCATTTTTGCAGAAGGTCAGTTCTTGTGGTTAGTTCCTGCCATGCTGATGCACGTTCTCAAAAAGCTCCAGGGGCACGTAAAAATACTCATTTCTAAATCTGATTCCAATGAAAACGCTTTGGGTATAATAAGGCTCGTTAAGTGGATGGGCTCTCTCCATCTGACATGTCCTGTTCCCCATTCCACAAAAACAAGATCTGGAATCAAGACTCAATTTCAAATTGCAAAAGATTCTGGGTGTGCTGAAGTTACACTTGTGGCATGGAGGGGAGTAGGCACATCTGTCTAATTTACAGCAGCAGGCAGGAGTAGGTCAGATAGGACTGCCAGCTCAAGGCAGATGCCAAGTCTCTGGGTGCCGAATGTTTACCAAATCCTGTTTTCTAGGCCTCATTTCAGTGAGGCCAGGAAGTACAAGTACCTGACAATTCCATCTGGAAGTGAGCAGTCAAAATGAAAAGGTAGTTTGTGTAAGAAGAAGTTGGGCTTAACGCAAGTCCAATTTTTCACCCTTGTCCTGTCGCTAAGCAGCTGATATGCGGTGACCATCAGCCGTGTCCTCTTCTCTTAGGTAAGGAACAGCCAAACAGCCACAGCTCAGGTGGGTTTGGTTTTCTAAGCCCTCTGGATCAGAACACTGCTCTGACAGATAAATGCAGAGGGAAGAAGGGGAGAGGGCTTGTCCTAAGAATCACACAGTTCATGCCTGGGCATGTCTGACTACTATCACTTCCCAGCACACTTCGCTGAGTTGAACATCTCTCCTCCAACCCCCGAGGGGAGCCATCTCTGCCATCTTCTCAAGGAATGTGCGTCTTTCCACTCTGGATGGGAATGGGAGAAGCACTAAGTTCAGAGGGGACAGTCCTCCACCAGTGCCCAGGGAGAAGAGTCATCACCATGGCTTCCTCCATCTCTCCTCAAATGGAGTGGATGCCAAAATGGAGTCATTGCCTTCCAAGTACACCCACAGACCTAACTTATTCCACGGCCTGATCCTACACATTACCCACTGTGTAGGTACCCTGACCTACACAATGGGTAATGTGTAGATCTTGTCTCTGCCCAATTCTCCAAGCTCAGACAAGAGAAAGTTGGTTAATAATCACAACATTCACTTACTAATAAGGAAGTGACCAAGAGGGGATTGCAAAACATCATTTAACTGGGCCCCAATTTTTTTTTAGCAGCAAAAACAAAAGGGGGGGAGGGGGGGGAAGAGGGAGAGAGAGAGAGAGAGGAGAGAGAGAGAGAGAGAGAGAGAGAGAGAGAGAGAGAGAGAGAGAGAGAGAGAGAGAGAGAGAGAGAGAGAGAGTACAGTTGTGGGCTGAGGGGGAGAAGGCACTCTGGAAAGGAGTTACTAGCTGTACTCCTGACCAAAGGCAACCTGTGAGTTTCTTACAAACAATTGAAATTCAGGTGCTAATATAATCATTACCCAAAGGGTGTGTAAATGGCCTTAGGACTCACAGAACAAAAATTCACAAGTCCACAGGGAAAGACCCCAATAAAGCTGGAACTGTTTTCCTTCTTTATAAAAGCTGTTATTTGAGATTGCTGGTTCAAGGGTATACACTTTTTTTAGGAGGCCAGGAGGACAACATAGTGTCATTTGTTTGTCTGCCACCTCCTCTCCCTTTCCCTTCTTTGAAAACCTCCAGGACTAGTCTTTTGCAAGTTTTAGTTTCCAAAGTGTAACTTGGTATCATACAGACGACATTTCCAAGGGGTTTTCACAGATTCCGTTACTAAAGCACTCTTTGGTGGAAGACGACAGTGTGGGTATTCAATAGTGCCCACCATGTACAGTATCACAGACCTTAATTGTGAAGATCATGAAAGCAAACACTATCAAATTACAGAAGGTCTCATTTTCCAAACACCAGTTACATCTTTTAAAATTATGACATAGGGTGCACAAAAGAATAAATAAGTAAAACACCTCCCTAAGAGAGTCCCTTCGGAAGGCCAGCAGCAGGAATGATTGCCATCACAGGGTCTCGCTTCTCGGATTGCACACACCAGTCTGAGCAGTGCTTCACATGTGCACCTGAGGCTAATGTTTGCTGTTAAAGAGTTTCTATAAAAGGAGAATTGGGCCTTCTTCAAGTCACTGATCTGTACCCAACCTCATTCAGTTATTGAAACTCCAATGGGTATTTTTTCCATTGAATAAACTTCTTAGGTGGAAAGCAGCTAAGGCTTTTGCAATTCGGTTTTGTGCTAATAATGTCCACGGTAGTTTTCTGTTAAAATCTTCCTTCTGTTCAGGTCACAGGTTTGTACTTAGCGCAAGACTGTTTTAGTCCTTGAAATGGTGGAACTACAGGAGGGAAAAAAAGATATTTACCATGAAGGTTCTCAAGTGTTCTGTACAGTTTATCAAAGACAAGGAAGGCAACATACTAAAAAATATCAGCAAGCTAAAAAGTATATACTCCGTATGTTTTCATGACAAATAACTTTGAAAAAAACAGTACAGTACCAATTATAAAGCAAAGACAAACAGGAAAGAAAGGCAGAGCAGAAAAATGGTTCAATTCTGCAAAAAAATTTTTTTAAACAGTTAAAAAAGTCTTAAAGGGAGGACAAAATAGTGAAGCAGTGAGAGTACCATAGAGCCAGTGTGGGCATTTGTGGCATATTCCTTCTCCTTCCTTCCCTCTGAGCAATCAGGCTGTGGGAAAAGTGGAAAGATGAAAAGATAGAGAAATGTTACCAGATTATTTCCAAAGGCAAGATTTCCCAAGTCACAGAAAAAAATTCTGGTACCTCAAGCAGTTTCCAGGCTGGGAAAAGATGCCACAACCAAGGGACACCAACATGCACCTCACGTACCAGCATGCACTGACACATTGCGCACACCAACATACAGTGACACTACATACTAACAAAACTGACACGCACCAACGTGCACCAATACACACCTACATGCACCGACCACATCAACACACACCTACAAGTACCAACAGACATTGACATACACTAACATGCACCAACATATATTGACACACGCCTACATGCACCAACATGCATCGACATACACCAACATGTACCAATACACATGAACATAAAACTACATGTACTGACACACTGGCGAGCATGAACATATACCAGGATCACGGAGGGCAGCCCCTTTGTTGCTTCTTAACAGTTGGGCTCTCTCTTACTCTTTCTCCCTCATATTCTCTCACTCACTCACTTTCACTCACTCACTTTTCTCCCTCCCAAATTTATCCTTTCATATACTTCCAACTAAGAGCAACTTTCAAAGAAAAAAAGAATCCAAAAGAACAATTCCAATATGGTGGGACCTTCCCTGACTGAACATGCTCTTGGCACACTTCCCTTTAACTGTGACACCCCAACAGAGCCCTGGAGAAAGGGCAGAGTTCAGTTAGTGAGGAGACAAGCAAAAGCAGCTGAAATATCAAAGCAAGGTTAATAATCTAAAAGGTAAAAGACAACCAATATTAAAGGGGGAAAGGAATGGACTGACAGCAGGGCCAGTGCCTTGCAACCCCTTTCTCACTGTGGCCATCTTACAAATCTGGTTCCTCCTGTGGTCCCGAGACTTGTGCGGTGGCCTGGTGACAGGATTCCCACCTGTGGCCTAGGAATATCCAGGGGGTCTAACAAGGAGGCATCTGGTTGAGAAATGCTGCTCTAAGGGACATGAAGCTATGACAGGAATAATCATGACAAAGTCACAAATAAGAAAACAAGGCCCCCAAAGCCCTGACTGTGCTTAAATTCCCAACTGAGGGTCTTGTGAATTAACTCATGATTTCAGGGCCAAGAAAAGCAGCAGAGAACTTCTTTTCCCTCATGAGAGCAGCAATTGTCAGAGATGCCCCCAAAGCACTGGCCAACAGGTGGTTAGAAGGTAGAGCAGGAAAAAACCTATGGTGCAGCTTGGAATAAAAACAGGCACTTGTGGGGTTGGAGGCGACAGAACGGCGGGCAGGCCACTGCCCTTGCGCATAGCCAACCTGGATTTGAGCCCTGGCACCACAAAGGGTTCCCTCAACACTTCCAGGGGTAGCCCCAAACCAACCAAACACAAAAAGGCACTTGTATATGACAGTTTTCTCAAAAATGGAAGAAAAGATCATCCCAAAGAAACAGCCTAAGCATCCCGAAGTCAGCACTGTGCGAAGACAGGAGCTGAATCGCACAATATGCAATGAAGAGTGTGCAGTTAGCCAACACTGGGCTTAACTGAACTTCAGGAACACTGTATCTCTGCTTCTGTGAGCCCAAGAAAAGGAGGAAGTGAACCAGAACCTCAGTGCTGCATTTGCCATCCATCCCTACAATGGGCTTGTCACAATGACTTAGATGTAGCACGTGCCCAATGGATACACAGGGAAACCATTGCCTGCTGTGACAAAAGAGTGGCCTCCTCCCAACAGCGAGGCCTTATGGAAGACTTGAATATTCAGGCCAGAGCGGAGCGATAGTCCAGTGGGTAGGGCGTTTGCCTTGCACACAGCCGACTTGGGTTTGTTCCCTGAGCCCCACCTGGTGTAATTCTTGAGTGTAGAGCTGGAGCATCAACGGGTGTGACCCAAAAAGGAAAAAAAAAAAGACTTGAATATTCAGTCTCCAAATAACTGTGCTCTGAGTGTGTCTGTGGGAAAGTCACAAGATTCTCAGTTAAAAAAAAAACAGTACAAAGAACTTGTGAGGTCTTCTCGCTGAGAAAAGAATATAGAGATGAAAGTTTCTATGCAGTGTGGAGGAGGACTGTGACAATTATGAAGACAACATTGACGGTGAGGGCAGAATATCACCTGCAAAAGAAAAGGTCCCGCCCAACAGCAGTGGTGGCACAGCAGCGGCCCAAAACCTTATGAAGCTTCTGGCAGATGCGGCAGACCTGCTTCTGTTTTGCTTTGCTCATTTGGGTGTGAGACGTATCGATGGTAATTTTTTAATAATCCACAATCTTAACTCATGCTATTTTGTACAAACATGTAGACTGCGCCATCCTGGCCTGTCTGCAGCTGGGGATGGAGTCTGTACACAATGGACCCATCTTTCTCTGAGAGGTGTGGGGGTGGCCAGTGAAGGCGTCTCCGAAAGGAGGGCATCAGGACTAGCTCAGTGGACAGACTCTCAGTCTCTCACTTCCCATCTCCCATCTCTTCCCCCATCTCTCAGGAACCACTGCTGTGGTGCAGGCCACAGTACCGGGAGCTGCTTCGGGCCATTTCCAATAATCAGTCCAGCTTTTGCAGCCTGATCTCTGTTCAGTCCCGCTGAGGAGCGCAGACCAGGGCTATGGCAAATGCTCAGTGACGCCAGCCAACATCGCTACCATCAGCAGGTAAGACCAAGATGGAGGATGCCCAGAACCCAGCTCTTAAGGGGAACCCAGTCAAGTGGGGGCCTCTATCCCCAGTTCCTGGGGCATTAAGTCCAGTTTAGAAAGCACAATCAAAGGTACCAAAAACACTCAACTGTAAGAGAAAAAAATTTCTATTATATTGAAAAAATTATATACTTAAAAACTTCTAGTGGAGAACACTTATACTGAAAAATGGCATCTTCACTGAAAACATGTCTAAATTGAACAGCAGGTCTTTACTTGTATTTTCCCATTTTGGGTCACGTCCAGTGATGTTCAGGGGGTTACTCCTGGCTTTACACTCAGGAATTACTCCTGGCGGTGCTCAGAAGACCATATGGGATGCTACTATCTATCACTCTGGCCTCTCTATTTGAACTTTGAATATATTAATTCACCTAAAAGGACCAAAGTTAAATATTCTCATTATTATAAAGAATTAGAAAGTAATAAAAATGATAACGAAGCCCCCAAGGGATTACCAACCAGAAGAATCTCCAATGTCATGGCAGCTTTTTAAAATACTCTCCATGTAAAAGAAATGTACCTATATTTAGAAATGTGTCTATATAAAGAATTAGAATAGTATATTATACTTTAATAAAATGAGAGTATGACTTCATACATTTTAGGTATGGCTGTTTTCAATTATTACATCGTATTCATATAAATCATCGCATTTTCCTTTTTAAAAAGAGGCGTTGATGTATTTCTATGCAAGTAAAAGTGGAGAAAATGGAATCAGGTAAAGATGAAAAGCAAAAAAAAACTAAATGCCTCCTTAGAAAGAAAAGAACAATGGAACTGTATCTTGGAGGTCTAGGTAGTCACCCAAACACTACTTGGTCCCCTGAGTACCACCAGAAACAACTCCTTGAGTACTGAATCAGGAGTAGCCTGCCAACTGAGGCCCAACACAAACAAAAATGTAAAATACAAAGGTTCCAAGGACATCCGTGGGCTTTTCTGAGATAAACAGATTGCTGAGAACCTAAAGTCTCAAAGACAGATGGGGACAGGAGTTCAAAAGAGTCAGGACTGGCTCTAAGGAAGGCACATCCTGTATAGCAGAGGACAGGTCCAAGGGCAGGCTCTTTCTCCTATAGCAGACAACAGGCCCAAGGGCAGGCACAGTCTCAGAACAAGTATAGCGGAGTCCTAGACTTGGCTTTCAGCACCACAGGGTCCTCCAAGCACTGTCTTATGGGTCAAAGAGGGGCAAAAAACCAAAAAGGCAAGGAAAACTGCGAAGAACATTCTGTAAAGTCTTGTAGCTTCCCGCAGGTCACTTGTGATTTACTCTGAGATGTGGTGCGAAGAGCACAGGACCTTAGAGAGAAGACAACACAGATCACAAGCAAAGATACCCCAAGTAGAACAGTACAAGACTGGGGCATGGCTACCTGCCCCAAAAAGGATCTCATCTGGAATAGGATAAACAGCACGCCTGCCTTCAGTTCAGGATAAACACCGAAAACAGGACTAGGTGCTGCATTTAGACAGACTGTGTCTATTTTCTGGTCCATGAAGGAGTTGGAAGATGCTGGGCTCTTGGGAGTTGTGTATGGCCAAACAAGGTCCCTCTTTAGGCCAAATAGAAGTGTGAGTGACTCTCCTGCAAAGAGAAAACACTCTTTCCACTCAAAGCCTGCCCAATACTGCCAGCAGCCTGCTTCCATCAGAACTGTTCAGTATAATTCACCTGCAAATGTCAAAGTTAACATATGGCAAAGGTATAGGCCGAGCAGGATACCTGGCTCTCTGCCCCTGCTCTCCGCCTCCACACAGGCAGCCATTAACCAACAAATATGCTTGTGCTCGACACAGATTGAAAGATTCCCTTTGTGTTCTGACAAGAGTCTTGGAAATTCTGAAGTCAGGAACTTAAAAGTAGAACATCCTTTTTGTTTGCAGTGTTGAAAAGCATCTCTAAAAATCAAAACATGTAAAATTCTACAATAAAATGATCCAGATTTTTTTTAAGATGATGAACAACTTCAACACAATTGATTCATTTCCCATCAGAGAAGCTCCTCTCTTCATTTCAGTGTCCAGAAGACAACACTGGAAGCCAGTGTGTAACTTTTCAGATGAGGAGGAATTGTTTCTCACCTTTTAAAACTGCTTTTCGTGAAGCAGATCTGGTGGTTCTTTGAGTAATGCCTGTACTGCCAGAAATGTTAGGTTCAGATGTTTTACAGCTCTGAACACTGGACTGAAGGATTACTCTGAAAATAGTTCAAAAAATAGGATTATATTCACTGAAATAAATGATGAACTATTGACAGAGGAAGGTATTACTGCACATTAGTGCAAATTATTTTACTGAGAACTTCTTAAGATTTTTGTCTTTATATTTGCCAGAAAGCTTAGAAATATACATTATAACATGATCTTTGGAATCTCGTTTCCTGACACAGGTCACATAAGATAAACAGTTCTGTTTCTGAAAAGCAGAAAACCTGGCATTTTAAGCAGTCCCCACAACAAAGAAATCAATCTGTAAAACAAATATTCATACTCCAAAGTAAATGCAGATTCTCAGAATTCTAGTCATAAACACAAGAAATCACTTTAAAAAACCCTTCAACTCTTAACAATATAAATAAATAGCTATATAATAGCCAATTCTCAGAGCTAGCTCAAAATGTATATAATACATACCAAGTCAATACTTATTTCATATAACACTTCGACTTTGATTTGATATTGGACCACACTCAGTATTGCTCAGAGCTTCCTCCTGGCAGGCTCAGGGGTCTGTATGGGATGCCGGGAATCAAACCCAGTTCACCTATGTGCAAGCCAAGTTGCCCCACCCACTGTGCTACCCTCTGCCTCTAAGGCTTCACTTTTTAAAATATGTTCAATCAAAATCTGAACTTTGTTTGGATTGTAACTAAAATCTTCCAACACCATTAACATAAAAAGTCAACCTGTTAAAATTTTGTTTTCATTTACAAATCTCAAGGCTATCATGCTTATAGGAATAGACTGCTATGAGATAAGTTTATAAAACAGAATGCTCTCAGATAAAACCTATGTGGAATGTCTTGCTTATAAATAGAGGGTGTTGTTATTTCCTCACTGTATCATCCCAGTGACAACAGAAACATCTAAAGATCTCCAGTTCTTTATGAAATAATGACTGAACTGCTGAGGTGACTACAAGAGTATGCCACATGCACTGCAAGCCTGGCAAGCTGCTTGTGTCGTATTTGATATGCCAAATACCAGTAACATTTATATTAGGTCGTTCCCATGACCTAATATAATGGTTTGAGGCTCTTTATGTTCCTGGAGCAAGTGGATGCCTTTGGGTTCTACTAGCATGAGACAGGACATATAGAGATATTACTGGTGCCCACTCTAGCAAATAGATGATCAACGGGAAGATAGTGATAGTGATAGTGACTGAACCGCTGAACTGCACACACAATCCCATTTCCTCTATCCTAAAATAAAGGTGAAACATTAGGAGAATCCAACTCTTAAGGAAAAAATACCCTTACAACTCTCACAGTCCTCTGCTCTTTTGCCATCATGTATGTTAATTTAAAAAGCCAAGCTAAAAAAGATACATATGACAACCTCTTAATGTATAGTAATCCAAATGGGGAAGGGAAGGAAAAGAGAAAGAGATAGAGAGAAAGAGAAAGAAATAAAGAACCTACCATAGAGGCAGGCTAGGGGAGGGGAAGGGAATCGGGGACATTGGTGGTGGGAAATGGGCACTGGTGGAGGGATGGGTACTGGAACACTATGACCGAAACCCAAATATGAACATCTTATGAACATCTTTGTAATTGTGTATCTCACGGTAGTATAATAAAATATTAAAAAAAAAAAAGCCAGGGTATCAGCATATACTAAGAAATCCTTCTCAAGTTACAGCATAACCAACATTCAGTAAAAATGTCCCACAAAAAAGGGGCTGGAGCAATAGCATAGCGGGTAGGGCTTTTGCCTTGCACGCGCCACTCCGGGTTGGATCCCCAGCATCCCATATAGTCCCCTGAGCACTGCCAGTAGTAATTCCTGAGTGAGGAGCCAGGAGTAACCCCTTAGTGTTGCCGGATATAACAACAACAACAAAAAAAGTACAAAATCCACAGGCGTGGCCTGGGTCAGATGAATACCAAGTGCTCTCAGAGACCAGCAGTCTCCAAACTGGAAGCTCAGGACAGATGCATATGCTGCTCCCCTGCTTTCATTTGTTTTCTGAACAAAAACCTATCTTGTGTTTCCCCAAAACTAGGAAACCATCTTCAGTCTGAGCAAGACAAGTAGCCCGCCACAAACGAACCGTGTTCATTTCAGCATGTCTCAGTGCTGCCCTACTGTCACAGAGAGGCGAAACATGGACAGAAAAGTCAGTGAAGACACACATACTCCCTGAAAACAGAATTTAGGCTGACGTTCTTGTATGCTATATCAAGGAAGCTTAATATTTAATAGTCCCCATTAATAGTTGTATCTTTTATATTTATAAAAGCATAATTAAGAACACAAATAAGCGCTAGATGCTTCTATAGCAATTTCCAAACCTTCAGTCCAGAGAGGAGCAGCTGCCCCAGGGAGGCTCCTGATTCTTATCTCCAGTTACAGGGGGAAAGGAGGCTGGGTGGGGAGGTGTGCATGGGGGGGGTGTAGCGCCTGCTTTTCCCTTTTTCCTTTTGTTGCTTTCTGGGTCACACCTGGCTATGCTCAGGGGTTACTCCTTGCTCCTCATTCAGGAATTACTCCTGGCAGTGCTCAGGGGACCATATGGAATGCTGGGGATCCAACCTGGTCAGTTGCATGCAAGGCAAACGCCCTATCTACTGTACTGTCGCTCCGGCCCATTTTTCAAATAATCTGAAGACACTTATTGCCCAACAGGCATATAACTACCATATTATAAAACCACTGATGAGAGAAAAAGCAAATGCAATTAATATATTCTCCTGCTTAAGAAATTTAGGTCCTGGTTTTTAAATTCGCCCAATTTTGAAACATTTAACTACCATGACAAGAAATCAAAATTCAGGCTAAAAGAAAGCATCTTTAATTTCTCAATAAAATCAGTAGAATATAACTTAGCATGTTATTAAAAGCTAATTTATGTGGAAATCTGAAAGTTTACATAAAGTTTTTAATGCATGATCCAGCAGTAAGTTTCAGGCCATCATGCATCTGCAGTAACAGGAGTTATTATAGCTATAGGTTATGAATCAGTAAAGGGACCACACTTGTATTATCTATGACATCCCACACTCACAGAAATTTTGAAAGCAGCTAATAAACACCTGTGCAATATTCACTCTACCAGCAGAAAAAGTGAATGACTTCCTCTGCTTTCCTTGGCAGACCACATCCAGCTCGGCAGAGCAATACTAAGTCTAGCTTCTCTTTCCTTGTTCACTTTTGCTGAAAGAATCATCAATTTTTTTTTTTTTTTTTTTTTTTGTCAAAACACCCAGTGATGGTCAGAGTTTACTCCCTGGCTCTGCACTCAGGAATTATTTCCTGCAGTACTCAGGGGACCATAAGGGATGCTGGGGATCAAACCCAGGATGGCTGCATACAAGGCAAACCCCTACCCACCATACTATTGCTCCAGAAGTTGATTCTGCTTTATATTAGATGGCGAGTGCAACTTACTGGTCTTTTCTGTAAGATTTCTGAATCTTGGTATCCTCAGATTTTGATTGCATGTATTACCTGAGGCACACAGCTGCACACATTGAGAAGTCAGGTCTTTCCCAGAATGCTTCAATCTATGGCATATAAGCAGTACTGATAGTGGGGAGAGAGGAGAGACAAGAGAGAGGGAATGGGGGAGGGAGCTGAGGGATTTGTGTCCTTGCAGAGGCACCGTCTACTACTGATACAGCACGGAAGTGACATACCACCTGTGTTCTCCATGCCTGTTCAGGTCATACACATAGGTGATTGTTGGATGACAGGCCTAGCTAGCTTGGGAGCTTTGCTGTTTAATCCACTTACAGTTTAAGCTGTTTACATGTTCTTAAGCCAGGGTTCATGCTAATGAGATCTCTCTTCTGTGTAAATGATGAAAGGTGTGGCAGTTACAAGAGTCATTTTGACTTTGAATCAATAACTTCTGAAACATTACTATAATCTCCACTACTTTTCAATGTTATCTAGATTGGGCACTAAAGTGGGTATAAAGTTCTTCTCTATACCCACTGGTATAAAGAAGTGGTCCCAGCGTGGGACAGTTAGAATTTACCAGGAGACCACCACCCTGGCTACGTTGAGACTGTCATTTAAGGTTAAGAAAGGTTCATGCTAGTTTACCCTCAAGCGGGCAAACTTTCAGTAAACAGAGGACAAGACACTCAGAATCACTTTGGTGCAGAACAGAAAATAGACGGACCTTGTGGTACCATCTAGATTATACGAAACCCATGAAATTATGGTGTGTTTCTCCCCATAAACATACATCCATTGAGATATATTTCTTTTTTATTTTATTAAGTCTTTTTATAAATTTTTTTTAAGTATTTTATTATACCACCGTGAGATATACAAATAAAAGATATACAATTAAAAAGTTCATATTTGGGTTTTGGTCATACAGTGTTCCAGCACCCGTCCCCTCCACCAGTGCCCATCTCCCACCACCAACGTCCCCGGTTCCCTCCCCTTCCCCAGCCCACCTCCATGGCAGGTTCTTTATTTCTTTCCCTTTCTCTCTCTTTCTCTTTTCCTTCCCTTCCAGACTATGGATTACAGAACATACATTAAAAGGTTGTCATGTGTATCCTTTTGCCTCTATTTAATGCTCAGTTCTAGGTTGGCATTAGTACCCTCGACAATTATTAGCACACTGTTCCATTTTCTGTCTTACCTAACCTCTGACTCCCACACGTTTGTGATAATTCCCACCTTTGACAAGACCTCCTGATATATGTTTCACTTGACCTTGGATATTGGTATCATAATATGTACATATATATTTATGCCATGCAAATAAATGCAGTCATTCTGTATCTGTCTCTCCCTTCTGGCTAATTTCGCTCAACAGAGATATATTTCTTTATACCAGCTTTTGCACTCTCTCCAGTGTTTTGACATAAGAGATAATCTGAGAAAAAAGGAACTAGTCCCTGACATAATCATTTGTTTAGACGTGAAACAAGGTTTACACCTAGACGCTGATTTGTTGATCTTTGTTAATAGACACACCCTTTCTGAAGATTAGGATTACTTTTTGGATTTATAAGGGGACTGACTTGAGGTTTGAAGATCCATTCTGGTGGGAGACTTGGACCCTCATGCATGGTCTAAGTTCTGACCAAGAGCTAGAGGTCTTGGTCAGAACTTAGACAATCCTCATGCATGGATTGTAGCTGAGGAGCTTGTTTTAATAAAAAGCCTTAAAGAACTATGCTGGACTACCGAGTTTTCATCCATTCCCTGCCGGCTTCAGAGGTAGAAGGGAATTCGTTTCCTGATATTGTTGGGGACCCCAGCAGCTCCCTGACAGGTGATGGCAACAATGCTGTCAGGATAGAGTCTCCTAAGGTCATTGCAAGAACTATTCCTGTATAGACAACACATGGGTCTTGGCACTTGTCTTGCAGGTGGCCTAGCCCAAATCAATCCCCAGCACTACAGACAGTTCCCAGAGTCCTACAAGGAGTGGATCCCTGGGTATAGAGTCAAGAGTCAGCCTTGAGGGCCGAAGCGATAGTCCAGCGGGTAGGGCGTTTGCCTTGCATGAGGCCGGCCCATGCCGCCCAGGTTCGATCCCAGCATCCCATATGGTCCCCCGAGCACCACCAGGAGTAATTCCTGAGTGCAGAGCCAGGAGAAACCCCTGAGCATTGCCGGGTGTGACACAAAAAGCAAAAAAAAAAAAAAGTCAGCCTTGAGCCCCATGGTTCGTGACCCTCCATTGAACAAAAAAGAGTTATTAGAAAGAAAAGAATCCTTCTTACCTCTCTGAACTGTTGTTGAAATTACCTCTCTGAGCTATTGTTGAAAGCTTTTTTTTTTTTATAATTGCTAAATTGATCAGCCAGGCTAAATCAAGTAACTTCGGGCTCCAGAAATGCAGTATGAAATGTGCATACTAACAAAAAAATATTATCCTTTATAAGGAGGATCAAAAACAGCTTTTTTTTTGCTTTTTGGGTCATACCTGGTAATGCTCAGGAGTTGTTCCTATATCTGCACTCAGGAGTTACTCCTGGCAATGCTCAGGGGACCATATGGGATACAGGGGATTGAATCCAGGTTGGCTGTGTGCAAGGCAAATACCCTACCCACTGTGCTATCACTCCCCCCCCCAAATTTTTTTTTTCTCTTTGGGTCACACCCTGCAATGTTCAGGGGTTACTCCTGGCTCTTCGCTCAGGAATTACTCTTGGTGGTGCTCAGGGGACCATATGGGATGCCGAGGATCAAACCCAGGTTGGCCGCTGCAAGGCAAATGCCCTAACCGCTGTGTTATCGCTCTGGCCCCAAATTTTAAACTTACTCTGGAAAAACAATACAATCAAGAACTAAGCAGTAGTAACATTTAGAACCCAATCAGTTTAAAATCTTTCTGTCACTTGGAGTAGATGAGAATAAATCTGTGATGCTCTGGACTCAGTGGGCAGAATCTAAGCTTACTAAGTTAAGTAAAGGACAACAAGGATGATCTATATCAGAAACATAATATCTGCCCATGTGCTAGGTTCGAGTAACAAGATATTCAAGAAAAGGAGGAATAAATTGGAACATGCCAGTCTTCCCTTGATTTAGAAAAAGAACAGCATCTGCTTAATTCCTGAGTCTTTCCAGGCCATCTGAAAACACTCATTAAGACCACAAAGTACCAGAGATGGTTGCAATGGAATTTTTACTTTTGGCAGAGATCCTAGAAGAAACTTTAATCCCTTAGTAACTCCCAAATCTAAGATGCAAGCTGAAAGAGAAGACTGAAAATATGAGAGCTGCAGCATGGCTGAGAACGCGACAGACAGCAACCGCGAACACTGGCCTCAGCGTCCCTGACAGTAGGTTCCCCCAAGTGAGCATCTGCCACATTCTTCTGCCAAAAAGTCTCTTTGCTCTTCATGTGTTTATTTAAGGATAGAATAAAGAGAATACAAGGTCTGTCTGCAATGCCCTAATACTGGCAGACTGGCTCCTCCTGGGAATGGGAGATGGGGGAGAGAATAAGGGCCAGAGGGGCGCACAAATACCACGAGTCCTCTCTGCTCTTTCCTTTAGTCCTGAAAAGTCTGATCATCCTTCACTGGCATTTCTTACAGAGAGAAAGGAAGTGAGGGACGAGGAAAGTCTGTGCAATCAAAACAGTCTTCAGAAGGAAGCAACGGTTCAGATAGGAGCAGAATCAGGAGAACAAGACGCAATCTCAGAGACCTCATACAAAATCAGCAGGACAGTAGTGAGAAGATTTATAGCAAGTATGAAAAGGACACATTGAATAGTCTTCTAGGAAATTCAGGAAAAAACGTGTTTGTCAAATATTGAAAGAAAAATGGCCCAATTAGCCCCAACTAAAGTCTTCTGGACAAAGAAAAAAAAATTTCAATGTCTATAAACTGCTGTGTCAAAATCAGACAAGATCAAGTACAACATAACACAAAATGCTAGTTTTTAATATCCCCTGTATGTAAAGAACAAATAAAAAAAGGCCCTCCCCACCACCAACTCACATTAGTTCATAAGATTCAACAACAACAAAACCTTTGTAAAGAGGCAAACCAACCAACCTAAAGGGGTTGAGAGGGAGAAAAACATGCATTATGAGAAACACAAAGGAGCCCAGAGGAAGCATGGGTGAAATGGAATGGGGCACTTACACAGCAGCTCTCTGCCCAGGGTCCTGAGGGGCTACTGTGTTCTGAAACCATCGAAACAGAATAGCAGGATGGGGAGAATGTAGTCACAGACAATCCACCAGATGACAACACTACCCACTGCAGAGGCCAGCACAGCTAGGGGACATCTGGAAACAGGCGAAAGAACAGATGTTCAAATTGGAAGCCAATATAAATAAAACAAATAAAGCCCCATGTGACCATGTGAATTTTAGATATCTAGTTTTGCAAAATGTTGGGAAATAAGGAACGGAGTATTGCCACTGCAGGTGGAGCAGAAGAAAAAAAAAACAACCCAACTCTGTTTAACTTAAGCAATTTGATATTTGGGGAGAAGAGATCAAAGCTCTCCCCAAGCTGTATGATCACATGACAGACTCCAGAGCCTTAGTCTTACAGCTGAAATTCCTCCAGGGAACCTCTGCTGTCTTACTGAAAGAGAAGCAAGCAAAGCAAGCCCAAGTTGGGACAGGCAGTGAGCAACCTCTGCCCTGGAGGTCCCCCGGTCTCCTGCTGCGCCAGGCATGGCCATACTGCCCTAGCCAAGTGGTCTGCAGTGGCCTGCCACTTGGGTGAGTGTGGGCAAACTGCATGCCGACAAGCAGCCACAGGAATACAAAATATGGGCAAAAGAGCATGCTACCTGAGATGGTCAAAATCTTTCTGCTTAGTTGTTTTTTGAACTCAATTTCCTCATGCAACTTGTTTTTCAGTGTTTTCTACCCAGAGGTCTGACTTGCACCAGTGAGGAGAGAAGCCACCTCACAGTGGGGAAGCAGGAATTCCCTCCAATGGGAGTCTTGTCTGGGGTCACATGGGGCCATCTATGATGGCACACAAAGGCCTGATGGAGTCAGAAATGACTACTGAGTTACACCACCTCTATTCACCTCTCATACTCATACTCATAATTGTGCCAGACACCCAAGGGTTGACCTGAAATTAAGTCTAACGGCACACCAAAGTTACCCTGTACCACCTCATTCAATCCCTCTACCAAAAAAGCAAATCAATTTAGATTAGGAGGAGACTGATACATATATGGGCCAAGATGGCTAGAAACCCTACAGAACACTTTACCCATCCCAAATTTCATTTGCAGGTACTGACTTAAGAGTTATTTTTGCTTTCCTTTTGTTTGGGGACTAACCCCAGCAGTACTTAGGGCTAACTCTGGCTCTGTGCACAGGGGTCATTCCTGGTGAGGCTTGGGGGACTGCATGTGGTGCTGGGGATAGAATTCAGTCGGCTGCCTGGAAGGCAATACTCTACCTGCTGTGCCATCCTTCAGGCCCTACAGTCTTTATTTAATGCTTAGCTGTCTAGTCATCTGCTTTACATGGATTTGTATTAGTGCTTCTAGTAAAGCACACGGCATAAAATGGGTTTCTATTTTGAAGTAGATACTCGTCAACACTACACCCAAGAGGGATTTAAGAAAGCCCAGCTGGGGTCAGAAAGAGCTCAGGAGGCCAAGAACAGGCTCTACTTGCTGGAGGCCAGTTTCTATCTTTGGTACTTTATGGTGTCAAAACCCCTAAGTACTAAGCCAGGAGTAGCCCTATGCCCCCACCAAAAAATACAGCGATTAGAGCTCATCATGTCTAGATTCTTATCTTGTTCCCATATAGAATGCATCTCTACCTCTTATAGAGCATCTTGATTAAAACCAACCAGCTCCAGCCAAAATGATCTGCATGCAGGTGCTACTGACCCACCAAACTCATATGAGCAGGCAGTATGTCTCGCCACTATGCCCTGAAGACGAGGCGAGGGTGCTGCCTGCTTTACTGTCTCCAAGGGGGAGGGGTCTTCGCAGGGCAAACTCTTTGAGAAAGTGACTGTTTCACAATTTCTGACCCTATCATTCCCAAACACTGACAGTTTGGGAAATAAAACTCAATAGAAATATGGGGCTGGAGCGATAACACGCCAGGTAGGGCATTTGTCTTGCTTGCTGTCGACCCAGGTTCGATCTCCGGCATCCCATATGGTCCGAGCACTACCAGGAGTAATTCCTGAGTGCAGAGCCAGGAGTAATCCCTGAGCATCGCTGGTTGTGATCCAAAAACAAACAAACACAAAAAATCAAGAGAAACATAAGGAAACAGGAAGCAATATAACCTATCCACAATGGCTAAGTCTGGACCCCAGACGTGGACGAAATTACTTGCTTACAAAGAAAACTCTACAGGAATGGATGCAGCCTTGGAGTACTGGGTGTTTACGTTTCCCCCTCCCCACCCACTGACGCCTCCAAAACTCTTCTAGAAACAAGGACTGTGGAGAGAAAGAACATCTCCAGCCCTCCTCTTCTGTGACCAGAAGAGCCACAAATAAGTTGACTTGAAGCAGAAGAGAGATAAGAAAAATGCTTATGTGATGGAGGAAGGACAATCTCTGGTGACTTATTTAAGGTCACCCGCCAACCCCTATTGGTCTTGTTTTAATATTAAGAACTTTGAAGAATTTAGCATTTTGTACTTCCCTTTAGAGCTATGGCCTACTTTGGTGGTGGTATCACTGTATACATCAAAACTATTGTAAACAGGTTACCATAAATATATAATAATAAAACCTTTTTTGGGGGCTGGGGGGGGCACACCCGGTGATTCATAGGTTACTCCTGCCTCTGCACTCAGGGAATTACTCCTGGCGGTGCTCCGGGGACTATATGGGATGCTGGAGATTGAACCCATATTGCCACATGAAAGATACCCTCCCCACTGTAGTATTGCTCTGGCCCCAAAACACTTTCAAAGGTGGTCTAAACATCTGTTGATTTGAAAGGAGAGCAGTGTGGGGAATATTCCATTACTTTTACAATTATAGGGAATCTGAACTACCTCACTTTAAAAACAAACAAAACACTTTAGCGATTTTACTTAATTTCAGCCCAGTGTTTCAGAGCAAAGCCCAGTGTTTCAGCCCAGGTCTTTATTCCAGTGGGTAAGCAGGTGTGTGCAGAATTAGACAACTCGAGAATGACAGCACGCAGACAGTCCTTCCTGCCCTGTCTTTGTTGTTTATCTGGCTGTCACCCTTTAACCTTCATCCTAGGGAGTGTCACTTATCAAGGTGAACACAACAGTACACATGTCATCTTCTGCTTTCCAGCAAAATTTACATTGGGGGATAGCATACTGGGGACCCACTCTGGAGCCTCATAGATATCAGTAAATGCCCTACAACTGAAGACATCCCTGATCCTGCAAATTTTAATTTTCATCAGTCATTTTGTATTACCACAAATCTATTAACTCTGAAAGAGCCTTTTACAGTCTCAACATTTTTGGGAAAACAGCACCAAGTATTTGAAATTTTCTAGATAAATATTCAAAAGGAAGTTTAATAAATGAAGAAAAGTTTCTGGTAACAAGACTTTTGACTATGCAGAATTCCCCAATTCTCAACCTGACTACTAAACAGAAGATCAGTGGGGGAAAAAGAAAAATCAAAACCATATTTTTTTTGGCACACTAAATGCATTTTCTAGGCTATGCAATTCAGATGGTGGTACCTGAACCAGACATGCTGGAGAGTCAGGAAACTCATGACAGAATTCCATGCAGAATTCCAGGTACCCAATAAACCCGCTGCCCTGGGCCAGGCTCCATATGGTTTCAATGCCCTCTGCATGAGAGAAGGGCCTGCCTGCCTTCACCATCGAATGGTGTCAGGAAGATTACTGGAGAGGCTATGAAACATTAATAGAAACATATCACTTTTTAATAGAAAAAAGTGCCACAGCATCTCAGGTGAAGCATTCTAGCTGGAAAGAAAACAAAGAACAGTGCTAACGAAACCTCAATAAACACATCAAATCAATATCCACATCATTCACTCACATGGCACTATACTGGAAAATGCTGCTCTTTCCTTTGGGTCTCTTAAGAACTTTCCAGGAAGTAACTCACGACCACATATGCTTTCAGTGTAGTCCTCGTTTAGAGGACTGTAGTCCTGAAGAGTTAGTTCCCAGGAAACCTCTCATTGTTATAAAAGCCTGTTCTCTAACTAGCCACTAATTACATCACTGGTTCCTTACTGGATATCCCTATTAGGGGCATTCAAGAACAAACTTATTGAAGAATGATCTAATTTCATGGCAAGAAAGTATGGACCGAAAATTTGTTGCCTTATAATGAAAATGGATGTAATTAGTAGAGAGGAATCTAAGAAAATGAGTAGAATCATTTATTAAACTATAAGGGGGGAAATTAAAATAAATAAATAAACTATAAGGGGGAGATTTAGAAGGCCAAGAAACTTTATTCTATATATATATATATTTCTAATAACCCTGAATGTTTAAGGAGGTTGAATCCAAACTGATATAAAAATAAGTACAAATAGAGAGATATACATACTAACTACAAAATTACGTATATTAAATTGTATGTGTGTACAATGTGTATACATACACATATTTTTTTTTTTTTTTTTTTTTGCTTTTTTGGGTCACACCCGGCGATGCTCAGGGGTTACTCCTGGCTCTGCACTCAGGAATTACTCCTGGCGGTGCTCGGGGACCATATGGGATGCCGGGATCGAACCCGGGCGGCCTGGGCCGGCCGCGTGCAAAGCAACGCCTTACCCGCTGGGCTATCGCTCCGGCCCCACACATATATTTTTTATGTTTATACATATAAATTTTTACTTAAAACTTATTTCGAAAGTATACTAGGCCAAAAAATAGAGCCTAATTAATTTCATCATTGCCTCAAAATACAATTGCACTGTATAAGGCACCACCATTGTAAAACAGACTCTCTGTAATAAAGGAGTGAATTTGAAGAGATTCATGATTTTAATACCTAGGGTAGAATTTTACTCTTGTATTTACATCCTATCGTGACTGTCCTAAAGATGTCATGATAGTGATTATCCATGGGGACAAAGCGGCTCGAGGGTTTCTGACCTATACAGACCACTGAAGTTGCAAAAGAAGTTGAAGCTTGTTGGGCAAAAGTCCGAGATTTTAGTTTTCTGGTCTTGGGGCCACACCTGCAGTGTTTAAGGCTTACTCCTGGCTCAGTGCTGAGGATCACTCAGGAACCATAAGGGGTGCCAAGGATCAAACAAAGGTTGAGACAATGTGCAAGGCAGCACGCTGCCCACTGTACTACTGCTCTGGCCTCTAGATTTCAAATACTGTCACTAAGTATTTGGAAGTAGCATAATAGGCATGCAACTATAGACAAAAATGCAGGGCAAAGAAAGATGCCCATTAAGGGCCCCCTAACAAATTAGCACCAGCCACACAGAAGTAGGACTCACGTGAGGGGAATAGTGTTTGCTTTGGATTGTCTTCTGCTCTTTAGGGCCCGAAGTCTATCACCTTGTGTAACTCCATTGATTTCTTCCTCATCACTGTACTGGGAAAGGAAAGAGACACTGAGCAAATATCACACTTTTTACTGCAGTACAGCACAGAAGTGATATTTGTTCACAGACACATTCAGAGATACAAATGCTTCAACTTCCTGCTAGGCTTTCTGCTGTTTTCAAATAAAACTAAGGGTCATATTTCAAGAGAACTATAAGCTGACATCTAGACACAGAATCCAAAGCACTCTTTCATATAATATTGACAGTGAATAGGTACAATGGGTTTTCAATACTGCAAATGCCCTACTTTTTTTAAATTTCAGAATTTTTACCATTATGTAATATGGAGAACACTGCTACCATTCTTCATTGGAGAACTGATTCCCCTAAATGGGCTGTCACATCAATAAAAAGGTCATGACTTTAGCAATACCATTCTGAGATACATGTTGTAATAAGCTTGAAATACTGTGTTGTGAACAACTTCGTAAATCACGGTGTTTAAATAAAGCTCAATAAATAAATAAGTAAATAAATAAGTTGTTACAAAATGGGAAAAGTTGGGAGGGAGAGTAACTAGATCCTTAGAAAGGATCTACACGTCTTCTACCAACTAGAAGACAATCACACGTGGCAATCACACGGAAAGGATCTACACGTCTTTTACCAACTAGTACTAAGTTAGTAAAGAAGCAACTATTAGTATTATGACCTAAGTCTTAGTATTATGACCAGAAGCCAACATACTTTTTTTTTTTTTTTTTTGCTTTTTTGGGTCACACCCGGCAATGCTCAGTGGTTACTCCTGGCTCTGCACTCAGGAATTACTCCTGGCGGTGCTTGGGGGACCATATGGGATGCCAGGGATCGAACCCGAGCCAGCACAGGCTGGCCGTGTGCAAGGCAAACACCCTACCCGCTGGGCTATTGCTCTGGCCCCCAACATACTGGTTTTAACTACAGTATTAACAAGGGCTATACATGTTTAAAAAATGAAGTGACAATAGTCCCTCAAATTGTACTTTATTATTTTTACCTACAATCTTCCCCCATGCTATAAGAGGCTCTCAAAGGCATCTAAAGCAAAGGAAACAGCAGGGTAGGGGAGGCTCGATTACCAGCTCAGGCGCTTGCTTGTTCTGGTTCTCCACCCCGGTAATGGAAATGTCATCGACAGCCAGGAGCAGCTTGGAGACAGCAGCCCTGTGCTTGCCATCCCTCCTGGCCTCTTAACTTCTGACGGAAATAATCACCTTCCAGCCAGAGGCTTGACTGTTTCCTAGAGCATTCAGATAACAATATAAACATAAGCTTTCCAGAGAGACCACACAAGCAGGCTCCACCTCTTGGAGGACCTGCTGCTACGGGACATTAAGAGTTCATTCCCCATCCTTTCTGAGCCCGGGCATTTCCCGAGGGATTACAAAGTTCTCTGTGCACGCACATCACCAAAAACTGCTGCTGAGGCCCAATGATGGAGCCAGGCCTGCAGATCCTCACCCAGGCAATGCTCTCGGCCGCCGTCATCTGATAATGCTTCATCAGGTAGCAGGCAATCATTGTGCCTGTGCGCCCAAGGCCGGCTAGGGAAGGAAATACACCAAACCCATTAGACCCATGGCACCATGTCCTTTAAGGTCCTATTGAGCAGAGAGAATTATTTTTGTTGTTTTGTTTGGGGGCCATAGCCAGCCATACTCAGGGGTTACTCCTGGCTCTGCACTCAGGGATTACTCCTGGCAGTGCTCAGGGGACCATATGGGATGCTGGGGATCAAATCCAGGTAGCCACATGCAAGGGCAAATGCCCTATGTGCTATTGCTTTGGCCCCCAGATGAAAAGGCTGCCCATGGTTCTGCTTCCCTGAACATGAGTCTCAAGTTAGAAAGGCCATGGCAATCACATGGAAAGTTTTTAAACACTCTGGGTCTCGCCTCCTCTCTGAGATAGAAGAGCAGATGGTTTGCCAACGAGTTTCCACTCTGCCAGGCCACACTGCAGACTCTGTACTTGTCTGAGCCAACTCCTTCAAACAAACCTCTAGTACATATCCTATTGGTTCTGCTTCTCTGGAAAACCCTAATTTACACAGATTTGGTTCCATAAACTGGTGTGTAACTATATGTCAAAATGTGGGTATGGCTTTGGAACTAGAACAGTAAGGAATATAAGAGCATCTAAAGCACATGTCAATATGAATTTAAAAGACAGACGGAGGAGGGAGAAGGAGGAGGAGGCAGTGGTCACACCCAGTGATTCACAGGGTTTAATGCTGGCTCTGTGCTCCAGGATCACTCCTGGAGGGACTTAAGCTTGGTTTTTATTTACTGATCCTGCGCTCCAGGATCACTCCTGGAGGGACTTAAGGGACCATATGGGGTACCAGGGATCAAACTCGGGTTGGCCACGTGCCTTCCCCGCTGTACTATTGCTCCAGCCTCTTAGTCTAAAGGACCTGCTGCCTGTTGGTAGGAAGGTAGAAAAATATTAAGGGGATTCTGGTAGGCGCACAAACAGAAATGAGAAATCTTATCTGAAACTGAAAGGAAGACATCTTTCTTAAAAAGCGGCAAAAGGAAAAATATTGAATCCTCTTCCAGCCCTCTGTGGAAGGTAGAACTTTCACAAGAACCAAGTATCAAGAGTGACAAACAGTTTTAGATATTTAGCAAAGGGTATTTGTATACAAAGTGTTGAAGGGACAAGCTTGGTTTTACTTTTACTGATTATAGTGTGATGCAAAAGGGGATAAAGAAGCAATTGTTATGCAAAGGGGAGCCAGAAATTAAACACTGATAAGTACCAGGCCCACCCCTTGTGCTTGATCTAGAAGAATACCAGGGGGTGTGGTCAGACAATTCCATAGATGGATGGTAAGAGATCATGCATGGCTCTAATCAGCAAAAGCCAGACACAGTGATGGGACTATACAGCAGATATAATAGCTTCTGGGTCTGAAGGTGACAGTGGATGAGACCCCTAAAGGCAGTCAGATATCTGAGCCTCTATGACAGAAGGAAGTGTGGCATCATTACTGCGAGCCCGAGATCCAACACAACTGACTTGTACACAGTTGTGCCCTCTTTTCTTTTTCAGATTAACTGGCTTAGAAGAATGTCCGCACTATCCCACTATTTAATTTCAGAAACCCCAAACTTGTCTGGCATCACAGGTTAACAGTGTGTTCCTGAAGTGTCAGCCATCCTGTATTAAACAGTATCTGGATGGGACTGAAATGGGTTGGAGGGCTACTGGGATGGAGTAGATGTATTGTAGAAACAAAATCACGAATATCAGGCAGCCAGGGAACAGAATGTTAGGGATAAAATTGTAGCTTTCAATACTCCACTCCCAATCCATATGTAAAGGGTCATTTTCTTTGGATTTTTCAGTTTTTTGGGGGCCATATCTGGCTGTATTAAGGGTTTTAATTGTGGCCTTGTGCTCAGGGGTCACTTCTGGTGGGTTTCAGGCAACCAAATGTGGTGCCGAGGATAGAACCCAGGTCAGCAACATGCATGGCATAAGCCTTACTTGCTATATTCGCTCTTCAGCCCCCCACAGGTTGAGGTCATAATTGTTAAGGTCTATGGTGTTGGTGGTGGGGGAAGTTTATGATCCTAAGATGTAGTTAATATATGTATATATGTTTATAAATATATAAAAATATATATTTACTTAAATATATATATTCTTGCTTTTGGTTACTGAGGGGTTACTCATATGAGATGCTGAGGCTCAAAACCAGGTCGCCTGTGTACAAGTCAAATGCCCTCCCAGCACCAGATACAAGTGCTGTCATTTTATTTATTTATTTAAATATTTAAACATTATTTAAAATAATTTAAAATGTCACCTGTCATTTTTTAAGAAATTGTTATACTACTGTGAGACATACAATTACAAAGGTGTTCATAATTAGTTCTTGGTAATACAGTATTCCAGCACCAATCCCTCCACAAGTGCCCCATTCCCACCATCAATGTACCCACACACCCCTCCAATCCACCACCAGGCAGCCTCAATAGTAGGTGCCCCCTTTTCCTCTCTTTCTCTCTGTCTCTATCTCTGCATCTCTCTCCCTCTTTTTTTTACACATTGCGGCTAGTCCTGCAGACTATCAGGGTTTATCATGTAAGTCTCTTTTTGTTACCTGTCATTTTATTTTTTTTAAATTTTTTTAAAATTTTTTATTATACCACCGTGAAACATACAATTACAAAGGTGTTCATAATTGGTTCTTGGTAATACAGTATACCAGCACCCATCCCTCCACCAGTGCCCCATTTCCACCACCAATGTACCCCACCCCTCCCACCCACCCCCATGCTGCCTTAATAGCAGGTACCCCTGTTTCCCTCTCTTTCTCTCTCTGTCTCTGCATCTCTCTCCCTCTTATTTTACACATTGTGGCTAGCCCTTAGATATTTAGAGTTTATCACTCAAGTCTCTTTGTGTATATTCAATGGTGAGTTTTAATCTGCCATTACCATTTCCCACATTTAGTAAAACACTGGTATCTATTTATGTCATATTAATGAATGCAGTCATTCTATATCTGTCCTTTTCCTTCTGATTAATTTCACTCAGCATGATAGTCTCCATGTCCATCCATTTGCAGGTAAATTTCAAAATTTCATCTTTTCTGACAGCCGCATGGTATTCCATAGTGTAGATGAACCACAATTTCTTTAGCCAGTCCTCTGTTCTCGGGCATTTAGGTTGTTTCCAGATTCTAGCTATAGTGAATAGTGCAGAGATGAATAAAGAAGTACAGATAGTGTTTCTGCTATGTGTTTTTCGGTCTTTAGGGTATATTCCCAGGAGTGCTATTGCTGGATCAATAGCTAGTTTTCGGAGGAATGCCCATATTGTTTTCCAAAAAGGGCTGGACCAGTCGGCACTCCCACCAACAGTGGATCAGAGTCCCTTTTTCCCCCATATCCACGCCAGCACCGGTTGTTCTTGCTGTTTTGGGGGTGTTCCAGTCTCTGTGGTGTGAGATGGTACCTCATTGTTGTTTTGATTTGCATCTCCCTGATGATTAAAGATGAAGAACACTTTTTCATATGCCTTTTGGCCATTCGAATTTCTTCTTTTTTGGAAGCTTCTGTTCATTTCTTCTCCCCATTTTTTGATGGGGTTGGCTGTTTTTTCTTGTGGAGTGCTACCAGTGCCTGATATATCCTGGATATTAACCCCTTGTCAGATGGGTATTGGGTGAATATCCTTTCCCACTCTGTGGATTGTCTTTGTATCTTGGTCACCGTTTCTTTTTGAGGTACAGAAGCTTTTTAGTTTTATATAATCCCATTTGTTTATCTTTGCTTCCATTTGCTTGGTCAGTGGTGTGTTGTCTTTAAAGATACTTTTTGTTTCGATGTCGTAGAGCGTTTCTCCTATGTTTTCCTCGATGTACCTTATAGATTCATGTCTGATGTTGAGATCTATAATCCATTTTGATCTGACTTTTGTGCATGGCGTTAGAAGGAGGTCTAAGTTCATTTTTTACATGTAGCTGCCCAGTTTTCCCAGCACCATTTGTTGAAGAGGCTTTCTTTGCTCCACTTAATATTTTTTGCTCCTTTATCGAAGATTAAGTGGTTGTATATTTCAGAATGTGTTTCAGGATACTCAGTTCTATTCCATAGGTCTACAGGTCTGTCTCTATAGCAATACCACACTGTCTTAATGACAACTGCTCTGTAGTGAGCTTGAGGTTGGGGAAAGTGATACCTCCCATCTTCTTTTTCCCAAGGATTGCTTTAGCTATTCGTGGGGGTTTATTATTCCATACAAATTTCAGGAGTGTTTGTTCAATTTCTTTGAAGAACATCATGGGTATCTTTATAGGGACTGCATTGAATCTGTATAAAGCTCTAGGGAGTATTACCATTTTAATAATGTTAATCCTTCCGATCCATGAGCAGGGAATATGTCTCCATTTCCTCAGGTCTTCTTTTTATTTCCTGAAGTAACGTTTTGTAGTTTTCTTTGTAGAGATCCTTTACATTCTTTGTCAAACTGATTTCTGTGGCGCAATTGTGAATGGGATAGTTTCTTTAATGTCCCTTTCTTCTCTTTCGCTGTTTGATTATAGGAAGGCCATTGACTTTTGGGTATTGATTTTGTACCCTGCTACTCTGCTCTAGGAATGTATTATTTCCAGGAGCCTCTTAGTAGAGAGTTTCGGGTTTTCCAGGTATAATATCATGTCATCTGCAAATAGTGATAACTTGGCTTCTTCCCTTCCTATCTGGATGCCCTTAATGTCTTTTTTCTTCCCTGATTGCTATGGCAAGTACTTCCAGTACTATATTGAATAGAAGTGGTGAGAGTGGGCAGCCTTGTCTTGTCCCTGATCTTAAGGGGAAGGCTTTCAGTTTTTCCCCATTGAGAAGGGATGCTCGCTGTGGGGCTTGTAGTAGATGGCCTGGATTATCTTGAGGAAGGTTCCTTCAATCCCCATTTTACGGAGAGCTTTCATCATGAACAGGTGTTGAATCTTGTCAAATGCCTTCTCTGCATCTATTGATATGATCATATGGTTTTTATTTTTTTTTTTGTTGATATGATGTATTATGTTGATTGACTTGCGGATGTTGAACCATCCTTGAATTCCCGGGATGAATCCCACTTGGTCATGGTGTATAATCTTTTTGATGACTCTTTGGATTCTATTTGCTAGTATTTTGTTGAAGATCTTAGCATCTGTATTCATCAGGGAGATTGGTCTGTAGTTTTCCTTTTTTGTGGCATCTTTGTCTGCTTTGGGAATCAGGGTGATATGTGCCTCATAAAAGCTATTTGGGAGTGTTTCTGTTTCTTCAATTTGCCGGAAGAGCTTAAAAAGAATTGGGAGTAGGTCCTCTTTAAAGGTTTTGTAGAATTCACTGGTGAATCCATCTGGACCTGGGCTTTTGTGTTTGGGGGAGACTTTTGATTACCGATTCTATTTCCTCGATGGAGATAAGTTTGTTGAGGTATTCCAAGTCTTTTTTGTTGCAGACTTGGGAAGCTATAGGAATTCAGAAATTTGTCCATTTCTTCTAGGTTCTCTTGTTTTGTGGCGCACAGGCTCTCATAGTAATCTCTGATGATCCTTTGAATTTCTGTGGTTTCTGTTGTGATGTCCCCATTTTCATTTCTGATTCTATTTATTTGGGTTCTCTCTTTTCCTTTTCTTACAAGTCTTGCAAGTGGTTTGTCAATCTTGTTTATTTTTTCAAAGAACCAACTTTTGGTTTCGTTGATCTTCTGGATTGTTTTTTGACATTCCATCTCATTGATTTCTGCTCTAAGTTTTGTTATTTCTTTTCTTTCTGCTTGGGTTGGGTTCCTTTTGTTGATCACTCTCTAAGATCTTAAATTGTGAAGTCAGACTGTTTATGATGGCCTTTTCTTCTTTTCTGATGAATGCTTGAAGAGCTATGAACTTGCCTCTTAATACTGCTTTCGCTGTATCCCACAAGTTCTGGTAATTCGTGTCTTCAGTCTCATTTGTTTCCAGGAATCTTTGGATTTCCTCTTTGATTTCTTTTTATGACTTGCTGGTTGTTCAGCAGTGAGCTGTTTAGTTTCCAGGTACTTGGTATTGGTCTCCGTTTTTGTGTACAATTAACTTCTATTTTCAGTGCATCATGGTCTGAAAAAATAGTTGACACAATTTCTATCTTCTTGATTTTATGGAGGTATGATTTATGGCTCAGCATGTGATCTATTTTGGAGTATGTTGCATGTGCACTGGAGAAGAAAGTGTATTCAGCTTTTTGGGGATGAAATGCCCTGTATATGTCTACCAGCCCTCTTTCTTCCATCTCTTCTTTTAGGGCCAGTATTTCCTTGGTAAGTTTCAATCTTGTTGATCTATCCAGGGTTGATAGAGCAGTGTTGAAGTCTCCAACTACAATTGTGTTGCTGTCAATGTCTTATTTGAAGTCTATTAGTAGTTGTTTTAGGTATTTTGCTGGCCCCTCGTTGGGTGCATATATGTTTAATGGTGTGATTTCTTCCTGATATATGCATTCCTTGACTATTAAGAAGTGACCTTCACTGTCCCTTCTGACCTTCTTCAGCCTAAAGTCTATGTTGTCAGATACCAGTATGGCTACCCCAGCCTTTTTTGGATGGGTTGTTTGAATGAAGGATTGTTTTCCAGCCTTTTATTTTGAGCCTGTCTTTGTTCTGATTGTTCAGGTGTGTTTCTTGAAGGCAGCAGAATGTCGGATTCAATTTTTTGATCCATTGTGCCAGTCTGTGTCTCTTAACTGGTGCATTTAGACCATTGACATTGAGAGAGATTATTGTCATGGGATTTTGTGCCATCTTTCTGAATAGGTTGGTTTTTCTTTCAGTTATGTCTCGTCTTATAGTAGATCTTTCAGTCCTTCTTTTAAAGTTGGTTTTGATTTTACAAAGTTCCTAAGCTGTTGTTTTTCCAAGAAGTTGTATATCTGTCCTTCAAATCTGAGTGAGAGTTTAGCCGGATAAAGAATTCTTGCTGAGGCATTCATTTCATTAATTTTTTTTTACTATATCCCACCACTGCCTTCTGGCTTGGAGGGTGTTTCTGAGAAGTCTGCAGAAAGTCGAATGGATGCTCCTTTGTACACAATTTCCTTCTTTTGATCTTGCATGTCTCTGTCTATGGCATCTATTACTTTGACTAGGATGTGTCTTGGGGTCTTTCTATTGGGGCTTCTTCTTGCTGGTATGCGTCGGGCTTCTTGGATCTGGATGTCTTCGTCCTTTAACTCAGGGAACTTTTCAGCAAGGATGTTTTTAACTGTTTTAATTTCCTTGGGATTACTTTCCTGTCTCTCTGGGACTCCGATGATTCTTATGTTGTTCCGCCTGGCTTCGCCTCCCATTGTTCTCTGTTCCGTTGCAGATCCATTTTCCGGTCTTTTTCCATCTTATGTAGATCTCTGAGTGCTTTCTGCAGCTCATCTTCAGTCTCACTGATTCTCTCTTCCGCTGCTGTCATCCTACTGTTGAGAGCCCCGATTGTGTTTTTTCATTTTGTCTACTGAGTTTTTAAGCAATGATATTTCTATTTACATGGTTCTCATTTCTGCTCTCATTTCCTCCCGTAGTTTATTGACAGCCCTTTCAACTGCTCGTTTATGTTCTCCTGTATTTTATTGGACATCTGCTCAATTTTTTTATTGCGCTCCTTAAACATCCTACCAATTTCTTCTCTAATTTCATTGTCAGAGAGATCATGCACATCTATATTCTTTTGATTCTTCAAGGTCGATTCCTTCATCTGTTCCTCGAGCTGGGGATCTGCGTTGTTTCCCCATGGTGTTGTGGTGTTCAGCGATAGATTCCTCTGGTGTACTGTTTCTATTTTCTTGAGGGTATTACCTTCCCTTGGTGTTGAATTTCCTAGTTTTTCTATTAATAAGTGGCTTCATTAGCGGCCGCCGCCCGGCCAGCCGCACACCACAGGGAGGCTGTCTGAGGGTGGAGTCAGGCTGGTGTGAGAATTCAAAATGACCGCTTACTTCGGTTCCTCGGACTTCTGGAGGTTGTAGTTCCACCTTCTCTGCCGAGACCTAGGGCTCTACCACGACCCAGGCGCCCTGCCTGGCCAGCTACACCCCAAGGAGGTTACCTGAGGTGGAGTCAGGCGGT
>JAJIBD010001049.1:0-45054 GCA_021461705.1 Cryptotis parvus | reverse complement strand
CCAGGGGAAGAGCGAAACCCCATCATAAGAGGAATTAAGGGCAAATTGCCTTAATTTCACTGAGACCCTTGGAGCTCCCCTGGGCGCCGCCCCGGGAACATTCCACAAACTCAAAACCACGCAGAGACATATGGCTCCTACGCTAACAACTCCCCATTACTACCTATCTTGCATGAGGTACCAGTGAACCTTGGTTCCTAACATCCTTGCTACCCACCCCAAACTCTGCAAACAGACCAGACACCTACTAACTGTACTATCTAGTCACCTAAGACCCAACATTTGCAACCTACAATAGTCATAATGGTAAAGCAACGCAAAATTCCATCAAGCTCTGTGGAGTGAAGTCACTAGTCCAGATGAGCCAAGCAATACCAATGAGTTGTATAACCCTCTGATAAGGGAATTTCGAAAGAAATGTTAAGGATTCATAAGGAATTCAAAAGAAGCAATGGAATGCAAAATCAACAAAATACAAGAGGACATGATAGAAGAAGTGAGGAAAATGCAAATGGAAATGACAGATATTAAAAATGAGGTAAATGAAATGAAAAAAACAGTGGAAGGCCATCATAGCAGAATAATAGCTACTGAAGAAAGAATTAGTGATCTCAAAGACGAGTTCCAAAAGATTCTCTACACAACACCAGAAGATAGAAAAAAAAGACTCACAATACCGAACAGACAACAAGAGATAATCGGGATGAAGCCAGAAGAAACAACATATGGATCATTGGGGGTCCCAGAAGGGCAAGAAGAAAACCCTGATGAAGAAGAAACTGTCAAAGCCATCATTGCTGAGAAGTTCCCGGAACTAAAGAACTTGCCTCAAGATCCAGGAGGCCCGTAGGATACCAGCCAAAAGAAACCCCAACAAGAATACTCCAAGACACATCTTAATTAAAATGACAAAAACTATAGATAGAGATAGAATACTGAAAGCAGCAAGATCAAAGAAGGAAATCACATACAAAAGGAACATCTCTAAGATTTACAGCAGACTTCTCTGATGAAACACTCCGAGCCCAAAACAATGGTGGGATATTGTGAAAAGGCTCAATGAACTGCAGGCCTCACCAAGAATTCTTTACCCGGCCAGACTCACATTCAGATATGAAGGAAAGATACACAACTTCATGGATAAGCAACAACTCAGGAACTTCATGGACTCAAAACCAACTTTTAAAAAGAAGGACTGAAGGGTCTCACTGTAATACGACCAAACCCATAAGCACAACAAGCACAAACAGAAAGATGGCACAAAAATCCGATGACAATAATCTCTCTCAATGTCAATGGTCTAAATGCACCAATTAAGAGACACAGAGTAACAAAATGGATTAAAAAATTGAACCCCAACATTCTGCTGTCTACAAGAAACGCATCTGAATAATCAGAACAAACACAGACTCAAAGTCAAAGGTTGGAAGACCATTCTCCATGCAAACAACTCCTCCAAAAAGGCTGGTGTGGGCCATATTAGTATCAGATAATATAGACTTCAGGCTGAAAAAGGTTAGAAGGGACAACGAAGGCCATTTCTTATTACTTAAGGGGTATGTACACCAGGAAGAAATTACACTACTAAACATATATGCACCCAACGAGGGGCCAGCAAAATACATAAAACAACTGCTAAGAGACCTCAAAGAAGACATTAACAGTAGCACAATAATAGTTGGAGACTTCAACACTGCTCTATCAACGATGGATAGATCAACAAGACTGAAACTCACCAAGGAAATATTGGCCCTGAAGGAAGAAAATGGAAGAAAGAGAGCTAGTGGATATATACAGGGCTTTTCATGCCAAAAAAGCTGAATACACATTTTTCTCTAGTGCACATGGAACATTCTCCAAGATAGACCACATGCTGAGCCACAAAGCATACCTCAATAAAATAAAAAAGATAGAAATTGTGTCAGCTATCTTTTCAGACCATGATGCACTGAAAAATGGAAGTTAACCGTACACAGAAACAGGGAGTCAAACCAAACACCTGGAAACTGAACAGCTCACTCCTGAACAACAAATGGGTCATAGAAAGAAATCAAACAGGAAATCCAAAGATTTCTGGAAAAACAAATGAAAAAATGAAGACACCAACTATAAGAACTTGTGGGACACGGCAAAAGCCGTGTTAAGAGGGAAGTTTATAGCTCTGCAAGCATTCATCAGGAAACAAGAAAGGGCCCACATAAATAACCTGACTACACAGCTGAAGACATTAGAAAAAGACCAACAAAAGGAGCCCAACCCAGGCAGAAAAAAGGGAAATAATAAAACTTAGAGAGGAAATCAATGAGTTGGAAACCAAAAAAAAAAACAATCCAAAAGATTAATGAAACCAAGAGCTGGTTTTTTGAAAAAATAAACAAGATTGACAAACCATTGGCAAGACTTGTAAGGACAGGGAAAGAGAGAACCCAAATAAACAGAATCAGAAATAAAAATGGTGACATCACAACAGAAACCACAGAAATCCAAAAGATCATCAGAGATTACTTTGAGAGCCTGTATGCCGTGAAACATGAGAATCTAGAAGAAATGGATCAATTCCTGAAGTCCTATAACCTCCCACGGCTGAAACAAGAAGACCTCCAATACCTGAATAAGCCTATCACCATTGAGGAAATAGAAACAGTAATTAAAAGTCTGCCCAAACACAAAAGCCCAGGTCCAGACGGATTCACTAGTGAACTCCTACCAAACCTTTAAGGAGGACCTACTGCCAGTCCTTTTCAAGCTCTTCCAGGAAATAGAAGAAACAGAAACACTCCCAAACAGCTTCTACGAGGCACATATCACCCTGATACCCAAAGCAGGGAGAGACAACACAAAGAAAGAAAAACTACAGACCAATATCCCTGATGAACACGGATGCTAAGATCTTCAACAAAATACTAGCAAACAGAATCCAAAGACTCATCAAGAAGATTATACATCATGACCAAGTAGGATTCATCCCGGGAATGCAAGGATGGTTCAACATTCGCAAGTCAATCAACATAATACATCATATCAATAAGAGAAAAAAAATAAAAACCATATGATCCTATCAATAGACGCAGAGAAAGCATTTGACAAGATCCAGCACCCGCTCATGATTAAAAACCCTCCAGAAAATGGGAATTGAAGGGACTTTCCTCAAGATAGTTACAGCCATCTACCAAAAGCCCACAGCGAGCATCATTCTCAATGGGGAAAAGTTGAAAGCCTTCCCCCTGAGATCAGGGACAAGACAAGGTTGCCCACTCTCACCTCTTTATTCAATATAGTACTGGAAGTACTTGCCATAGCAATCAGAGAAGAAAAGGACATCAAGGGCATCCAGATAGGCAAGGAAGAAGTCAAGCTAATCATTATTTGCAGATGACATGATATTATACCTAGAGAACCCTAAACTCTCTACCAAAAAACTCCTAGAAACAATAGACGCATATAGTAGAGTGGCAGGATACAAAATCAACACCAAAAAGTCGGTGGCTTTCCTATATACAAATAACGAAAAGAGAAGAAAGGGATATTAAGGAAACAATTCCATTCACAATTGTGCCACAGAAAATCAAATACCTAGGAATCAACTTACCCAAGTGTGTAAAGGACCTGTACAAAGAAAAACTACAAGACACTGCTCCAAGAGATAAAAGAGGACACAAGGAAATGGAAACATATTCCCTGCTCATGGATGGGGGAGAATCAACATTGTCAAAATGGTAATACTCCCTAGAGCTCTGTACAGATTCAATGCAGTCCCTATAAGGATACCCATGACATTCTTCAAAGAAATTGACCAAACACTCCTGAAATTTTGTATGGAACAATAAACCCCCAAGGATAGCTAAAGCAATCCTCGGGAAAAAGAAGATGGGAGGCATCACCTTCCCAACTTCAAACTGTACTACAAGGCAGTAGTAATTAAAACAGCATGGTATTGGAATAAAAACAGACCTGTGGACCTATGGAATAGAATTGAGTATCCTGACACCCAACCTCAAACACATGATCATTTAATCTTTGATAAAGGTGCAACGAGTCTAAAATGGAGTAAGGAAAGCCTCTTCAACAAGTGGTGTTGGGAAAACTGGGCAGCGACATGTAAAAAAAATGAATTTGGACCTGTGTCTAACACCATGCACAAAAAATCAGATCAAAATGGATTAAAGATCTCAATATCAGACTTGAATCCATAAAGTACATTGAAGAAAATATAGGAAAACCCTCCACGACATTGAAGCTAAAGGCATCTTCAAAGGTGAAACATCACTAACAAAGCAACTAGAAGAAAAGATAAACATATGGGACTACATGAAACTAAAAAGCTTCTGCACCTCAAAAGAAACAGTGACTAAGATACAAAAAGCAGTCCACAGAATGGGAAAGAATATTCACCCAATACCCATCTGATAAGGGGGTTAATATCCAGGATATATCAGGCACTGGTAGAACTTTACAAGAAGAAAACAAAACAACCCCATCAAAAAATGGGGAGAAGAAATGAACAGAAACTTCAGCAAGGAAGAAATTCGAATGGCCAAAAAAACATATGAAAAAATGCTCATCATCACTAATCATCAGAGAGATGCAAATCAAAACAACAATGAGATACCACTTTACACCACAGAGACTGGCACATATTCAAAAGAGCAAGAACAACAAGTGCTGGCGTGGATGTGGGGAAAAGGGGACACTCATCCATTGTTGGTGGGAATGCCGGCTGGTACAGCCTTTCTGGAAAACAATATGGACATTCCTCCAAAGACTAGAAATTGAACTCCCATTTGACCCAGCCATACCACTCCTGGGAATCTACTCTGGGAAACCAAAAATACGCAGCGGAAACACCATCCCTACTTTTATGTTCATAGCAGCATTATTCACAATAGCCAGAATCTGGAAGCAACCAGAGTGCCCGAAAATCGATGACTGGATAAAAAGCTTTGGTACATCTACACAATGGAATACTATGCAGCTGTTAGGAAAAAAGAAGTTATAAAATTTGCCTATAAATGGATGGACATGGAGAAGATTATGTTGAGCTGAAATTAGCCAGAAGGAGAGAGAGACAGATACAGAATGACTGCATTTATCTTGCATAACATAAATATATATGTACATATTATGATACCAATATCCAAGGTCAAGTGAAACATATATCAGGAGGTCTTGTCAAAGGTGGAAATTATCACAAACGTGTGGGAGTCAGAGGCTAGGTAAGACAGAAAATGGAACAGTGTGCTAACAATTGTCGAGGGTACTAATGCCAACCTAGAACTGAGCATTAAATAGAGGCAAAAAGATACACATGACAACCCTTTTAATGTATGTTCTGTAATCCATAGTCTGGAGGGAAGGAAAAGAGAAAGAGAGAGAAAGGGAAAGAAATAAAGAACCTGCCATGGAGGAGGGCTGGGGGAGGGGGAGGGAACCGGGACGTTGGTGGTGGGAGATGGGCACTGGTGGCGGGATGGGTGCTGGAACACTGTATGACCAAAAACCCAAATATGAACTTTTTAATTGTATATCTTTGTAATTGTAAAAATAAAAAAAAACACACAGTTTCTCCTCATATACATTTTTCCCCCCCGGAGGAATATAATGCAGCCAATTGTTTTATTTATTTTGTTCATTCTCTGTTAATTCTAGGATTCCTTAGGACTTCCCCCCTTCCTCAGCCCCAGCTCTTCCTTAATCTTTCCCTCCATCATGGGTAAATTCTCCTTTGCTCATCCAATGTGCAGGTGGTTAAGAAATACACTGAGGAACAGGAGTCTTCCTATTGATTGGTCCCAAGAGGAATTTTCCCTATTAATCACTACATCTTAAGGTTAGCCCTTTCATTTTCCCTGCCTGTGTTCTCCCTATGAATGGCCTCTTCCGTTCAAGTGCATATTACAGATCTCTAACCCTGACGTTTCCCATTTCCACAATTTTCCTGGATCTCAGACACCTATGTATAAGAAGTGGTTTGGGCTACATGACTACCTAATTATAACTATCCATGACCTACCTTTGTCCTTACAAGAAGCTAAACAAGTGCTGTGGTCTGTCAAAGAGAAGAATAATTAACACATCCATTAACTTGGGTCCTGGGAACACATCTAATGTTAACTCTAATTACACATAGATTCCTACAGAATTCTGCTGTCTATAAATGACTAGCTGCAAATGATGGCAGTTTCGATTGACATACATCATACATAGTGAGGATCATGCCTCAATAAGATTTCTCAACTCCTGACAATAATCTGAAGGTTAACTAACAGATGAAGCATGACTAAATATACAAAAATATAAAAAGTGATTATTAAAGTTTCCCTCCTTCCTTCCTCCTCCCACCCCAGGGTTGGATCATTCCCACACCCAGCAATGGTCAGAGTTCTCCTTTCAACTCTGTACTTCGATGTCATTTGTGGAGGTGCTCAGGAGACCATGTATCTCCAGGGATTGAACCCTAGGCCTCCTGCATGCAAGGCATGTGCTTAGCATATTGAACTCTTTCTGATGATACTGTTGTTTTAATAGCTGTGGCCTCATTTTTGTTGTGGATCCAGATATCATGAACAGGGTTCCAGGGTCACACTTGGCATGTGTTCTGGTGGCTGGGATCAAAGTTTCAGTCTTATGCCTATACAGCATATTCTTTACTACTGAGCAACAGATCACATGGACCTGTGGACACTTTTGATATAAAAATATAGGACTTGCATGAACTACTTTACTTTTTAAAAAGTGCTTGTTAAAGTGGATTCTATTTGGCATTTTAAAAGAAATTGCACACCTTGTATTCATAGAACAAATCTGTAGACTTGCCAGATCAATCCATGTTGATACAAAACATCAAACCACCATTTTGTCCTCAGTTCTGGGGATTATATACACATTTCTGCCCTTGGATGAACTTGGTTTGCCACCAGCCAGCACAGAGGCTTTGGTTTGGTAACAACCTTAACTCTGTAACTCACAGGCAATGCCAGTGTTCGCCAACAGGAGAGGCTTGATGTTTGTGGGACTCTGGTGCGATGACAGAAACAGTGAGTAGTGGTGTCACCCCGGCCAAGAAACACAAGAACTTAGTACTCCCCTCCCCAGCACATACCCTGACTTTCCTTCTGGAGGAACATAGTATCCCTTTAAAGGCAGCTCCTTTCATGTTTGCACCTCTGTCCATTTGTCATTTATAGATTATTCCAGCTACTAACAAGATCGTGTTTGGTGGTTATTAGAATAATGACATACTGCCTCTATTCCAGCTGTGCTTGGAGCTACTCTTGGCATATTGTGTGGGAGCCCTCCCCCATAAGTTCTGAGACTGAAGTGGGGAGCAGAGAGAAAAGGGGAAACACATTGCAGAGATTGAATCCAGGCTTCATGTATTCAAAAAGCATCTTCACTAGCTCTTTGAGCTATCTCTAATCCTCTTGCTCATTTTATGATACCAGCTGGCCAAGGCTGTCTGTAGTATTTGTTATTTTTAATAATAAGCATTAGGTATGGAAGCCCATAGGCAAAACTGTTTCATTTATTATTCAGTTATTTCTAACATCTTATAAACAAATTATCCCCTTATTTAACACATTGCTATGACTGCTGCAATTTGTGCTGATTAAGCCATATTCAAATTTGAGCCACTGTGGTACATGTCAGTTTCAACTTATTAAGCTTGGGTACAGCAAGATACAGGAAAGCCTAATAACATGTTCAAAGTTTGATAGTCCTCTGTGGGGCCAGGAGTGTGGGTGGGTGGAAGGGACTCAAACTTCTGACTGTTTGATTCTGAATCTAGGTCCTTGACATGAATCCATAGGGGGTTTCTAGAAATAATCCCTACAATTAGTTGTGACAAGTAATAGTCTATTTTTCCCTCTTTAAAAAAACATCATTAGAAAATAAAACACATGGGCTAGGAAAGATAGTACAGCAGGTAGGACGTTTGCCTTGCATTGTTGCTGACCTAGGTTTAGTCCCTGGCATCCCATATGATTTCTGAGCATCATGAGGGTGTAGCCCCAAAAGACAACAAAAATTGCCCCATACCACCCCAAAATAACACGACATGATATTGCACAGAAGTAGTTCTCAAATACTTTGGGCCTTGCTAGTGTCCTGGAATGAAGCTTCAGAGGCTCTCCCCGAGGAAGAGTCACACTCCCACTGGGCAGACCTGGGACTTTGAAGTTGAGCTAAGTGACTTACAAAAGGCATAGCCCTGGCCAGGATTTGAGCTCCTTTCTGTTCTTAGGGTGGCAACAATGCCAAGCTCTTGGCAGCACTGTTATAAGTGATGAGATGATGTGTGTCAAGCACTCAGATGGAAATAACAATTACTCCCCCATGATTTTCCAGTTTCCACCCAGGAGCAGAAGGGAGGTTGTGAGATGTCAAAATCTTGGCTGGGGGCTACACCTCTAATAAGTCACTTTCAAAGTCCTAAATCTGCCTCGTAGAGTAAGGTTTTCTTGGGGAAAAGCCTGAGAAGTCCCTTTCATAAATCTAGATGCTGTTGTTCTTGAAAAACAGCATAAAGCAAGGGTTTTAAAGTTGTAGTGTGGGGATCAGATTGATATGTATGTAGTATTGTTCCAGGGATGTTTCTGCAGAGTTGGAGGAACCACGCCAGCAGAAATTAGGTGGCACTCACCCTGGCATCTCACTTCCATTTGGGAGTTCAGAATCCCCAGTTGGTAGATGCAAAACACTGTTCTTCCCAGGAACAGTGTAGAAATGGGTATGTGCTTGAGTGAGGAATAAAGAACTCAAGGGTAGGAGTGGGGGTGGAGGACTCTGTCCAACCTCTACAGTGATCTAGTTCAGGCCTGTGATCCTTCTCTAGGCCTCAACCTACCCTGCTACCAAGAGATGCAGAGGGGCACCTGTGTCTGGCTTATGTGCCATACTAGAGGGCAGGCATGAAGCCCAACCTTAGCATGTCTGTGAGCTGTGTGATTTGGAATCTGTTGTTCCACCTGTCTTTCTTCTGTAAAATACACATCAGGAAAGGAGTCACATTGCTGTGTTTATGAAGGAGTAGATGAGCAAGTGAACATAAAGGCATTGCAAGGTATTAATTGCTATAACTATTGCTGGCTGAGTGCTGAGAGGAGCCACAGGCTGAGAAGAGGCAGCCACGACTGAGAGAATGGCTGTTAGAGTGGATGCCGGTTCCCTTCTGTGTCCTAGTGAACTGTGTGTAAGATTAGCAATTAGGCTATCAGATGCTACCCGGGTTACAGATTTTAATAGCTCCTTATATAGGCCTATCTCTGTAGACTGCAGTAGCTGTAGAATCAGAAACTTCTTCACCTGGGACAGCAGTTCCTATTGCCACTTCTCCTCGCTGCTTCTCACTGTCCTTAGTGGCTTTTCTCTCTAGCTGCTCATCTCTCTTCAGTGTCTGGTGACCATATAGCTCACAACGTGTTGATCACTGCCTTATAGCTGGTCGTTCCACTGCTTGCTGACTGTGTTTGTCTTTTTTTTCTTCTCATTGTTATTCTCCAAACTGGATGAAGTCCAGTGCTTGCATACTGGTTCTTCCTACCTAGTTGTGGGTGCCCTCTCTGCTACTATTTCTTCTTGTTTGTATGTGTATAGGAAGGAGGAAGAGAGGGGAGAAATGAAGTGGGAAGGAGGAAGAGAGGAAGAGAGACAGCACTAGTTACCTATTCAGTATTCTGTTTTTGTATCTCATAGTCACCCTTAGCAATTTTTTATATGACTAGCTATATCCCATGTAAATAGGATTTTAATGTCAAATTGGTCATCTAGAATATCTGGCCCCTCTTTCACTCTTGCCATAACACTACCTGTACCTGTCTATCTTGCCAAAATCTTGCCAGGAAGTGAGTGCCCCAGGAGGTCAGTACTAGTAAAATCTCCCTGAGCTGTTGCCCAGCATGGACTTTAAAACCCTGCCAGCCTCACTAAGGCAATTGTCAGGCTGCACCTGAGACCCCCTTAATCAGTGCAATATGGGAGCTAGTCCATACCACCTGATTTCCTGGGGGTAGTGCATGTCTTAGGAGGCTCAGGTGAAGTTATTCTCCTTGCAAGGAAAAGAGAAATCACTTTTGATCTCCACCTATATTTTAAAGCTTTGTCTATCTCATAAATGAAGCTCAGGAGAGGACCAATAGTAAAGTAGAAAAGGAATGAAGTAGAGAAGAATTGTTAGAGGAGAATGAGGAAAAGAAAAGCATTCAACAGAAAAGAGAGAGGAGAACCTGGGACATCCCTGAGGAAAAGGTTTATAGATGGTTTTTCTCTAAGCTGCTTTTGCCTTGGGTATCTTTGGGCCAGTAGGAGTCATTACTCAGACTTTGTCAAGGTAAAGGACTTTGACCTCTGGTGGTCTCATCTTTCAAAGTCTTTTCAGTGCCTTTGTTCCTACTGAATTATTTGTTAATGTCTTGGCCTTTGACTTTAACTTGAGCCTTGAGTGTAGGACTGGAGGCAGAGCAGGATAATGCCCTTTATTTACTTATTTTTTTTTAATCACTCCTGAAATTCATTGTCAAGGGAACCCCTTACCTCACAGCCTACTTTTTTCCCTTACCAAGGATCTCCATAGAGGTATGCAGGTCAGGTTCCTCTTGCTTACCTTTGCTCCTCCAGTCTACTACATATCTTGTGACATGATAAATCTTTACTGTTATGGCACCATCCCCATTGGACAGGCCAATAAACAGGAGGGAAAGACTGTAAGTGTTTTGCTCCTTTTACATGGTGAGTTGATTCAGGGACGATTCACCTGCAGTCTTCTGGCTGGCCCTAGAGGTGATACAGTCAACCTAGCCAGAAGAAGGAGAGTCCAAGTTAACCATGCTTGCTTGGTCAGCTGGCATACATCCTTGCATATTTCCAGAGCATTTGGTCTCTCAGTTCTGCTAATAAAAATGAATCCCTTACATGGATATAAGAGAGCTTGTTGTCCTTCCAAAAACTTACCTGGTACCTTTAACCCTTCCCCAAGTTTCCCATCCATAGCCATCAGTCTGGAACTTATTGATAAACCTCCTCTCACCCCCAGCTTCCATATCCTTTCTTTAAATGTTCCATCTCCCAGCTGATTTCCATCTCCCTATTTAGGACATGCTCTTCAAATTTCACTTACTTGCCTTTTCCATGCTGGGCAGCTCCATCTAGGGCCTTAACCTCTCAGCTCCCCCCCACCCCCACACTACACATCCACGCACACACAACTCTGTCCCTGCCTCTGTGTGTGTGTGTTTTGAGGGCATATATGTGTTGATGAACCAACATTTTCTAGGGTATTTATAGATTTAGAAAATTTAAGCAGAAAGCGCAGAGAAAATCTTGCTTTCATTTCGAAGCTAAGATAATAATGGGACTCTCCTAAGGGGCTCATTTAAAGTGTGAAACTACTATTCAGTTGAACCACCATACCACTGTGCAATGAAGAATCTATAACAATCACTGTTGTACTATTACTATTCTAATCATATTTTATTGGGAGCCATATACATCTTAGGTGATTCCCCCTTGCCTTTGCTATGCAGAACCCCTGCTGCTCAAGGAGATGCAGTAAAGTTAATGGTTTCCACCCCTCCCACCCCCATTTCCTCTTCAGAGCAAGAAAGGAAAGTGTGAGAGTGAGCGAGAGAAAACACAGAATCATTTCCAGCCATTTTGTGTTAAAATACAAAGGAAAAGAGGGCACATTCAAAAAATGGTGTGCCACCTCCATTAATATTTATTTGGGCATTAATATTGATAAGATAGGACTTTGTAGCTGGGCTTTGTAACTCCGCCTTTAACCCCTCACCATCCCCCACCACACACACACACACACACACACACACACACACACACACACGTGTCTGCCAGTTCCCTGTTCTTTGAGCTGGTGGTCATTAGCTCAGGTCTTCTCTATACTCAGAGCTTCTGAGAGGGCTGGCAGGCCTCCAGCTCACTTATGCTTAAATGGACACTCGAGCTCCGACAGACACACAGCTAAATAGAGGCCAATAATTCAATACAGTATGACTGTACAGGGGCTGCTAGTAAATCCATCAAGCAGTAAATATCATCTGAAGCCAATGCAAGCTTTTATCTTTCCAATTTTTTTGTATGTCTGAGCAAAGCCCAGGCATTCAGCGAATCATGTAATTTATTCTGCAGCGCCGAGCCTGGGCTGTCTCAGAAATCATATTGACTTTTTTTCCCCCCCATCTGTCAGGGGCAGTCAGCAGCTCTGCTATTGTGAGAGCGCATCACATTACATCTATTTATTTATTTATTTCTGCTGCTGCTTTTGTGGCATGATTGGGCAAAAACGCATTATCTCAGATCAACGAATACTAAGAAAAGCATCTGAACATCATTACGACAGCATGTTAAACATTTGTCCTCCCCAGTTTGTTAAATCAGCAAATGTATTTCCAGCAAATGCTTGTAATTGTTCATAAAGGGCTCCCTACTGCAGGGTTTTATTAAGCTGAAAATATGGCCTGTTATTTCCTTCAGCTCTTTAGGTCAACAGTGATGCCAATATATTGTAAATAATGCTGAACAGCTGTTGTATTGACTTATTCTGTGTGTGTACATGTGCATTGTCACACACCTTGCTGCTTCTCTGAGAGCTGCAACCATATTTTGTGCACATGTGCACCCCAATATGATATAAAATATTATATATATTTCCTTGGCAAATTTAGTAGAATGAATAGGGTAATTTTTTTCCATGGTCAGGAAAATAATCAGTCAATATGTTGGCTGGTAACAAAGCATTTCTGGTTATAGTAATGCTTTTGGTAACAAAGCATTACTATTGCTGATTGAAAAACATAGAAAGCGTGGGTCTTTACCTGGTAGATTGTTTGGAAAACTCTTGGTTCTCCTACAGAACCTACAGACTGGAAAGAGAACGATATGGAAGATGAATTCCCTCAGTCTATTGTTTATGTGAGATCTGAGACCACGCAGAGGGACACAGCCAATCCTACATAGAATGACTGTGTGCTAACACCTCCAGTACAACCTGCTTCCCTGAAGGTTTCTCCCAAATCACCATTCTTTTCTTGAAAGTAAATCATTCTGCTTCTGAGATTCAGTGGACTGTTAGTTGCTTTAATTTGGATACCAGTAATCACATTCTAGGAGCACTCATCACAGAAAAGTGCTTGATACTAAATGTCTTTTTTTTTTTTGTCTCTAAGTATAAATAAACTTCAAGGGAGACACTGATGCAGTAGATCAGTGCCTAGATTCACCTTTTAGTGTGGTTCAAACTTTCTTTCAAATGAATATTTGAGACCAGAAAATAGCACAGTAGATAGGGCAAGTGCACTGCATGCATTCAATGTAGGTTTAATTTCGAGCACCCTAAGGTTCCTTGAGCATCACTGGTGGTAGCTCATGCACTACAGTACCCCCAGTACTATAGGGCTCCAGCAGCACTGCATTCATTTTTTTTTAAATTAAACATTTTATTATACCACCGTGAGATATACAATTACAACGTTGTTCATGTTTGGAGGTTTTGTTCACATAGTGTTCCAGCACCCCGCCTCCACCAGTGCCCATTTCCCACCATCAATGTCCCCAATTCCCTCCCCCTCCCATAGCCTGCCTAAATGGTAGGTTCTTTATCTCTTTTCTCTCTTCCTCTCTCTCTTCCTTCTCTTACACATTATGGGTTGCACTACATACACTTAGAAGCCATCATGTGTATTTTTTGCCTGTATTTAATGCTCAGTTCTATGTTGGTATCAGGTCTTTCGACATTTATTCACACATGTTTCCTTTTCTGTCTTACCTAACCTCTGACTCCTCATGTTTGTGGTAATTTCCACTTTTGGTAAGATCACCTGATATATTTATGTCACGCAAATAAATGCAGTCATTCTATGAGCACTGCATTCTTGAACCTTGTGCCGGAGTGCCGACTTCCAGAACTCCTCAACACTGTTGGGGATCCCCTACCCCCATAAAACCATTTCAGGGCTGGAGATATGGCTCACTCCCTTACATCCAGGACTCCTGGGCTTGATCCCTGGCACCATTAAAAGGGAAAAATAATTCTTGAAACAAAGAATATAATTTTATATGTAGTTATAAGGCTATTTATGTTTTGAAAGTAGCAGAATCAATACAAGCTCTATAACCTTACTATTTCATATCTACCCTCAGATTAAAAAAATAGCAGCACTTATTCCTTTGGAAGTCTTTGTCAAAAATAATTGTGCATGTATTTGAGAGATAATCTCTCCCCTTGAACTGGTTGTAGGAAATGGCTTTGTATACCATTCTCCATCATTGGTGTACTCTCTGAGAAAATACCAAATGCATTTTTACTACCACACCCAACCAGGAAAGTCAAGTTTAAGTCTAACAGCCTGCAGTACAGCCTATTTCCCTGAAAGAATCCCCCAAATGTGGGTATTGCGGGCATTACTCTGAACATGGACATAGTCCTTGTTCCTCGCTTCCTGGGGTGTAGATCTTGCCTCCCCGCACAGGGCAGCACATACACATACGAGTCCCATTCATTCCTTGTTATTAACCTCCACTAAGAGAGTCCTGTACGTAGCATGGGCTGCCACTGTTAGCATTCCAAAGCACAGGCCTAGCTGCCTTTCTAAAGAAACCCATTAAAAGGCAACTCTCCAAGCTGTTCCCTAACACCTGAGAGCAATTAATGTAAGCAGAGACAGGAAACATCATCAATTATTTAAAATAAAATGAATATGTAATGCTGACCTTCTCCAACTGCCATCAGTTTTGTACTTACACCTGAATAAACTAGGGTACACAGAATCCACAAGACACTTCCCATAGCAACCTCAGCCAGGCAGGCAATGGTCCCCAGGAGAGGTGACACTGCTGGTTGCTTGCTCTCAGCCCGGAGATGGGATGGGAGGGGTGCAGGAGGCAGTCATACCTGATGTGTGTGTGTGGGGGGGGGGTGAGGAGGGGAACCTCTGACCTATTGTCATGTTCATTCCTAGTCCTAACAGCTTTATGGAGTGCCCACCCACTTTTCCAGCTGTTTTCATTTATTGCAAATCCCTCCATCTTATGCTATTAAAATATTTAACTGAAAGTGTAATATATTTCTGTACAGTTGCATCTGCTTAGTCACACAGAGTCCTTAACGCTTCTTTTCATTTAATAGAGTTAGTCTTTCTGGGAGAAAAACTTAAAAAGGGGGAGTATAGTAAGTTGCAAACATGGCTCTTGAAGATTGGGGAAACTCAGAGAGATGAGTTTGTTTAGCTGCACTGCCAGTTGCTGGAATGAAGAGCATTGGAACAAGTGCACTCCCTCTGTCAGGAGAGCTTAGACATCCTTCAGGGCAATATCACTGATGAGAGTGGTGGTGAGGGAGAGGGGTGGGGGGGAATGGGCGGCCCCTTCAGGGACATGTGTTGTTGGTCACCTAACGGAATCACAGTCCCTGACATATGGCAGGAGCTGGCCTTTGGCAAAGTAGTGGGTGAAAATTTTCAGAGCAAAGCCTTTTAGACACGAAGTACAAAGTCCTTTGTGACTGTTTGAGCTGAACAAGGCTTTAAGTGCCAGTGCTTCTGTCCCCCTTGACTTGTATTAGCGATTCCAAGAAGACTCAGAGGACCTGGTACAAAATGACTCTGGTTTCCAACTGGCTCAGCGGTTTGCTCGCGCCTCCTTCAGATTCAGAGACTTACACTAGCAATCCCTACCGCCAGTCCGCAGAATCAGCATGCGTTGTCAGTTTGAGTAGGTTTCCCATAAGTTTTTCCCTGGGCTGTTATTAAATCTTCCTATCTTCCCTTATAAAGCTTGTACCTCCCCTGTTAGTTTTTAGGATTTTGCCCTTTTACATTGATACAGAGCCTAATCCACAAATAAATTTCATTTGGGCAGTTTAGGGAAAAAAAAGACAAGGGGAAACCATTTGTTAAAGCTAATTATAGATAAACAGCAACATGTTTTTTTTTTAATGTCATCTTCCTAATCCTTTGGCCAGAAAAGGTTTTTCTTCCTTTTGATATAACATTCAACATCTTAAACTATAATGTGAATAAATGGCTTTGGGCACAAGCTAGACTGAGGGATGTTTTTTCCTACTGTTGCCTTTATTACCATCAGCACAGATTTCTCCTCTTGTACAAAGAAAGGAGGTCGGATTTTTGGACTCCATTCAAAGCATCAGAACCATTGGAAAGTAAACAAAATTCACAGGCAGCACCAAATTCTCTCTTTTCACCCAGCAATCTCTGATTAACTGCCATTTGTGCAACCTAGGAAAGAGGGGTGCTTGTTAACCTTTCCCGGGCCAAATTCCTATTTCTCTGGTCAGAGCACTGCTTGGGGAGGAAGTGGGAAGCTAAATTAATTCAGTTATTGTATAGATTAATCTTGGATAGATTAATCCAGTTATTCTGTGACTAACACACACAGAGTAATGTACATAATTGGTTTTTGAAAATAAAAACCCAAGGCCCGAGAGATAGTACATTGGCTAGGGTACCTACCTTGCTTGTGGTTGACCCCATTTCGACTACTGGAACCACATGTGGTCACCTGATCCTCACCATGAGTGATCCCTGAGCACAGAGCTAGGAGTAAGCCCTGAGTATGACTGCATTTGACTCTCAAGCCAAATACATATATACTTAGAAAGCAAAACTGTAGGTTATTATAATTGAGGAGTGGACAGTAAGAAGGAAGTACAATTTAAATATGTAGAGAAACAAGGTATGGTCAAGGTCAGGATCATGACTGGGGTTCTATTCATCATAAACAACCAAGAAGCTACACTGCTCTCCAACTGCCAGAGTTTAATAAAGAATTCTTTCACAGTACAAGGCTGCTGAGCCCAGAAAAATATGCAACTAGAAAGAGGACACTTCTCAGGTCAGAGAATCTCAGCCAGAATGTTAAGGGGCCTATTGATTGAAAACAGACTTTTAACTGCAGGCATTCCCAAAATGTCTGCAGGACCCATTCCTTAAAATGTAGTCCCCTTGACACCAATCTTGAACTGAGCATTGATCATAGGTAAAAGTATTTACATGATAACCCCTAAATTTGTGTATTGCAAGCCACAATGTATAAGAGAAGGGAGAGAGAGAGAGAGAGAGAAAAGAGAGAGAGAGAGAGAGAGAGAGAGAGAAATTGGGGGTACATTGGTGGTGGGAAACATGCACTGGTGGAGCAATGGGTGTTGAAACACTATATGACTGAAACCCAATCATGAACAATTTGTAATTGTATATCTCATGGTGGTATAATGAAAAATAAATTAATTTTAAAAATTCAGTCCCTTAAGTGAACTCTGAGTGATGAGAAACCCTGGATAAACCAAGGAAACGTTGCCATCCATCTTCCCAGTGGAGAGCTCAGTGTGGATGCATGCTGGACATGTGAGGCAGGGGAGGGTCAGGGCCTGGTGACAAGTGGATGGGAAGGGTGAGGCACTGGGAGTGCCATGTAGGACACAAGAACTTCCTTTTATCATTCCAGGGAAGAATCTTTTCCATGTGAGGTGTGAAGCAAAAACCTCTTGCCAGCCAGAAGCCAAGCCTGTATTTCCTGTCAGGCAGAAATGTAGCCCCACATGGATCCCTGTTTGCAGGGCACTGAGGGACAGTGCCATTTTCTTGTCCTTTGTGAGGAGCCAGTACAGGAAGAAACAGCATTCTTTGAACTGCCATTGGATGGTACATTCCAATGGTGCATTCCATCCTGCATTGCCATGTACTATTTTCTTCACCGGTCTTAATGTCTTATCTCTCTGCCTTTTGTTTTTTGAAAACCTGCCATTCTATTTAAAATGTTTATCCTAGTACTTCCAACTCAGCATCTTTTTCTTTCTTAAGGATTTATACCCCTTAGAAGAAACATTCTGGTTGCTGAAGAGATGGTACAGGGGCTAAGGTGCTTGTCTTGCATGCTATTGACCCTGGTTCCAACCCAGGTATCAGATACAGTGCTTCAAATATAGCCAGGGGGTCAATTTTGAGCATAGAGTCAGGAATAGCCCCAGAACAGCCTGACTGTTACCCTAAAGAAACCCACCCCAACATACAACAGCAACAACAAAAAAGACACTGTCTGGTTGGCAGAATTATAAGATGGACTGAAACAAAATACATCAAGGTCTCAAAGGTATCTAGTTCCCAAACCAATCAGCTTTACAGACTAGTGAATTATCTTGCTTTAACATTCCCTTCAGGTCTTTAGGAATGGTGTCTCTGTGGCATTGTTCTTAGCTTTCCTCTAAGTTTTACCTTTTATGCAACTGGAGTCTCTTGCTAGATGTCTGTACCTTTGGTTTTAAGTTTATGGTACAAAATAGCTGTTCGCTGTTACCATATTTTTGTTTATTTTCCTTTGGGGCTACACCAGTAGTGCTCACAGCTTATTCAGGTCTCTGCATTCAGAAATCACTCCTCACAGGGCTTAGTGGACTGTATAGGGTGCCAGGAATCAACCCAGGTGTCGCATACAAGGCAAACCCCTCCCTGCTGTATTGTTACTAAAGCCTCTCCATTCATGGTTATTTGTAATCTAATCTGCTCCAGAAATCTTTAGAATTGCATACTAATGAAAAGATTTGGGTTACATCAATAAATGCAGGAACTGATAGTGCCCACACGGCTGAGCCTGGCAAGCTACCCATGTCATATTTGATAGGCCAAAAACAGTAACAATAATATACCTCATTCCCATCCTGTGGAATTTGGTATGTGGGCAGGTGGATGTGGCTATCAAATTTCTTTGATGAGATGATATGTAGGATTTCAGAAGGGAGAATGTTGGGAATGACATATCCATCCTGTGGAATCTGGTATGTGGGCAGGTGGATGTGGCTATCAAATTTCTTTTGATAGCAAATTTCTTTGATAGCCACATCCACCTGCCCACATACCAAATTCCACAGGATGGATATGTTATTCCCAACGTTCTCCCTTCTGAAATCCTACATATCATCTCATCGGTAAAGAAGGGAACAGCACCAGCCCAGACAAAATCAGACCCGAACACCTGAAGAATCTGCCGTCAGTACTCATCAATACACTAGCTCGGCTCTTCACACGCTACCTGTCCGAATGCAAGGTACCCTCCCAATGGAAAACCAGCAGGACAGTTCTACTGTTCAAGAAGGGAGACATTCACGACATCAGCAACTATCGCCCCATCTGCCTGTGGTCCGTCATCTACAAGCTGTTTACACGAGTCATCCTGAACAGGATTGGCAGAACACTAGATGAAGGACAACCATGCGAGCAAGCTGGCTCCCGGAAAGGATTCAGCACAATCGACCATATCCACACAGTAACCAAGCTCATTGCGGTTTGTAGGGAGTACAAGATGCCGCTTTGTCTCACATTCATTGATTAACAGAAAGCCTTTGATTCTGTGGAGACTGAAGCAGTCATCGAAGCCCTAGCCAAACAGGGTGTTCAAACCCAATACATCAAGATCCTTCATGAGCTGTATTACGGATTCACCACCAGGATCTCACCATTCTACAAAGAAGTGATCATTGATGTCAAAAGAGGGGTTCAACAGGGTGATGCCATTTCACCAAAACTCTTCAGTGCCACCCTCGAGAACATCATGCGACAATTAGAATGGGAAAGAATGGGAGAGAAGAAAGATGGTCGGAAACTACACCACCTCCGCTTTGCTGATGACATCGTTCTAATAACATCAACATTAGCCAAGCGGCACAAATGCTGGCTGACTTTGACCGAGAATGTGGAAAGATAGGTCTACAGCTGAATTTGAAGAAAACTATGTTCATTAAAAAATGAACTGATCATGTGTTTGAGGTTGGGTGTCAGGATACTCTATTCTATTCCATAGGTCCACGGGTCTGTTTTTATTCCAATACTATGCTGTTTTAATTACTACTGCCTTGTAGTACAGTTTGAAGTTGGGTAAGGTGATGCCTCCCATCTTCTTTTCCCGAGGATTGCTCCAGCTATCCTTGGGGGGTTTATCGTTCCATACAAATTTCAGGATTGTTTGGTCAATTTCTTTGAAGAATGTCATGGGTATCCTCATAGGGACTGCATTGAATCTGTATAGAGCTCTAGGGAGTATTACCATTTTGACAATGTTGATTCTCCCCATCCATGAGCAGGGAATGTGTTTCCATTTCCTTGTGTCCTCTTTTATCTCTTGGAGCAGTGTCTTGTAGTTTTCTTTGTACATGATCATTTAATCTTTGATAAAGGTGCAACGAGTCTAAAATGGAGTAAGGAAAGCCTCTTCAATAAGTGGTGTTGGGAAAACTGGGTAGCGACATGTAAAAAAATGAATTTGGACCTGTGTCTAACACCATGCACAAAAATCAGATCAAAGTGGATTAAAGATCTCAATATCAGACTTGAATCCATAAAGTACATTGAAGAAAATATAGGAAAAACCCTCCATGACATTGAAGCTAAAGGCATCTTCAAAGATGAAACATCTCTAACAAAGCAACTAGAAGAAAAGATAAATATATGGGACTACATGAAACTAAAAAGCTTCTGCACCTCAAAAGAAACAGTGACTAAGATACAAAAGCAGTCCACAGAATGGGAAAGAATATTCACCCAATACTCATCTGATAAGGGGTTAATATCCAGGATATATCAGGCACTGGTAGAACTTTACAAGAAGAAAACAAACAACCCCATCAAAAAAATGGGGGAGAAGAAATGAACAGAAACTTCAGCAAGGAAGAAATTCGAATGGCCAAAAAACATATGAAAAAATGCTCATCATCACTAATCATCAGAGAGATGCAAATCAAAACAACAATGAGATACCACTTTACACCACAGAGACTGGCACATATTCAAAAGAACAAGAACAACAAGTGCTGGCGTGGGTGTGGGGAAAAGGGGACACTCATCCATTGTTGGTGGGAATGCCGGCTGGTACAGCCTTTCTGGAAAACAATATGGACATTCCTCCAAAGACTAGAAATTGAACTCCCATTTGACCCAGCCATACCACTCCTGGGAATCTACTCTGGGAAACCAAAAATACGCAGCGGAAACACCATCCCTACTTTTATGTTCATAGCAGCATTATTCACAATAGCCAGAATCTGGAAGCAACCCGAGTGCCCGAATATAGATGACTGGATAAAAAGCTTTGGTACATCTACACAATGGAATACTATGCAGCTGTTAGGAAAAATGAAGTTATAAAATTTGCCTACAAATGGATGGACATGGAGAAGATTATGTTGAGCGAAATTAGCCAGAAGGAGAGAGACAGTTACAGAATGACTGCATTTATCTGCATAACATAAATATATAGGTACATATTATGATACCAATATCCAAGGTCAAGTGAAACATACATCAGGAGGTCCTGTCAAAGGTGGAAATTATCACAAACGTGTGGGAGTCAGAGGCTAGGTAAGACAGAAAATGGAACAGTGTGCTAACAATTGTGAGGGTACTAATGCCAACCTAGAACTGAGCATTAAATAGAGGCAAAAGGATACACATGACAACCCTTTAATGTATGTTCTGTAATCCATAGTCTGGAGAGGAAGGAAAAGAGAAAGATAGAGAAATGGAAAGAAATAAAGAACCTGCCATGGAGGAGGGCTGGGGGAGGGGGGAGGGAACCGGGGACGTTGGTGGTGGGAGATGGGCACTGGTGGCGGGATGGGTGCTGCTACACTGTATGACCAAAACCCAAATATGAACTTTTTAATTGTATATCTTTGTAATTGTAAAAATAAAAAAATTAAAAAAAAACTGAAAAAAAAATGAACTATTTCCTGAGGCCCTATTCACTCTCAATGGAACAAACATCTTTGAATGCAGCAGTTATGTGTACCTAGGTTGAGAAGTCAACATGATGAATGACCTAAAACCTGAGCTGCGCAGGAGGAAGAGAGCAGCATGGAATGCCTTCAGAGGCATCGAAGAAATAGGTAAAAAGGACAAAGAACCTCCGGCTCTGGGCAAATCTCTTTGACTCCACCGTTCTCCCTGCATTAACATACGCCTCAGAGACCTGGGCCCTACAAAAGCAGGATGAGAATGCTATTCGGGTCTCCCAGAGAGGAATCGAAACAGCTATGCTTGGAATATCACACCTCACTCAAGTGAGAGAAGGAATCCGGAGTCCTGACCTCCGTCGCTATTTCAGAATCAGGGATGCTGTCTCGTTTGCCAAGGCATCGAAAATCAGATGGACTGGACATGTAATGCGATTTGGAGACAACCGCTGGACTAGAGCCATTACCGACTGGATCCCATGGGATGTCAAAAGATCACGTGATCGCCCACCTACAAGATGGTCAGACTTTCTTGTTAAGACCCTGAAGGAACGGTTTGAGGCTCTTCATATTCCTGAATCAACCAGATGCCATTGGCTACATTGGCATGTGATAGGGTCCAATGGAAATGTTACTGACTTCCACTTGAGCAAATCAATGAATAACGGGATTCAAGTGATCAAGTGATCAAGTGATCCCATCACCTGAACAAATGGTTTGAGGTTCTTCATGTTCCTGGAGAAAGCAGAGGCCCTCGGGCTATACTAGCACGAGACAGGCACAAATGGAGATGTTACTCGTGTCCACTCAAGCAAATCGATAAACAACAGGAAGACAAATGATAAAATAGAAAGTGACATGATCTCAAAACTTCAACTAGAAACTCTTTAGTGGATGGAAGTTTACCCTGTGTGTCATATGCAAGTCTATACTATGTTAATTCTCTTATTAACCACTAAGCTGGCATGGGTGGATCTCTTTTGAGGTGCAATTTAGGTACTTACAGTTAATCATACTGTCTTTATTTAGTTCTGAGTTGCTTGCTACCATCTATCTATTGATGTAGATTTCAAGATACATCCTTATGTATAGAAGGAGTCCAGGAGAGTGAAGAGCATGTGTGCCAACACCAGAGTTGGAAGTAGTGTGGCATGTTGGAATAATTGTAAGGAAGACATGTGGAAAATAGGCCCTCAAACAGGAGAGAGAGCACATGAATAATAAATAGTTTCCAGATCTTGTAAAATCAAAATGAGCCCTTTTTATCACTGTATCACTGTATCACTGTCTTCCCGTTCATCATCGATTTTTTTTCGAGCAGGCACCAGTAACGTCTCCATATGTCCTGTCTCATGCTAGTAGAGCCCAAGGGCATCTGCTTGATCCAGGAACATAAAGAGCCTCAAACATTCCATAAGGTCATGGGAATGAGGTATATAATTGTTACTGGTATTTGGCATATCAAATACAACACGGGTATCTTGCCATGCTCTATGTCGAGGAGACTATCATGCTGAGTGAAATTAGTCACAAGGTAAAAGACAGATATAGAACGACTGCATTCAGGGGCCGGAGCAATAACATAGCAGGAGGGTGGTTTCCTTACCCATGACCGACCCGGGTTCAGTCCCCAGCATCCCATATGGTCTCCCAAACACTGCCAGGAGTAATTACTGAGCGAAGAGCCAGGAGTAAGCCCTGAACATCGCTGGGTGTGACCCAAAAAAGCAAAAAAACAATAATAATAATAATAATAATAATAATAACTGTATCACTGTCTTCCCGTTCATCATCAATTTGCTCGAGCAGGCACCAGTAACATCTCCATATGTCCTGTCTCATGCTAGTAGAGCACAAGGGCACCTGCTTGCTCCAGGAACATAAAGAGCCTCAAACCATTCCATCAGTTCATGGGAATGAGGTCTATAATTGTTACTGGTATTTGGCATACCAAATACAACACGGGTAGCTTGCCAGGCTCTGCCATGCGGGTGGCATACTCTTGTAGTCACCTCTAAATCCAGCATTTATTGATGAACCGCCATGCGAGCCGGGCTGTCACAGTCCTTTTTATAGCAATGGTAAAACATTTTGTTTCTAATTTACTGAGGTCTGGGACCACATCCAATTGTGCACAGACTTCTTGATCACTTGACATCCTGTTATTCATCAGTTTGCTCAGTGGGTGCCAGTAACATTTCCATTTGACCCTATCACGTGCCAGGCTATATGCTCTGGCATCATTCCTGTAGTGCTTTTGGTAGTATATCTGGTACTGGGGTTGGTTGCTTGCAAAGCCCTGGTTGACTATTTACCTCTTGACTCATCAATGGAAAAGTGAGAGGAATCCCAAACCAGACTGTGAATAAGCATATATATATACATATATGTGTGTGTGTGTGTGTGTGTGTGTGTTTGTGTGTGTGTGTGTGTATCAATAAAGCTTAGTCATGGACTGATTTCTATAATTCATTATAATTCACTCGAGCATCTCTGTTTGGTGTTTTTATTTGATACAATAGAACTCTGAAATTGCTCTTTTAAAGGAAAATAATGACTGGATAATGAATGTGAAGTGGACAGCTTTGGAATATCCAGTGGGAAGACAACAAAGTCTATCAGTTTATGCTCTACACAGAGCTACCTGACGGAATCTGCACATAGACAAAGACAACATCTCTGAAGGAAAAAGAAACAACATGTAACTCAACTTAAATGCTTTTTAACTTTATCTTCAAATAGTTCTTTAGAAATTTGCTATTATCTAGATCCACCCTTGTACTCCTTACTGAATATTGACATCTTCTTCCTCAGTTTGAGCTCCAACACACTCTGTCTTCTCTTACATCCCTCAAGCACTTAGCTTATACTTTTGCAGAAACTGAGGTTAAATGGTCATTAGAAATTTGATCTGTAAGGGCTCTGCTCCCTTTTTTCTTCCTACTGGATGGAAGTATTCAAATGTTAGTGGAAACTGACCTGATTTCCCAATAAACAAATCAGGTATGAAGCTCAGGAGAGACATGTGCTTGTAAATCACCTATATCTGGGCGGGAACTGAAGCTAGGGTCTTGAGTGAAATGGCCTAAGCAGAGAAATCGGTCTGGTAAGAAAGAGGCACTTTGAGACTTACAGTTAGGCACATCTACCCTAACTCTGTGAATGACTCAATCATTGCCTGGAGTTAGACAGGTTTCTATATGGAGTCCAGTCATTTGTTCTAGTTATTTTCTATGTGTTTATTAAAATACGTTAAAAACATTCTTTGGCCTTCTACAGCTGCCACAGGTAGACCCAAAGGTCACATTTCCTTCCAAATAAGACAAAAAATGAAGAATTGACTACAAAGATGCATCTGTTTTTCACTCTGCTAAAACCTTTTTAAGACAGAAACAAAGAGCATGCATAATCTGAAAATTAGATAATCCATTACAGGGTAATCAAGAGGTGACTGTATAAGCAAATATTAAGGATTTTATACATCATTACCTCTCAAAACTCTTATTCACCGAGCTTTTCAATATACACACTCTTTTTCTGTACACATTCTTACTGGAAGGTGAAGACTCTCAGGAGAATACTGCAACCTATTTATGCAGAAGCAAACAGAGAAAGCCTCATTGGTCACAGGATGCTGATTCTTTATGAATGGAGGCTAAAGGCCTCTATGGAATGGACTTGTGTTATAAAGAGTTCTTTCCTGATCACTGCTATATCACGTTAAACTCAGCCATGAAATAGTTGTTTTAACTGAAACTTGGAAATAAATCTGTTAAAACATGTAAGAATTTTGGCCTTATATACCATTTCTGCACTCCTGTTTTTATTGGTTAAATGTGGTTTTTGCCTGAGCCTTCTAAAGATCCTTCTAATCTGCTCTTACTCAATCTAAGTGCTCAAACATAGAGGATACTTGGAACATTCTAATGGGTTTCTGGGGTAAAAAATAGCCTATATGCCCTCCTTTTCCCACATGTCTAATCACCTTTGACATCAAATGTTTGTATAGCTGGTATCTGAATTTGTCCCTTCTGTCCCTAACTACATTTACAGTCCTTTTTGGTTGATGTTTCTCTTAGAAGACCAAGTGGGATTTTTATGATTTTTAGGATGACTGTCCAGTATTACCAAAATCACTAATCTTTGCTCTGATATTTGACCTAGCATAAAATGATGTTATAAAGTTATTTTTGGTCCCATTCTTTTATATTGCCTCAATTTTCTTTCTAACTCGAATATGACTACACTACACAAAAACTTGGATCAGCATCTCAATTTGGGAAAAAAACAGAAAAACTCTTTGGAACATTATTTAAGTCCTTTGGATGTAGACTGGAAGTACTTTGACTGTTTCTGAGATGCTTTACTTTAGGATCCATGATGAACAAACTATCCTGACTCCTCAAGTTCCACAAACATACTCCTTAGCTCTGTGTCTCTTTTATCAACCCTGCTGGAATGTTTTTCTGTTCTGTTTCTAGTAAAGAAACTTTGCTTATTCCTTCGGGCTTGCATAAAACATTTTCTCTTCTGTGAATCCCTTATTACCCTGTAGAATTAACTTCTCCTGTGACTAGATATCACTTAGTCTATGCTTATCATTCAAATGGCCCATTGTGTCTCACATCTGAGGTGTCTTAATGTTCATTGTGCCATAACTGTCTGTTCCAATTGACTGTGAGAAATTAAAGATACATTGATGTCACTCAGAGGTGTTATCTTTGAACCCACAACAAGGCTCTAAGAAAGGCCAAAGTAGTGAATTAGTTTTCTTCTTCTTTGTGAAGTGAAGTTTTATTCATACCCACCATGAAAGACATAGGGAAAACTGGACAGTGAATCTTTCTTGGGTAACTTCATTTATTATGAGGAAGTAATTGTTAAAACTCAGTTTCCTCATGTGCCAATACAGTTTGAAATATACCTAACTGTTGCTCTTGACTAATTTTCTATGTGTGAATAAGAAGTCTCATGATGAATACTGGACAGTGATTTGGGAATAGAGAAAGCATGCATTGTTCCCACCCTCACATCTCTGTGTTGCTGTAAACTCCTTCAAAGTGTTTTCTTCCTTCTATCCCTCCATCAAAATATAAGTCTTGGACCACAAGTAACTAAGATTAAAAGCCAAAACCATGTTCTGGGATGCCTAATGCAGTTACAGCAGAAACAAGACACTCTTTGTTCTTTTCACACTAATAAAAGGTATAGCTTGGGGCAGAAGGGATAGTACAAAGGATAAGATACTTTCCTTGCATGTGGTCAAACCAGATTTGGTCCCTGACGTTCTATATGGTTCCCTGAAGACCACCAGAAGTAATCCTGAGAGTACACAGCCAGGAGTAACCTCTGAGCATCACTGGGTCTGACTCTAAAACAAACACACAATTTAAAAAAAAAATTACAGCTTGAAGGTCAGTCTTAGAGAGATCTTATAGTTAAGGAATGGTCATCTCCTCCCAGAGAATGAGTCTTACATTGTACAGTCAGGACTTGTTCTTATATACAGATGCATATAAGGTTGGCTCTTCTCCTTGCTTTGCATGCCTGGCCTGTATCTCTGTCATCTGGGAAAATTATGGAAAATTTGCATTCCAGGATTTAAACCAAACACTAATCAGGGTCATATGATGTCTGGCCAAAGAATCTATTTCCACCTAGCCGTCTGCTATCATAAGTTTCATGAGGTTCCATGTCTCTATGGTTGAATTAAATTTCATGAAAACATCCACTCCTAGGGGTTAGAGTCCTTCTTACCTTGTTCACGTCTTACCCCAGCATTTAGCCAGGGCAAGGCACAGGGAAGATGGTAAATAAATGATAGTTTGCTACACATAGTGGTAACAGAACTATAATTCCTGTTCCTTTCATTTCCTGGGAAATTCTGTAAAAACAGTGGTGTAGTGCACATGAAATGATTTTTTTGTGCCTGAAAGAAAAACATCTCATCAAACTACGCAAAGTAGTAATTGAATATTATTGTTTGCCGTAAACTTGTATTGTCTTATCTAGCATCAAGACTTATGAATCACTCTGTGCTCGACACTTTTCTAAGGACAGTTCATGATTTTGAACTGTTTCTTTTATCTTAAAAACGTTTTGAGAATATGTGCCAGTCTTTGTGGTGTAAAGTGATATCTCATTGTTGTTTTGATTTGCATCTCTCTGATGATTAGTGATGATGAGCATTTTTTCATATGTTTTTTGGCCATTTGAATTTCTTCCTTGCTGAAGTTTCTGTTCATTTCTTCTCCCCCATTTTTTTGATGGGGTTGTTTGTTTTCTTCTTGTAAAGTACTACCAGTGCCTGATATATCCTGGATATTAACCCCTTATCAGATGGGTATTGGGTGAATATTCTTTCCCATTCTGTGGACTGCCTTTGATCTTAATCACTGTTTCTTTTGAGGTGCAGAAGCTTTTTAGTTTCATGTAGTCCCATATGTTTATCTTTTCATCTAGTTGCTTTGCATGGAGGAGGGCTGGGGGAGGGGGGGGGGGGGAACCGGGGACTTTAGTGGTGGGGAGATGGGCACTGGTGGAGGAATGGGTGCTGGAACACTGTATGACCAAAACCCAAATATGAACTTTTTAATTGTATATGTTTGTAATTGTAAAAATTAAAAAAAATTTAAAAAATGTTTTGAGAGAGACTTATTGCTTTCCCACTTAGCATATAAGAAACCCAATATTCAAAATTATCATTATCCAAGACCTATACTTGGTAAAACTCTAGGTCTAATGAGCCACTAAGTCAGTGGGTCTTAAGCTTCAGTCAGCACCAGAATAAGGAATTTTGGCTTCAGAGTTCTCTCCTTAACTGATATTCTCTTCCATTTTCTCCCTTAATTATCCTTATGAATGTACCATTTGGTGTTAAGATACTCTTTAATTAACTTTTTTATTGTAAGTGATGAGTAGAGAAAAGTGGTTATTTTCCTGTTACCATGGAACATTTCTTCTAATAGTGTGAGAACTATTTTCTTCCCTCATAATATTGCTTCCCTCATAATATTCCTAATAACTAAACTACTTTTGGAAGATTTATAACATTTTATTTTCGGAAGTTGAAAGGAAGCCTCATCACTGGGAGTAAATTCATAATCAGGAGTATCAGCTCAGTTGGTTACACCTGGTGTGCCAGGTGTGTCTGTCCTGCTCACAAGGCACTTTCAGAAAAGGCATATATTTCTATTCCCTTATTTTCTGGCTGTGTCCTCAGCTGGGAAGAATCACTGTTCTCTCAAAATCATGAGATATTAATGGTACAGAGCTATTTTTATAAACTTTGGAAATCCTCACTGAAAACCCTGAAAGAGTTAAAGCAGGCTTTATTTCTTTTCCTCATAAAAAGAAACAAAGGACTATTAAATGAATCATGTGACAAAGATCAGTTGAAAAAGAGAATCAACATTTGGAAACAAATACCCAAGATGACCTTTCTAAATACAGTTATTTAACAGTGAGTGTTTGTTTGTTGCAAATGTTCCTGGACTTTCACCAAATCCAGTGTCCAAATTCTCACTAGATTCCCCTTACAGTGAGTGTCAAAAAGGCTTCAGTTTGTGGGCAAATCTCCATATTTCCTAGTATAGCTATGCTGGATCTGGGCTTTAATGTTTATATATTCTAAGAAATGAGTGCCCTGCTCTAAATCGTGAGTTTCTGCCACTAGATTTAAGAGCTCAGATTGTTCTGAAATAGCGCATACATCATTTAAGCAACTCCAAGGACAGCTATTTCCATTAGTGTCTTCTCACAGAGTACTATTACTCAGTATTGGGTGTAACTTTCTGACATAGGAGCTTGTCTGCTTATAAGTCCTAAACATTACTCAGGAGAGGATGACAGCCTTCAGTCCAGAAACTACTCTGCACTGTATCCTCAGCCTGGCACTCCCAAGGTCTTTGCCAGGGCAGAAGGAAAAGTCATGGAATTTCACCCCTTCACAGTGGTAATATACATTTTTCATAGCTGTCTCATTGTTGGTAAAAGGACTAAAACCTCTATATTGTGATATTTATTGGAAAACATTTGATCAAATAAAATGAGAAATAAAGGAATTGAAAATGAAATTCTTTTTAAAAGTTTTATTCACTTTAATCCAAATATAAAATTTTAATTCTTGTCTCTTAAATCTTGTCTATTGCAAAGAAAATTAGTTTCTAAAGTTAAAACTATTTCTGTAGAATTTTAAAAAAATTATTTATTTAAGTTGAATCACCATGAGATAAACAGTTATAAAGTTGTTCATGATTGGGTTTCAGTCATACAATGGTCTGACACCCAGCCCTCTATAGAAGATTTAACCATAATTTCTTTCAAGTTAGGAAAGTCAAGTTTTAAGGGATATGTTGTGAAAAAAAATGATTTCTGGTTATGTGTTGGTATTGGTATTCAAATGAAGGATTAACATTAAGAGGAAAAACATTTTTTAAATGTTCACCAACAGAACAAAATTTATGCTCAGAACTAAATTTATTTTATATTTTGTATAATCGAATCTGTGAAATCTTGTATAAACAAAAAACAACTGGGAGAAAATGTGATCTCTTTCTTATTCTTTGTTTTCAAGCTTACAGTGAAAACAGACAGACAGCTCAAAACAAATAAAGCAAAGTAAAAGAACACAGCAATGTGAATGGAAGAAAAAAAAACAACAGCAGTAAGCAGGAAATAGTAACAAACTCGATGTTGAATTAACCACCAACCCCAGTGATTAGGAAGAAAAATGAAAAGTGTATAAATACAAATGACTTCAGCATTGTGGAGGAAATGGATTTGCTGTCTATTCTAAATATTTATGGACTTGGCCAAGCATTTGCCAAATGCAGGAGCTGGGTTGTCACTATCAGAGTAAGATCAAGATTGCTGACCAAAACACAATTTTGGTGAGTATGACCAGTTGCAGGGGTGCCCACCCAGGGACGCCAGATGTCGGGGAATGCCGCCAGGGGTCGCCGACAGTGTGGGGAAGCGAAGTTCCCTTCTACCTCCGAAGCCGGCGGGAATGGATGAAGACTCAGGAATCCAATGCAGTTATAAAAGGGCTTTACTATCACAGGTTCCAATATACAATCCAAGAGCAGGGAAAACCTCCAGACTCTGGGTTCCCAGCTAGGCCCCAGCCAGGTGTAGGCCAAGATAGCTGCCACCACGTGTTGAGGCTCAACAGAGAATGGAGAGGACGGAGAAGCAAAACCCCAAGGGAAGCCAAAATGGCAAAAGGGGAAAAAAAGAGAGAGCTGCTTTCTTCTTGCAGCTTATTTTATAGCTAGAAATTCGCCCCAACTCCCAGCCCAGCCCTTTCTGGGCTGTGCTATCCAGAGATGAAAACAGGAAAATAGCCCTATAGAAATGTAGCAACTTCAGGAGACTATCTCGCTGTTTACAAGGACTCAGAGCTAATTAAAAGCTTCCTAGAAGAGCTGGGAAAAGCTATAAGCTAAATGTAACTTCCCCTGGCAGGAAGGATCAAATGCCCTCAAGTGATTTCTCCCAGCACCTCACCTAATGTCTTGAGCCAAGATCTGCCTGGAATTGTCTTTATAGGGCAGAGAAGGGGGTTTCTGAGATGGCATGTCTCTGTAGCAAAGACTAATACTAATGCCAGTTAAATATTTCTCCAAGCCTTCACAAGAGTCTCGTCTACTTCACGGTAGTTTTGTATTTTAGTTGCCTTTGAGTTATCAGGGAGCCATGCTTCCTTGCTTGGAGGCAAACAGCATTTCTCTATGGTCTAATTACTTAGAGATCCAACGTGGTCAGGCAAATATACTGGTAAGATCTAGCTAGTCCCACGATGATTGTGGTAGCATGAGAGAATATTTATACTAGCCAGTACAGAATACATGGTCAGATAAGACTGCCACATTCAGACTACCCCCTATCTATGAAGTGACCTGCAGGAGGCAATCCAGGGCAGATGCAGAGGCCTAGGCTTTTAGGTGTCCTGCAACAGCCAGTAACAAGACAGCCAAGGGGTCAGTCATCTAAAAGGAAACTGTCAGAGATAGCACAGTTTGGATTATGTTAGCTGCAAGCACAAATCTCAGACATACCTCTCAGGAGTGGTATCTGATACAACCTTAAGTCTGAGTGTGGATTAACCTAAGAGTAGGTCATGGTCAGATGGTGCTCTCAGCATCTTATACTTCTAGTCTTTTACTATACCTTCCAAAACTATTTTATTTTCCCTCTAATATACAAAATTGATGCAGAATTTATCAGTCTTTGTCTTGGGCAGTAATCAGGGGGAAAGGTGGGAGGAAAAGTTGCTGGCAAGGTCTTTTTCTTTCAATTTGATGAAGAATGCCTGCAGATTCTTACTGGCACATTGAGTGTCCCCAAGCCACCCCTATGCAGTGGCCTCTGGAAAGGTGCTTAGGTCAGTGCTTTAGCTTATGGAGCAGAAGGAAGCAAAGGAAAATAAATGACTTTGTGAGAAACGAATCCTTAGTCAGTCTCATCCCACTGCTAAGGAACCACTGTTAGTTTCATTGGAGGTCTTCCTGTGTCCTGAAACTTCTACCAGTGACACACCTGGATGTGTGAGCCTTTTTCTTACAAGTGTTTGTTGAACGTCCTCAGTAAATAGAGATAAAGCTTCTGAGGATACTCTAGTTCCGATACCTCCACTATTGTCATCCTGTGAACTCTTGGGAGCAGTTAAGTATCTGGAGCACTGGAGAACAAATCCTAATTCTCAGAGTCATGCAGCCTGAAGTCCTTGAAGAAACGAGGTGATTCTCCATATGTGGGAATCAATACTTCACCTCATCAAGGAAAACAATAGAATTTCTAATCTTCCCCCTTCCCTTCCTTTCAAATTGTCACATTAAAGCTGAATGCCCATTAACAACCTCTTCTTCAAATACACAACGACTTAGTCAAGACTTGGAGATTACTGTTAATAAGTATTTGATTAAATTTTAAGCCAAGGACTCTCTAATTTCAACTCCTGTATGGGACATACGTTTTCATTCCCCTGATGGCATCATATTCCCCCCAAATCACTTGATCACTTCACTTGATTACTTGAATCCCGTTCTTCATCAATTTGCTCGAGCAGGGGCCAGTAACATTTCCATTGAACCCTATCACGTGCCAATGCAGCCCAATGGCATCTGGTTGATTCAGGAATATGAACAGCCTCAAACCGTTCCTTCAGGGTCTTGACAAGGAAGTCTGACCATCTTGTAGGTGGGCAGCCACATGATCTTTTGACATCCCGTGGGATCCAGTCGGTAACAGCTCTAGTCCAGCGGTTGTCTCCAAAACGCATTACATGTCCAGCCCATATTTCCCCAAAATATGTACTTATAATCATATACATATAAATACACACACAATCTATCCCACTGAGTTAGGCAGGGTTACAACTGAGCAAAAAATAACCCTGACTTTTGTCATTCAAATTTGGTGTGATATTTGTCAACATTTTGGCTGCCCAGAATCTTCCTATTAAAATGCATGCCATAATATGTTACTCTTAGTAGATATAGAGCTTTGCTTCCAGGTGAAGAGGAATCAGGAACTCTGGGTTTCTGTTCAAAGTGCCAAATGCATGCACCCTGCCCTGCACACTGTACCTGGGTTCATTGGTATTCATTCCTGGATAATGATCCCCCCCACCACCACCACCACCATTCTACCTCCTAACACAACTGGAAAGTGAGTCCATGACTTTTTGTTGGCCAACTAAGCCCTCTTACCTAGAACTTTCTACTTTGAATGCATGATCAGAGCAGAAGACTGGTTCAGATTTATTTAAGCAATAGTGGTAGTACTCAGTGGGAAGGGACAGTGGCTACAGTGGGCAGGCAGCTTTCTCTACCTAGTGTCTGTCCTGCTATACAATTCCTGCCGAATGATGACTGTATGCTTCCCTGCACCTTGTTCTTCTATCTCTGCCTCACTTCCTGCTGTTTTCCAAGCCTTCTTCCCTTTGCGTCCACTCTCTAACCTCCTGACCCTTCTTCAATAAATCAGTCCTCTTACCATAATCCTGTTTTGTTCATCTGTGGTTGTGCTGCCAAGAATTTGGGCAGAGATTTCAGGAGACAGGGCCTGTCTCCTTTCTGCTTCTTTGTGCTATTCTTCCTTGCAAGGATTTGGGGAGGCACAGGAGACAAATTGGTGTGGGCAGAGACAACTGTGCCAGTTGCCTGGGTTTCCAAAGGAGAAACTTGCTCTTTACCTCCCTCTCCACTCCTAAGAACTGCAAACAAGGAACTTATGTGCTTTTCCCACAGAAAACTACTTTGTTGTTAGTTGCAACAAGATCTTCTATGTTCCATAGAGATTTACAAGACACCATTAGCTCGAGACCACTGTATCTCAACTTTCTTCTGACTCCTCCAAACTTGTTTCTTTCCTGTAGCCACCCCCGCCTACCAGTTGGCCCTTTTGTCTCCTGCCATAGCACCAACCTTCTATTTATATACTTTTCACCTCTGACTCTCTTAGAATATCCTGGAGATCATATGACCCCTTAACCCCACCCCCTAGTTGAGAACTGTTTGTCTATAGGGTTAATAGATTACAAAATACCCAAATTTGGTTGTGATGTCTTACTTACCATGGCACCTCAGGAGGTACTGTGTATTCAGATTATTTTGTTTCTGTGTACTTCTCCTTATAGCAGATAAGATGCATACATCTCATAGCATCAAAATTAATTTGAAGCAAGAAAAATAAGTTTAAGAAAAAATGTATACAGGCATATAATTGGCACACAAATAATATGCCCCCAAATCCCTGTATTTACTAGGATTATGCAAGTCATTCTCCCAGAACAAATCGGAGTGTGATATGCATATTAACTTATCAAAATCAATTTAAAGATCTCAGCAATCGGTGTTTCCTTAAATAGACTGGGCAATTTGTTTTATCCTCTCCTCCACTTCAATATCTATTAACTACCAGCCCTCAACTTTGTGTGAGCATTTTCCAGACCGGTAATCTTTAGCTGTCTAAACTGTTTCGTGATTTAATAAGAGCACATAGAAATAGCTTTAGAAAATGTGAATTAGTATTTGTTGTTTCTATGTTCTCACAAGTGACTCAGATTTTCACTTATGTTTTGGTAAATTTCAGAGAGGCTCATCAAGTTACAGACTACCCAAAATCCTACAACTTAAATAAAAATGACAATTGTCTCTCTAGACATTTGTGGTACCATATTGGAAGTACTGTTGGTGAGAGTTATAAAGCCAAATGCAAATATAAATAAGAAGTCAGGGTTTGGGAGTAGGTGGAAATTTGCTCCCAATACAGCTTTAATCACTACAGGAACAGCTATAATACACTTTTCTGGAAGTGCACAGTGTAATCAGCCATGTGACTTCCAGGAAAAGCAATCCACTAAACAAGCCCCTTGTAAATGTATTACTCGGCACCTTGATATCTCTAGATATGAGTAGAAGCAATGATGTTCATGTCAAAGGGTTGAAAGGATAAAACTAAATCACATCTTTTAAAACAAACTTGCTATTTTGGCCAAAACAATAGTACATCAGGTTAATTTTCACATGACCAACTCGGTCCCATCCAAAGCATCTCTTATGAACCCAGTTGTTGGAGCTGTGTGGGGCCCCAACAATTCTGGAGTTTGTTGAGTTCCTTGGTCATACTTGGGGGCTGAAAAAGATGAACTAAACCATGAGTCCAGTATAGATAATTCAAAAAGCCTTTTACTTCACACCAATAGTTAAACACACTCTGGCACCAACACACCGGTCAACAGGCTCCCACAGATCAAGAGCTGCTGACCAGATGCCCTAACCATGTGCTCTGACCAAGAAGGCTGATCTAGTGCTCACCCAGACACATGCGTATCTCCAGACCAAGTCCTTTGCTCCAGTCACCAAAGCCAAATGTCCCTTGTGGGCCGGCCTTCACAAATTAAAAAAAAACAGTTCTCTCATGCAAATATCCAGGTGAGTCACACCTCTGGCTCAAGCTTCACTTGATCATTTGAATCCCATTATTCATTGATTTGCTCGGAGCGGGTGCCAGTAACATTTCCGCTGGAGCAAATCGAGGCGTGCCAATGTAGCCCAATGGCATCTGGTTGATTCAGGAATATGAAGAGCCTCAAACCGTTCCTTCAGGGTCTTTACAAGGAAGTCTGACCATCTTGTAGGTGGGCGGCCACGTGATATTTTGACATCCCGTTGGATCCAGTTGGTAATGGCTCTAGTCCAGCTGTTGTCTCCAAATCGCATTACATGTCCAGTCCATCTGATTTTCGATGCCTTGGCAAATGAGACAGCATCCCTGATTCTGGAATAGCAACAGAGGTCAGAACTCTGGATTCCTTCTCTCACTTGAGTGAGTCATGATATTCCAAGCATAGCTCTTTCGATTCCTCTCTGGGAGACCAGAACAGCATTCTCATCCTGCTTTTCGTAGGGCCCAGGTCTCTGAGGTGTATGTTAATGCAGGGAGAACGGTGGAGTCAAAGAGATGTGCCTGGAGCTGGAGGTTCTTTGTCCTTTTAGCTATTTCTTCAATGCTTTTGAAGGCATTCCATGCTGCTCTCTTCCTCCCTGCGCAGCTCAGGTTTGAGGTCGTTCATCATGTTGATTTCTCGACCTAGGTACACATAACTGCTGCATTCAGAGATGTTTGTTCCATTGAGAGTGAATGGGGCCTCAGGAACTAGTTCGTTCTTCATGAACATTGTTTTCTTTAGATTCAGCTGTAGACCTATCTTTCCACATTCTCGGTCAAAGTCAGCCAGCATTTGTGCAGCTTGGCTAATGTTTGGTGTTATTAGAACAATGTCATCAGCGAGCGGAGGTGGTGTAGTTGCCAACCATCTATCTTCACTCCCATTTCTTCCCATTCTAATTGTCGCATGATGTTCTCGAGGGTGGCGCTGAAGAGTTTTGGTGAAATGGTATCACCCTGTCGAACCCCTCTTTTCACATTAATGATCACTTCTTTGTAGAATGGTGAGATCCTGGTGGTGAATCCGTAATACAGCTCACAAAGGATCTTGATATATTGGGTTTGAACAGCCTGTTTGGCTAGGGCTTCGATGGCTGCTTCAGTCTCCACAGAATCAAAGGCTTTCTGTAAATCAATGAACGTGAGACAGAGCGGCATCTTGTACTCCCTACAAACCTCGATGAGCTTGGTTACTGTGTGGATATGATCGATTGTGCTGAATCCTTTCCGGAAGCCTGCTTGCTCGCATGGTTGTCCTTCATCTAGTGTTCTGCTAATCCTGTTCAGGATGACTCGTGTAAACAGCTTGTAGATGACGGACAACAGGCAGATGGGGCGATAGTTGCTGATGTCGTGAATGTCTCCCTTCTTGAACAGTAGAACTGTCCTGCTGGTTTTCCATTGGGAGGGCACCTTGTATTCGGACAGGTAGCATGTGAAGAGCCGAGCTAGTGTATTGATGAGTACCGACTGCAGATTCTTCAGGTGTTCAGGTCTGACTTTGTCTGGGCCTGGTGCTGTTCCCTTCTTTACCGGCGAGATGGCATGTTGGATTTCAGAAGGGAGAATGTTGGGAATGACATATCCATCCTGTGGAATTTGGTATGTGGGCAGGTGGACGTGGCTATCAAAGAGATTTGAGTAGAAGTCCTGGATAATATTCTCCATTGCCTTTCTGGAAGATGTGATAGATCCATCAGGGCATCGGAGGGCAGTCATCTTGGTCTTATAGTTGGCGAAGGACAGGCGGGCAGTGCGAATGCTTTTCCCGGCTTCTGCTGCATCTTCCAGTATTTCTACTCTTCTCTCTTTGAGGTCTTCTTTTATCGCTTCTCTGCACCGTTTAGCAAGCTTGGGCGTTAGCATTTGGCCTCCTGAGGCTCGTGCCTTGCCATGTTGGCGAATGAGCTCTAGAGTTTCTGAAGACAGGCGTTCTTTTGTGTCTTTCTCTCTCTCGGCATTCTTCGCACAATCATGGAGGTGCTGGAACCAGTCGGTGTATTCTTCATTGATGTCGTCAATGATGGTATCTTCCCATGTTGCTGCAATGGTGCCAAAGAGTTCCCAGTTGGTGGTCGTTCTGGGAGTTCTCTTCTTAAACTTTGCAGCCTTTTCTCCCCATTGCGTGGAAGTAGAATTTTTGCACGAAGACGGTGGTCCGATCCTGTTTGGAATTTGGGGACGACAGCTACATCGGTCAGACAAAACTGTCGATTGAAGATGATGTGGTCAATTTCATTGTGGAACTGTCCTCCAGGGAGATTCCCATGTCCAATGTTTCGCTTCGCTTTCTGGAACTGTGAGTTCCCATGAATGGTCTTGGTGGACATGATGAACTCAGATAGTCTCTCACCCTGTTTGTTCCATTCTAGGCCATGGGTCCCGATGTGGAGTTCTTCAGCCGATCTTCTTGGTCCTATCTTGGCATTAAAATCACTGACTATGATCTTGTAGAAGGTGTGATCTTTTTTATAGAACTCCTCCAGTTCCATGTAGAATTTCTCAATTTTATCTTCTTTGTATGTGGATGTTGGTGCGTAGACAATGAAGATAGAAATTGCTGGCAGTGGGCCACATCTCTTTAAGTGTAATCGTCCTATTCGGTTTGTTAGGCATTCAAATGAATCCATGTTTATGGCCATGTTCGTGTTGACAAGGACACCAACGCCACCGATGCCTCTTTTTGTCACATGTTCCAAGGAACAATTCTTCTCTGGTGTCAAGTACAGCATGATGCAACTGATGCCTCCTCATGTCAGTCAGACCAATGATGTCTTACTTGATCTTTTGCTTGCAGCATCAGATCCTCAATATATGCTTCTGATGCCAGCGCATATGCATTGAAAGTACAGACAGTCATTTTAGTCCTTCTTCGTTTTAGCTGCCTAGGATGGCCATGAAATTTTATCAGGCACTGCTTGTTTGCCTTACTTACTGCTGCCATATTAAGGGCTCAAGCTTAAGAGATGCTAATTCAGAACAGAGTTGCCTTCCTCCCAGACCAGTTTCTTATGCAAACACCAAAGAGAGGGGGCTGGCATAAAAAACTATACCCAAGATAAAATATCTATAGCATGTATTGTCATGAGGAGAATCATGTCACATAATTCAAATTATATTCTCCATGCTAGATTAATATCTCCATTCCCACAAGTTTCTTTGTCCTGTCTACTCTGCTCCAGGGAAATTTCTTAAGTGTCGTTGCTCTACCAAGAGCCTTGAGACCTTATAGGCTTGTTGTTAGGTAAAACAAACTTTCCTTTGATCTCTGCAGAGTTGATTTCTCTAAGGGTGGGTTCATATCTTAGCCAGTGTGGACTATTCCTGGTGTCATCCAGTCCCATACAGGGACCTGTGGAGTTAAAGAACAATAATTAAATCTAGAGAGTACTAGTGCTAATAGCCAGAAAATATGAAGAAATGCCCAGGAGTCATTTATTTAGAGTCAAACTGACTCACCAGTACCATATTCCTTTCATGTTTACACAGAAAGAGATGTCTTTGGCATAAAGCTCTGGCCTAAAGATATACAAATGGATTTTACTGCGGGGAGAGAAATCCCAAATGCAAAGATCCAGAGCAAATGCATGGAGCATCACCCAACACCCAGCTGTCTGGGATCATATGGGATAATCTACGACTCTATGCCAGGTGTCATCCCTGAACCAAGAGTCAGGAGTAAGCCCTGAACACTTGTGAGTATGACTGCCAAACCAAAAAATAAATAAACCCACTGTGATTTTTGGCCTAGTGTGGGTGCTTGTTGAATATGTCCTTGATTTTTCTCACCCAGCTAAGCAGATCAGCAGTTCAGGAACCTGACTGATACCCAACTCTGTGGACATAGTATGAAGAGTCTGCCATTGAAAAAATAAAAAGATCCACAAAAATATCTCTGTAACTAGCAAACTCTTTTTATAAATTTAATTTAATCTAATTATTTATTTATTTATATTTATTTTTATTTTAAATTTTTAATTATACCACCATGAGACATACAATTACAAAGATGTTCATGTTTGGGTTTAAGTCATACAGTGTTCCAGCACCCATCCCCTCCACCAGTGCCCATTTCCCATCACCAATGTCCTCTGATTTCCTCCCCCATCCCCCAGTCTGCCTCTATGGCAGGCACTTTGCCCTCTTCTCTCTCTCTCTTTCTCTTTCTCTCTCTCTCTCTTCCTTCTCATACACATTGTGGCATACAATACATAAATACATACATTTAGAGGTTATCATGTATATCCCTTTGCCTACATACAATGCTCAGTTCTAGGTTGGTATTATCATTTCTACTAATTGTTAGCACATTGTTCCCTTCTCTGTTTCTTTGTCTTACCTAATCTCTGAGTCCCACAAACTTGTGGTAGATTCCACTCACTGACAGGACATCCTGATCCATGTTTTGCCTGACCTTAGATGTTGGTATCATACTATTGTTTTTATATCCCGCAAATAAATGCAGGCATTCAATAACTGTCCTTTCCCTATGACTAACTTCACTCAATATGATCCTCTCCATGTCCATCATTTATAGGCAAATTTCATGACTTCGTTTTTCCTAACAGCAGCATAGTATTCCATTGTGTATATGTACCAAAGTTTCTTTATCCAGTTGTCTGTTCTCGGGCACTCTGGTTGTTTCCAGATTCTGGCTACTGTGAATAGTGCTGCTATGAACATAAAAGTGCAGATTGTGTTTCTGCTGTGTGTTTTTGGGCTTCCAGGATATTCCCAGGAGTGGTATTGCTGGGTCAAATGGGAGCTCAATTTCTAGTTTTGGGAGGAATGTCCATATTATTTTTTCCTAAAAGGCTGTACCAGCCAATATTCCCACCAGCAGTGGATGAAAGTCCCTTTCTCCCGCATCCATGCCAGCACTTGTTCTGCACCAATCTCTATGTTGTGAGATGATACTCATTGTTGTTTTGATTTGCGTTTCTCTGATGATTAGTGATGAACATTTTTATAGCCTTTTCACTATTTGAATTTCTTCTTTGTCAAAGTTTCTGTTCATTTCTTCTCTTCATTTCTTGTTATGGTTGGCTGTTTTCTTCTTGTAAAGTACTGCCAGTGACTGATATATTCTGGATACTAAACCCTTATCAGATGGGTATTGGATAAATATTCTTTCCCACTCTGTAGACCATCTTTGTATTTTGGTCACTGTTTCTTTTGAGGTGCAGAAGCTTTTTTAGAAACTAGCAAACTCTTGACCTTTCTGTGGTGAGCAGTATCAGATTTGTATAGAAATGTTCAGCTTTTGATTGAATAGAAATACATAGAAAAAATCTCTACCATTTAGAAATATAAATTGTTTTTGATAGTGGAGTGAAAACTACCACTAGTAATGAAGAAACCCACATTTATAAAGTGCTGGGTTTAGTAAGGCCCCCAACAGATACTGGGGTTCAGAAGCAACTCTAGCATTTTGGGGCTCATTGACCATTCCCTCCACCCCCCCATGATAGACCAAAGAACAGGACCACAGGCTTCTTTGTAGTCAGAGGTTCTTCTCTTTTAATCTCTATTCTCCTCTCAGACAAATCTGCTAGATCTATACCTCATGAAAGGTTGGGAGATGGGAGTTGCTAGAGGTGATAGACTTTGATCTTGAAACAATAAGAATGTGTAAAAGCCCCTTCTTCCTGGGGCAATCTACCAGGGATCCTACCCACAGAAATGGAACATTGTCCTGGGGCTATAGATCTGCCCAGGACAATGATAGAATTCCTGTATATGTTTTCTCCTTTTCTTTGCTGGTAAACGATAATATTAACAATATTTCAAGTTATTTTTATATAAACACAGTAAGAGATTTATCTTACACTATGGATTTAAGCTTAAAATGGTCTCTCTGGACTCATGGCAAAGTATGGCTTTTCCTGGGGCATCCTGCTATACATTCTAGACTACAGTCCTTAGGCAAGGTTGGTTTTTTCCTTACCCCAATGGATCCTAAACCAGTTCCTTATCTTTGGGGCAGGACAGAGTTTGTTCCATGACAGTGCTCTTAACTTACTTTTACTGCTTATGACACTTAGCCTGTCCCTAGTCAAGGCCAGAGTAGATTACTCATGGCTTGCCTTAGGTCCACCCTGGTTCTGCAACGGGAACCTTCTTTTGAGGTGTAAGAAACTAGAGCCAATCTAAGGCAACTGAGGTTTAAATTAGAAAATATGATGAATGCCCTGGAGTAAATATTTTTGGAGTTAATTAACTCCTATATTACAAAAGCATAGCCTTAACTGTCTTCCTATGTCTATACAAAAACACATTGCTCTAACATAAGAGTATGCAAAGGGCATACAGAAAAGAGAAAAAGAACATTTCACTTAGAATACAAAATCCAGGGCTGGCAAGGTTAGGAGATGGACACTTGCTAAGAAAGAGACAGAGAACTGTGAATAAAAAGAATCTAACTATAAAGGTGCCACTTTGGGGCCAGAGAGAATGTAAGGGTTAGAGCCCTGCCACCATTCTCTGTGGCAGAGCCCTGTGTGATCCATGCATAGCACTGCCTGATCCCGAAACACTGCTGGGTGCAGTCCAATGACCACACCCATAAATAAATAATTAGAATAAGTAAATAGATGAAATAATATCACTTCAATATTAGCGGAATTTAAATACATTCCTTATCTTAATGTAGAGTACTTGGTTTGCACTTGCTTTCTCCCTTTTCTTCCCTCCTCAGTCTTTGTTTCCACCTTTCCATTGGGGTGTACTTTTTTAAATGCCTGAAGAACAAGGTCTGGAGTTCTAGCAGCATTCAAACATGGACAATTAAAAAAAAAGAGGGGCTGTGTGAGAAGACCACACTTAGAATTCTTACTTTCTTCCATCTCTTGTCAGTTTCTGACCAGCAAGCCTGGATGAATACTCAAGATGACTAGGGGACTTTTTGACTAGCATGGATACTTAGGCCCTATCCTCAGGGCTTTGAAATGGCTGGTGGAGGAATTGATCATTTAAAGAAAGTTCTTCAGGTGGGACACACTGACACACATGCTGGCATTATATTATTTACATTTTTTTGTTGACAGTACTATTAATAACAACTTCTCATGGGCATAACTCCAATACTGCATCCATCACGATGTGCCCATCTCCCACCTCCTGGGACCTCCTCAACCTCAATCCTTCTTGTCTTACACCCTATCTCAACTCAGGCAGATGTGGATCAGTTCCTTTTTTATGTTGCCTTTAGATCTTTTTGGCTAACCTCTGTGTATCTTTAAATACCACAGATGAGAAATCTCATTCTGTATCTGTCTTTCCTTCTTACTGACTTCACTTAGCATGATATCTTCTAGTTTCATCCATGATGCTGCAGATTGCATGGTTTAGTTCTTTCTAGAGCTCTATAGTTTTTCAGTGTGTGTATAAACCACAACCTTTGACTATTTGTAATTGTGCATTTGAGTTGTTTCCATATATTGACTATAGTATTGAGTGCAATGATGAACATAGGTGTGCACATATTCTTTCAGATTAACATTTTCATGTTTTGACAATAGATACCAAGAAGTGGAATTACTGGGTATATTGCACTTTTATCTATTGCTTTCTATGAGGCTGAATCAGACATTACTACTGACAGTGGATGAGAGCCCCTATCTTACCACAATTCCACCAACACCTCTTTATGCCTTTTGCAAACCAGCTGCTTATGTACACATACATCTTGAAATAAGATTAAGTTTAGAACTTCTGCTCTTTGCTTCCTGAAGTCCAAATGCCTTCTTTCCTAGCACAGAACCTTCTTACTGAAGTTGTGTTTGTTCTTACACTGTACTTAAAGCCCAGGCCTGACTGCTTGTCACCACTTTGTTCCTGGCAGATTAGAGGAACTCAAGGTCGATGCCTACTTGTGGGGCTTTTTGTGGAATCATTCTGTAAATGCCTTTTTCTCAGTAGGGTATGAAATTTCTCTCTGTCTTCAGCTGTTTCCATAGATGGCTCTTGCAAAGATGAGATGCCGAGAGAGTAAAGAGGAGGTGACGATGGAACTAAGATGAGGTTGGGAGAGGGCAGGAACAGCAGCGGAGCTGGGGTTGAGTGCCATGAATAGTGACATGCCTGCCTTAAAAAAGAGTGACATGAGCATGCGCCATTGATTAATTAATTGTGCTGGCAAGGAGGCTTTGAGCTGTGCAGTATAAACCCCACAGAGAGTTCTGAGATGTTTTGAGTTGACTTGGAGGTTCATAGTAAATCGAGAGAATATGATGTTGGTGAATTTTTCATGACCTACCTGGGTTCCTTTCAATAAGTGATTTACAATATTAATTATATTGGCCCTACTTTTGCAAAAGAGTTGCTGAGGAGAACATCCCCTTTGTTTATCTGAGGACCCTGATCATCAGTATACAAGTCAGTCATCAATTTGACCTCATTAAGAGAAGGGAATGTTTCCTCTAAGTTTACCTGTTTATAGAATCTTTCTGGCTGCCACAAAGCCATGCAGGTCCCATTCACTGTTGGCAGAACACCCACAGAACTTCTGACAGATTCAACTGAAAATGAAGAACATTCCACTGATTGATTATAATTTGGCAGACACACATTTAACACTTCAATTATATTAATCAAAATGAAGGTTCTCGGTGACAAGTTCCCAGCCAACCATCTCAGTATTTTAACCTATTTCACCTTCTTCATTAGGAGTGTAGAGTTTGTGAAGGGCATGGTGGTAAAATATAAATTAAATAGCTCTATCTCTCTCTCTCTTCTCTCCCTCCCTCCTCTCTTTGTCTCTCTATCTATAAGCTTTCTTTTTTTGTTTTGTCTAAGGATGACAATAATTATTTTCCTCACCTTTGTCACCCCTCACTCTCCAGTGAGATTCATTAGATGAGTTTTTTACATTGATCTCATTGACCTAAACATTTTACTAGAGCAGGGAACTACCTTATTCCATTTCATGTCTACTTATTTGACCCAAACCCATAAGTCCTGGGGGGTCCTTTTCCCTTAGTTTCTGTATCCAATCAGTCATGAAATTCCATCTATTTAAATGTTTCTTTAATTCGGCTTCCTCTTCCTCCTTCTTTTCCTTCTTACAAGCACTATTCTACTGGGAATTGTATCCTTAGACTCCGAGAGTATGACATCAAACTCCTACCTAATTTATTGCATCTGGTCTTTCTCCTCCAGCTTGATCTTCTGTGGACAACTCCCAAAACCAATTTGTAGAACGCAAACTGTAAATGTGCCTATGGATGCAATTACTTGAAAGCCCCTATTTGTGTTATTTAATGGGTTATTGAGTTTGATTTTGTGCAGAAAACATTGCTGAGAACAAGACTTCTTTATAACTCCAGTTGCATTTAGCATATCAGTTGGAATAG
>JAJIBD010001048.1:0-18579 GCA_021461705.1 Cryptotis parvus | reverse complement strand
ACTTTGTCTGGGCTGTCTAAATAATAAAACTTGAATGATTCAGCAGTCTGTGGGACAACTCTAAACTTGTTGTTCCAGTCTAAATCGCAATACTTCCTAAAGCATTATAGAGATCCAGTGCAGTTCCTGCAAGGATACACATGACACTTTTCAAAGAAATATACCAAACACTCTTGAAATTCATATGGAATAAACCACCATGAATAGCAAAAGCATCCTTTGGGAAAAAGAAGATATGAGGCTTCACCTTCTCCAACTTTAAACTACAAAGCAGTAACCAAACAGCAAGGTATTGGAATAAAAATAGACCCACAGATCAATGGAACAGAGTTGAATATCCTGATACAGACCCTGAAATATATGATCACCTAATCTTCGATAAAGAATCAAGAAACATGAAGATATGAAGTATAGGAAGTAATCCCTCTTCAACAAATGGTGTTGGGAAATCTGGGCAGCTACATGCAAAAAAATTGACATCAGACCTCTATCTAGCACCAGGCACAAAAGTCAGATCAAAGATTAAAGATCTTTAAAGATTAAAGATCAGATTAAAGATCTCAATATCAGACCTGAATCCATAAGATACAGGAAGGAATATGTGAGTAGAACCCTCCATGACTTTGAAGCTAAAGGAATTTTCAAAGATGAAACACCATTGATCAAGCAAGTGGAAGCAAAGATAAACAAATGGGACTACATGAGACTAAGAAGCTTCTGCACCTAAAAGGAAATGGTGACCAATATACAAAGATAGCCCCCAGCCTGGGGAAGAATATTTACCCAATATCCATCTATTAAGGAGTTAATATCCAAGATATATAATCATTAGCAGAACTTTACAAAAAGAAAATAATAAAACTCTGTTGGGGGAGCTCCGCCGAGGTCCCCGACAGTGCCGGGAAGCGAGTTCCCTTCTACCTCCTGAAGCCGGGCGAGGAATGGATGAAAACTCAGGAATCCGATGCAGTTTTAAAAGGCTTTACTTATCACAGGTTCAGGCATACAAATCAGCAAAAGGAAAAGCCCGGTGCTTAGGATTCCAGGCTAGAACCCCAGCCACGTGTAGGCCAAGATGGCGACCACCACGTGTAAAGGCCCTGTAAAAGGAGAAGAAGACAAGACTCCCAAGAAGGGTGAGCGCTCACAAAGAGAGAGCCCAAAAAAGAAGCTGCGAGAGAGGAAACAGGCTAGGTTTATACCCCTGCAACTCAGACCTTCCTCCCACTGTTATGGAAAGCAGGGAGGGTCAAATGCCCTTAGGTAATCCCTCCCTGCACCTCACCTAGGCCCTTTTGTATGCTAATGTTTTGAGCCAAGATCTGCCTGGAAATGCCTTTATAGGGTAGAGAAGGGGGTTTCTGAGATGGCATGTCTCTGTACCAAAGACTAATACTAATGCCAGTTAAATATTTCTCCAAGCCTTCACAAGTCTCTTCTACTTCATTGTAGTTTTGTATTTTAGTTGCCTTTGAGTATATCAGGGAGCCATGCTTGTTTGCTTGGAAGCAAACAGCATTTCTCTCTGGTCTAATTACTTAGGGGTCCCACGTGGCCAGGCAAATATGCTGGTAAGATCTAGCTAGTCCCACGATGATTGTGGTAGCATGAGAGAATATTTATACTAGCCAGTATAGCATACATGGTCAGATAAACTGCCGCATTTAGACTACCCCCCTTATCTACGAAGTGATTTGCAGGCGGCAATTCAGAGCAGATGCAGCGGCCCTTAGAGGAGTCCTGCAACAAAACCCCACCCAAAAAAAATGGGGAGATGAAATGAATAAAAATTCCTCAAGGAATAAATTAAAATGTCCAAAGGGCATGTGAAAAAATGCTCTTCATCACTGACCTTTTCATTAAAAAAAAATGGCAATGAGATATCAGCTAACACCACAGAGACTGAGACACATCAAAAAGAACAAGAACAACCGGTGCTGGTATGGATGCTAAGAGAAAAGGACTCTTATTCATTGTTGGTGGGAATGTTGACTGGTACAGCCTTTTTGAAAAACAAAATGGACATTCCTCCAAAAACTAGAAATTGAGCTCCCATTTGACCCAGAAATATCACTTCTTGGAATATACCCTGGGGTTCCAAAACACACAACAGAAACATCATCTGCAATTCTATGTTCATTGCAGCACTATTTACAATAGCCAGAATCTGGAAACAACCTGAGTGCCCAAAAACAGATAACTGGTTAAAGAAACTATGGTACATCTACATAATAGAATCATATGCTGCTGTTAGGAAAAATGAAGTAATAAAATTTACCTATAAATGGATGGACATGGAGCATATCATGCTGAGTGAAATGAGTCACAAGGAAAAGGACAGATAGAGAATGATTGCACTCATTTGTGGGATAAAAATAAAATTGTATTAGACTAATATCTAAGGCCAGGGGGAAACAAGGGCCAAGAAGACTTGTCAATGGTTGGAATCTACCACAAGTGTGTGTATGGGGAGGGAAGGAGGAATCGGAGGGAAAGCAAGGATAGAGAAGGGACCAGCTGACAATAATAGTTGAAAATAGTAACACTAGGCTAAAACTGAGAATTGAAAATAGGTAAAGGTATATGCATTCCAGTATTTCAAATCACAATGTGCAGAGATAAAGAGAGAGGAGAGAGAGAGAGAGAGAGAGAGAGAGAAAGAGAGAGAGAGAAGTACCTCCTGCTACAGAGGCAGGTTGGGGGCAGGAATCTGGATACCTTGATGTTAGGAAATGTGCACTCATGGAGGGATGGATGTTGGAACACTGTATAATTGAAGCCCAATCATGAAAAGCTTTGTAAAGGTCTATCTAACAGTGATTCTTCACTTGTATCACTTCACTTGTCTTCCCATTGTTCATCGATTTGCTCGAGTGGGCACCAGTTACATCTCCATATGTCCTGTCACATGATAGTGTAGCCCAAGGGCATCTGCTAGCTCCAGGAACATAATGAGCCTCAAACCATTCCATCAGGTCATGGGAATGAGGTCTATAATTGCTACTGGTTTTTGGCATATCAAAAACGACACAGGTAGCTTGCCAGGCTCTGCTGTGCGGGTGGGATACTCTTGTAGTTGCCTCGCGTCTTGTGCACTTATTGATGAACCAGGGATGGGATGGGGGAAAGACCAGCCTTTCTGCTGGGTGGAGCTCTGATGAGCTGTGGAGTCTGGATGTTGAAAATGGCAGCCCTCATGGTGTGGGGTTCCTCTGGCTTACGAGGGTTCTGCTGGGATGGCGGGCCAGGAACCCACCTTCTCTCCTGGGCTCCTCTTGATCAGCTGGGCACAGGGAGAGCTGGTAACAGCTCTGTCCTGTGTGTGTGAGTCTCTGGATCAGGCATACTTGGGCTGGGCTTGAAAAGACTGCGCCCTCTGGAGGTCAACTCCATGGGTTGCTTCCACGTGGGGCCTAGTGGCGCAGCTGTGGGTCTGGAGTGGTTGGATCTGGATCTCTTCTGGGGTTGCTGATGGAGCTGTGTGTGTAACAGTGATTCAGTATAAAAAAAAACACGAGATATCATTTCACACCATAGAGACTGGCACACATCAAAAAGAACAAGAACTAGTGTTGCCATGGATGCGGGGAGAAAAGAACTCTCCTTCATTGTTGGTGTGAATGCTGACTGGTCTAACCATTTTGGAGAACAATATGGGCATTCCTCAAAAAGCTAGAACTCGAGCTTTTATATGACCCAGTAATACCACTTCTGGGAATGTAACCCAGGGCTTGAAAACCTCACAGCAGAAACACCATCTACACGTCTGTGTTCATCATAGACATATTCATAATAGCCAGAATCTGGAAGCAACCCTAGTGCTCTAGAATGGACAACTGGTTAAATAAAGTATGGTACATCTTAGGAAAAATGAAGTCATGAAATTCTCTTGTAAAATGGCTGGACATAGAGAGTATCATGCTGAGTGAAAAGAATCAAAAAGGAGAGGGAAAGACATAGAATGACAGCACTCATTTGTGGGATTGAAAAAAAAAGCACATACACAAAACCAGTATCTAAGGACAGTAGAAATAAGGACCAGGAGGATTAGTCCAAGGTTGGAAACCTGTTTCAGGTGCTTGGGAAAAAGGCAGTTGGGATAGGGAAAGGACCATCATGACAAAAACAGTCGTAAATGATGACTCTGTCTAAGAAGTGTGTGCTGAAAATAAATAAAGGAACAAACACAGTAACCTCTCACTATCTATATTACTGCCAATAACTGTATTGCAAACCATAATGCCCAAAGGGAAAGAGAGAGAGGGAGAAAGAAGCAAAGTGCTTGCCATAGAGACAGGCTGGGGCCGGAGGAGGGCAGGAAGAAGGGGAAAAGTGGGACATTGGTGGTGGGAAATGTGCACTGGTGGAGGAATGGGTGTTGAAACCATATATGACTGAAACCCGATCCCGAACAGCTCTGCAACTATATCTCATGGCGATTCAACAAAAACTAAATAAATGAACTAGTTGTGCCTATATTGGTTTAATGTGAGAGACAAGCAGTTATTTCCTACTCGCTGAGACTATCTCAGGGAAACAGAATGAGGCTAGGGATTAGTTATGGAGGAAAAACTCCAGCAGGGATAAATTAAGGTCTGAAAGAGCAGGCCAACAGGAAGTACAAATAAATACCAAGGACTGGGTAATTGTATAGGAAGTGCATAGATCAGATCATGTTTTGTTCTTTAGCATCTGGTTTTAGTTTTGCAGCAGTTTAGCTGAAAATGGAGGCTACGCTATGGTTGCCAATAACTTTCTCTGGGAAAGTCACAAGATTCACAAAGGGGAAGCAATGTCAAGTCATCTCAACTCAACTTTTCATTTTATAAAATTATTCAAGCATAGTATCTAATGTTTAAAACCTTGTTATTAACCAAGCATCTTTTTTGTTGTTGTTTTGTTCCTGTTCAGGAGCCACCCCAGTGTTGCTCAGGGCTTATGTATTAGCAGTTGTGAGGTCAGGGGTCACTCCTGGCAAGGCTACAGGGAACTCATGCTTGCCAGAATCAATTGCTCCGACCCCAATATCATTTTATAAATAAAAAAGAGCTTTTTTAAAAAATACCTGTTTATAGCTCACCTGTCTTTAAAGTCATTTGTAAGACCAAAGTGATAGTAACAGTGGGTTGGACACTTGCCTTGCATATGGCCAACTTAGGTTCGATCCCTGGCACAACATGAGGTACCCTGAGCTCTTTCTGGGGTGTTCCATGAGCACAGAGTCAGAACTAAGCCCTGAGCACTTCCAGGTATGGCCCCAAACCAAAACAAAACAAAATAAAATAAATATAATAGAATATTTTGTACAAGTGACAACCATTTGCAGGTTGTCCTCATTCCATCACTAAAACCAAATGTTCTCAGTCAAGGTCAAATCTATCCATCAAGAAAATTGTAATCTTCAAATTACCAAATCACAAAAATGTCAGACATGAAATAAGCAAAAGTAGAATGAAATACAGAGTGTCCAGATTCTGTTCTGGGCTGCTTAACATCTTTGTCACATTTAGTCTTTATTCCCCTTGTCTCTATACTCTTCTGTGACTAGACAAGCCTTGAGCAGTAGCTTTAAGACATTGACTTCTTGGGCCAGAGCGATAGTCCAGCAGGTAGGGCGTTTGCCTTGCATGTGGCTGACCTGGGTTCAATTCCCAGCATCCCATATGGTCCCCGAGCACTACAGGAGTAATTCCTGAGCAAAGAGCCAGGAAAAACCCTGAGCACTGCCGGGTATGACCAAAAAAGAAAAGAAAAAGACATTGGCTTCTTTGGCTAGCATCTTCTTTGGTAAGGGTTCTTTATTTTCTTACGAGTCCACCTTACCTCACCTTGCCCTCAGATTTTATTTCCCTTGGTGAAAGTTTCCAGAAGACCTTAATATACCTCCTGTTTAAGAGGACCCATGTTTGGACCATTTCCTGTGGTACTAAATATCTCAGAGTCTTTTTGTGTGGTCACCTTAGTGTTTTACTTCCCAACAAGATTTCTGCCACATCACAGACATTCAGAAACATTTCAGTGAATATTTCATAAGGGTGTGTGTGCCTGTGAGTGTGTGTTTTAATGTAGGCTGTTGAGGATATTAGCACTTAAGGTAGTCAAGGGTACGTGCATATGTGCGTACACACACAGACACCCATACACAAACATACACACACAGAGACATACACATACTTATTATCTCTTCCATCCCACTAATGCAGGTGACAATGTCGGTCAAAGTTATTTTACCTCTTTTGGAAAGATAAATGTACGTTCATTGTCACTATCGGCACATGGTCCCATGTCTTACAGTAGCGAATAGCTCAGAAAGCAAGAAGTGTTATCCTTCCCACAGTCTCACTTAAATGACAGAGCGATGGCATTTCAGGTGCTCCTCTACTCAGTGGGAAATGCTTGTTTTCCTGACATTGAGGGGGAAAGGAATGAGTCTTTCCTTTATTGCAATTGGCTTCCATTAAGGGTGGGTATAGGAAGAGAAGGTGCTGATGGATCCCACCTTCCACCATGCAGGCAGAAAAAGTCTCTGCTAGAGCCCTTGGCCCAGCTCTGCCCCTCACCACTGAAGAATTGAGTGACATTGTATTAGTGTTGGTGGGGCACTGAGGAAGTTTGAATCTAATTATGCGTATCACTGTATCACTGTCTTCCCGTTCATCATCGATTTGCTCGACCGGGCCCCAGTAACATCTCCATATGTCCTGTCTCATGCTAGTAGAACCCAAGGGCATCTGCTTGCTCCAGGAACATAAAGAGCCTCAATCCATTCCAGAATGAGGTCTATAATTGTTACTGGTATTTGGCATATCAAAAACAACATGGGTAGCTTGCCAGGCTCTGCCTTGCAGGTAGCATTACTGAAATAACAGGGAGATCGGGCGCGTTCAGGGTGGTATGACCGTAGACAATATGGAGGTTCTGATAGGCCAGAAGTTTCCCACTTATGGTAGCACCAGGAATGGAAGAAAATCTGGTATGAAAATTCTAATCTGCATGATCTCCAATTTTCATTCCCCTTAAGATTTCAGACTCTCATGGAATCAGTGGTAAAAACTTTCTGTCTGGAAGATGCAAGGAGGTAGTGTTAATCTTCTGCTGGATTGCAAGAATGCTGAAAAGCTCAGTGACTGGGGGTAAGTGATACAATTAAAAGGGGTTTGTGGCTTGGCAAAATCTTGAGTGAAGAATAGCAAGTCACAGGAAAATGTATAGCAATCCAACCCATTTGTGTATATGAAGTTTAAAAAGATTTTGAACTTTACAGTGAAAATGTAATCATGTATTTCATGAGTAACATTTCATAAGTTACAACTAGACAGAAGATAAGTATGTAGAATACATACTCTAAAAACTCAACACAATAAAAAATACACAAAAGGAAAAAATAAATATAATTAGAAAATATACAAAAGACCTGAGACATTTCACTGTCATCCAGATAACAAGTAGCACATGAAAGATGTTCATTGTCATTAGACATCAGAAAAATTAAAACCACAATTAAATATCATTATACACCCATAAGAATGGCTGAAATGAGTAGTGAAAACACCAAAATTTGTCCAGGATATGAAAAAACTGGGCCTTCTGTGCATGGGATATAAAATTGTAGTGCTACACCAGAAATAGTTTGGCAGTATCTTATAAAACAAATAGTATGATCTACAAATTGAACTCTTAAATGCCAGGGGGATAGCTCAAAGGTTAAATGCACAGGCTTTCATGTGGGCCTAGGGTTCCCAGCACCACCTGGTCCCCTGAGTATTTTGGGGATTTGAGAACAACCTGGCTGTACAATCAGGAATTACTCCTTGGGGCTCAGGGAACCATATGGGATACCAGGGTTGAACCCAGGTTGGCAAGTAACCCCTACCGCTGTGCTATCAGTCCCTCCCTGAGTACTGAGAGCTGGGAGCCGCCCATAAGCACAGATGGGTGTGGCCTCCAAGGTGAAGTCCAAGCCAAAAAAAAACTTGAATATTCTTGATTATTTAGTTTTTTAAAAAGTTGAAAATCTATGTTTATATAAAAGTAAACACTCATGGCAGTTAAAAAACTGGATACTGACCAGACCACTGCCAGGTTTGGCCCCCAAAACACAAGAATAAAAACCTATCCCAAAATTGTAAACAGTTGAGAGATTCTTCAATGGGGGAAATAGTTAAAGAACAGTGATACATATGTACTCAGGAATATTATTGATACACATGAAACTTGGATAATTCTAGAACTTGTGTTAAGTAGGGGAAAATAACAATTTCAGATGACTCTGTGCCATATTCCACTTATGTAACATTTTCTAAACACCGATTTCAGAAGTGGAGAACAGGTTATTGGCGTGTGCATAGGTAATAAGGCTGGATGGGTTTGAGAGGGAGAGGTTATTACACGGTAGAGCAGGAATCCGTGTGGTGATGGAACTCTTTCTGTGTCTTACAGGGGGTGGTGTGTGGTGCCAGGGATCAAACTCACATGTTAGGAATGTGCTTGACCACTTGAGCCACATCCCAGCCTCTTTTGCAGCTTGCTCCCAGTCCTGCACACATGGGTTTGCATGTGATCAAACTGGATGACTAAATTCACACGAGGGAGTACAAATAACACCAGCGGTCGCTGAGTGAAATCTGATTCTGGTTGGGGTGTAAATTAGATCTTCAGCCCTGCTGCAGATTAAAATGTTCTGTTGTGGGCCAGAGCGATAGCCCAGCGGCTAGGGCGTTTGCCTTGCGTGGCCGGCCCATGCCGGCCAAGTTCAATCCTCGGCATCCCATATGGTCCCCTGAGCACCGCCAGGAGTGATTCCTGAGAGCAGAGCCAGGAGAAACCCCTGAACATTGCCGGGTGGAACCCAAAAAAGCAAAAATAAATAAATAAAAAATAAATAAATAAAATGCTCTGTTAGGCTTGTAATAGTGGCCAGTACCTCTTCCCCATCCTAAACTGACAAAAGTGGAGTCTCGGGTGAGATTGAGGCAACGTCTTTGGTGCTTAAGTTCTCGTAGGTCTGCACATCGGAACAGGCAGCCAGGATTGACACCCCTGGTCTGAGTGGGGAACACAGTGAAGGGTTTGAAAACACCCACCCATCCCTGCCTTCATTCTGAGCCGCAAGGAATGTGTTTTCAGGCACTCACTTTCGCTTCACCGTCAAAGCTGACTGGAAGGGTAGAATCTCTAGAGAAAAGATGGTTTGCTCAGGGAGGATGAGGTGGCTGCGTTCTAGAACACGCATAGTGCTGTGAGCTCCACAGTTTCTCCACACGTGGCTGAAGGTTCACCCATTTCTCTATGCAGATGGCTTCAGTGGCTGGTAAGAGACAGGAAATGATAGCAGAGCCCCTGAGAAATGGAAAGAGTGGGAGAGACGGGAAGTCTTGGGGCTATTATGTCTTTGAGGTCCCTGAGAGCCTCGGGTTCTCAGCCATGCTGGGAAGGGAAGTCATTCCAATGCTTACAGAATAGAAAAGAAGTTGGGGTTCTGGGGTGTACCCCTGCACCCCTATTGGCTTCCAAACAGCCCCCCCAGCAAAACTCATTTAGTACCAACTCATATCCGGCATTCATTAGCATTTGGGAGACAAGCCTTGCTCTGTGAAACTCTGCCTGATTAAGGCATAAGTAGCTCAGGAATTTCTCAAATAACCTAAGCAAATTCCTCGGGCACTGATAAAAGTGAAGCAGAGGAATAACAGCTTTCCCGCCAGTCATGCTTTTCCTTCGGTGGTTATTTATGAATTCCAGACATTTTCTTGATGAGTCTAGTGATTAATGCAAGTTCCTTCCTTCCTCAGATCAACTGCTCCGTTATCCATGCTGTCACAGTTCCCATTCCCTTTATGGATTGACTGCCCATAAAGACCCATAAAGCAATTTTCCCCAAAGCTGCTTGCGGCTGGACCCCAGACTCGGTGTTTACAGAATCCCAGGCACAGCAGTGAAGACAGAGGTGTTGGGCTCGCCCACATGCTGAGATTGTTTTATTTTTGTCCTCTCATGTTTAACCTTTGTGCCTTTCTTAGGAAAGGGAGGAAAATAACTGAGTGATTTTCTCCCGCCATGATTTTTTTTTTTTTTTTTTGCAAACGCAATCACTTCTGCAGTGACCCCTTTACGAAATCATGGTCAAAGGATTATTTCGAAAGACTGAACCAGCAAAGCCCCAGAACCCCGTGCCCTGGCTACTGTGGGACTGTTTCATGCTAGGGGATTTCAGGACAGCTGCCCTCGCTGCACCTTCACTAACTCAGTCCTTGATTTCTTTATCTTTCTGCTCCCTTTTAACTGAAAGTGATGATATGAATTGTTTTCTCATCTAAGCAATTTCGAAACCCACCTGAAAGATCCATTGAAATGGTAGGGAAATGTCCCACTGTGCCCTCACAAGGCAAAAGTGCTCAGATGGTCAAATAAAATTCGAAGGAAATCTGAAATTCCAGACCAGATCTAAATTTCTGAGCTCATTATCTTATTGTGTCTTACCCTAACCCTCTTTTTTTTTTCACAGTCATTTTACTGCTAAGGTAAGACACATTGGCCTGTTTCCTAGGAAAAGGCATAAGAGAATTCTTACAAATGTAAGAGGATTTTGCTTTATAACCTCAAGGAGCTCACAGGACACTTAAGTCATCTAAGGTAACCAACCCAGACATTATGGCCTACCTCCACTGCCTCCAGCGGATTAGAATATCAAGGGACTCGGAAAAGGAAATAACTGCTCCAGTGAATATTTCAGATGGGGCAGGCTCAGGATGGGTCAGAATAGCATATTGAGTATTTCCAATTAAATTGGATGAATAGGAGTTTAAGATACTCTCGAGGGTTGCTTCCTTTCTCCTGAAAAGAGGGATTTTCTGTCCCTCCTCTTGGGCTTCCCCTGACACAGGAAGCAGACCTGTGTGTGAAAGAGACCTCTTTGCATGGAGCTGAAGAGAGAGGCACTGAAAACCAATAGCCAGTTCTAGTAAGTTCACCAAGCTAGTTGCCCTAAAAAAAATTTCAAGAATGTTTGTGTCTTGACTATCTTTCAGAGATGGGTTGCTTCTTTGTCTGAAAAATATGGGTGCTGGAGCCATATTAAGTTTGTTTGTTGAAGTTTGGATCTCTTGTTTTCAAGAGATTAGAGGTGACTAGAGATTAGAGGTGACTACAAGAGTATCCCACCCACACAGCAGAGCCTGGCAAGCTACCCGTGTCATATTTGATATGCCAAATACCAGTAACAATTATAGACCTCATTCCCATGACCTAATGGAATGGTTTGAGGCTCTTTATGTTCCTGGAGCGAGCAGATGCTCTTGGGCTACACTAGCATGTGACAGGACATATGGAGATGTTACTCCATGACATATGGAGGTGGGTTGGGGACAAAGAAATAGATGTGCCCGCTCGAGGGCAAATCGATGATCAATGGGAAGACAAGTGATAAAAGTGATACAAGGCACTCACTTTCTGATACAAGTTGAAGTTTGGATTTCTTGTTTTCAGTGTTGTCTGAAAGGCCAGCATCTTGCATATTCCAGGCTCTGGGTTCACCCCCAGATACCACATGGTCCCAATCCCAGCACTACTGGGTGTAACACTGATGGTCTTAGGACCACACCTTGGAGCCAGTTAGTGCTGGGAATGGGCTTCAGGACCCCACAGAACACAAAGCTGGTGAAGGGAAAGACAAGTAGACTATATGGTGATTCACTATATTCCATATCTTAAGCAAAATCAGTCTTTTCTCTAAGCAATCTCACATGCCCATTCAATGTTTCAGTCACCAAGGGCTACCAGGAAGAATCTAAATGGATTCTTTAGATTAATGTCTTATTTCTTCCCTGGCAACATTGCAGCAAGTATCCAAAAAAAATTGCAGTTCCCTCAAGGCACAAAAACATTCATTCAAAGAGACATTAACATACCATTATCCATTGCAGTGCTAAGTACAAGTCAAAGATCAATAGACAAATTGATCTTGAATATGTGATATATATGCATGTGATACATATGTGTATATATGTATATGATACATATGTATATATGCATACATATATACACATATAGGTATGCATACATGTATACTATAGAATACTATTCAGCTGTACTGAAAGATGAAATCATGCAATTCACTGAAACATGCCTGAAAATGGAAGACACACTGAGTGAAGTAGCCAGAAGAATAACATACTGGATAATCTTACTTATATGTAGCATATAGGATAACTGGACAAGGGAATGCAGTGTTTGGAAGGGAGGATGCCTAGATCAGTCTGGCCCCAAAGTATAAGGAAGGGAAGTGTCCTCCTTATGGGGTGGAGTGGGGACAAGAAATAGATGGGAAGCAAAGGGGGCAGGGATCAAAGGGAATTTGGGTACATTGATAGAGTAAAGGAGTGGTATAATTAACGATCCAAATCACAGAATAAACAACACTGAAAGCAAGAGATCCAAACAACAACCAAACTTAAAAATGTAACTGTCAAGATAGCAGTCTGAGGAAGGGGTTGGGGAAGATAGGTACCTGGAACCCAGGTGATGGGAAGAAAATACTGGTGATGGGATTGCTGCTAGAACATAGTATATCTAAAACCAATGATGAATAGCTTTTTTAGTCATGGTGCTTTAATAAAATTTAAAAAAATAATGCAATAATTAAAAATCACTATAATACAAAAATATTGCAAAAACATTGTAATAAGTATACAAAGATTGTAGTTTTATATAAGATAATACAAAAAGTATAAAAATACAGTAATGCTGAAATCATAGTGATGCACAAGAGTAAAACTTATCATTAATTTATAGTTATTATTTTAGGAGTAGCCATCAAACCTGACTCACTTGTGCCAGCATTGATGTAAATAGTACATTGATGATACAGATAACATATCATGTAGGCACTGATGATGTAGGCCATCTGAGAACTTTAGAAAATTTGTTCTTTCTGTGTATTAGGTATAATTGTTCTGTGCATTTGTTTTTTTACAGGGTTTTGAAAGATTTATTATCTTTTTAGAAGTTAACAGGTGAATAGTAGGAAACAGGAAAAAAAGCAAAGAACATAGTCATACACAATTACACTCAGTTATGTCTGACATGTCCTTCTGGGTCGTTTACCTACACAACTAAACATCCATTGTGTTATTAAGATCATGTTTATGTATCAAGCTTCTTTATAGACCATGAATATTGACTATTTCAAAGTCCGAAAGCTAAAGGAGTATTTGGTAAACAAGAATACACAATAAATAAAGGGAAAAATTTATTCAGGCTTTTTTGGCAAAGAAAATTTCTTAAAGACAAACAGCAACAAGGCCTCTAGATGAAGATATTGGCGTAGTTACAATTAAAATACTGAATTCCCTGTAGTGTTCAAGTTACAGTGAGACCAAGCAACCCAGTCACTAAGTATAAGCTTCTAAGAGATCGCATTATCCAATCATACTTATAAAAGGTTAGTAAGGAAGCTGAGAGCTAAGGAAGCTCCACTACTGCCTTCCTGCTTGCAGCCAGAGACGTGCACGCAAAGCAGCAACCTTCAACACAACCCCTTCCTCTGTGAGTCCTCTGGCCCTCTGCTGCCAAGCATGTTCTGTGCATTTGTATGTACATTAATTAATTCAGGTTGTAGTGCCAGGTATCACATATTCAGCCACTCATTGACACACTCCTGCCCTGTTATATGGATGTATAAAATAGTTTTTAAATATAAACTAAAAGAAAGAAACTCAAATATTTCCTTCTTTTGAGGTTGTCAAATCAACTTTCTTATTTCTCTATTGTTGGACAGAGCAATATTACAGCAGGTAGGGCCCTTGCCTTGCATGCAGCCAACCCAGATTCGACCCCAGCACTTCATACAATTCCTGACACTCCATAAGTGATCCTTGAGCTGGGAGCGGAGGAATTCATGAGAACCACCAGGTGTGGCCCAAAAACCAAATTACAAAACAAAACTAAAGTTTTCTTCCTATATTAATAATTCTTGGGAAATAAATCTAGAAGAAAGCCTATTTGGATCTGATGCCTGAAGCAATGTAAACACTCTGGAAACGTTTGCTCCTTCAGAACACATTGTCCCTCTGAGAAAATGCAATTTTGTCTCTAATTTGACACACTGTGTCTAACTTAATTTTTCAGATCAACAGTTTACAAAGAGCTGTTTATCCTACCATCAGTCACTGAACAAGAAAAATTCTCTCTGGTTACATAATTACTCACCAATCCCAAGAAAGAAGATGAAGATGATATTCTTCTCTGTCTCCTTTAAGAACTCTTTAGATTTCTAAGACTCTAAGAAAACTGTGATTCCTTAAAAAAGTAGACACCCAGGGCCAGGAATATTGCTCATGATAGAACATGTTTTGCTGCGTAAGGCCCTGAGTTCCATAGGATAAAAGGAAGACATAGGGAGAGGAATGTAGCAATAGTACAACCTGTAGTACACTTGCTTTGCATATGAGTGACCTTCCCAGCACCACATATGGTACCCTGAGCTTTACCAGGAGTGATCCCTGAGCCTAGAACCAGGGGTAAGCCCTGAACATTGCTGAGTGTGATTCAAAGTCACAAAACAAAGCTGAAAAAAAAGGGAGATCACATTGAGACACTGATAAATCAAAAAGTTCTACTTACTGGTGATTTTAAGAAGCAAAAATTTAATTGCAAATTATTTGACACAAAGTTGTTAGACTGGTTCAAATAATGAAACATTTCAGCGCAAAGGGATAATTTTTAAGAAAACAATTTTTAATGAAGATGAACCCAGAACCACGGCAGAGCCTGGCAAGCTACCTGCGGTGTATTCGATATGCCAAAATCAGTAACAATAATGAACCTCATTCCCAATGAATGGAAACATTACTGGTGCCCGCTCGAGCAAATCGATGAACAATGGGAAGACAAGTGATACAAGTGAATTCACCCATCCTTTTATTCACAGGTTATGAATCATTATACAGATGATGAAAAGTAGCATAAAAGAAAAAAGTGTAACATTAGCCAAAGTTGTTGTAAGTATTAAATCATAAATACTCCTGGTAGGAGGCAGATAAATTTCTTGCTTTTCAGTCCTTTGTAAAACTTCAGATGTGTCTTACATGAATTTATTTCTATAATTACACATTTGTAATTCCAGTTCATTGTCTTATGTTGATATTGCACCAACAGTGTGTAAGAATTAAATAAACAAGTCAGCAAACTACAACAAAGCAGTAGTGTTGGGTTTTTTTTTTGCTGAAAAATTGGTTCTTTTGCAGCATCTTGTAACTTATCTTGAAATTAGCTTATTCCCAGAGAGGAGAAATCGTCTACAAAAGAACCATCCCAGTCTGAGGAGAGCTTGTTTACTCAGGGACTATGCAATTGTCCTTGAATAGCCTCCTTCAGAAAGTGTACATTTCACTAATTAAGACTTAAATTTAAAAGAAGAATAATCTAGCCATTTGTAGTCTCTCAAGTTCTGTCTTATTAATCACGATTAGCATTTAATGAAGAAGAAACATCTGCTGCCATTAAAATTCATTGTGTAAAAGCTGGAATTGAAAGTCAGACTAATGAAAATTACACACTTTCTTAGCGCCATGCTGTGTCTCTAAAAGCACCAGAGAGCCCTTTCATCGTTTATGGTGTAGGAATGCAGGCTTTTCTCTGGAGAACACATTCATGAGAGAAGCACAGCCAAGTGCTTGCCAAGGACTTGGCCTGAAAGCAGATTATCAGGGTGAAACAGATGAGCTCAGCACTGACCCTGCCGGTTCTGTTGGTATGCTGAGACTAATTTCTTTACTCACAGATTCCGTGGGGGAAAGGGAAGCTTATTGAAGGATTGAATTCCAGACTGAATTGAAATCATTGGAAAATCCTAGCTCCCAACACATTTGCTGAAAGCCCTGATCTATCTAAGCATGTCGTTTGTGCCATTCATTATAAATCTTGACAACTTACACCCAAACAACACTGATTCCCACAGACATGGTATTTTTTCTACAACCACGGAATGAGCATGGGCTGTACCAGATAATTTCATCCCACTTCCCATCACTACACTTAAACTTTTGGCAGAATCTTCTAGAAGCTTCAGTTAAAAAAAAAAAAAAACCTCATAGGGTGGGGAGTGAAGTGAAAGTACAGTGGGCAGGGGCCTTGCTCTGCATTTGTTTGATTCCCAGCATCCCATAGGGTCTTCTGAGCCCCACCAGGAGTGATCCCTGAGCTCAGGACATAAGTCCTGAACACTACCAGTTGTGCCCAAAAAAAACAAAAAACCAAAAACTCATCCAGGGTCTGGGAGACAGCAGACAGCAGAGGAGTCAGGAAGACATGGAATCTAGGGTTTGATCCACAACTCTGTGAGCAGCCCTTCATCCCTCACTACCAGGTGTGGCCTTGGTGACGCCCGGTATTGCCAGGGCAAAACAGCACCACGTCCCCAGGCCCTTGCATTGAATCATCTTTAATGCATCCCCCCCCCCACACACACACAATTCCCTGAACAATGCTTGGGAGTGCTTCTCTCCCCCAAGGAAAACAAAACCTCCATACACAGTGCACTCTATGGGCGTCACTTTATAAGCACTTATTTGAAAGGAAAGAAATAAGAAAGATATTAAGGAAAACCCATATGGAGATCCTGTGAGTTGCTGAAGGAGCAGGTTAAAGGGTTTTTATGTGTAGTATATATGTGCTGTAGTGTGTGTGTTTGTGTGTATGTATGCTATTAGAACAACTTTGATTTCAGTGCAGAAATCTAGAACAAACTAATTTAAACCCAAAAAAAGTAGTTTATAGCTGTGAATTCAACTTCTGCTGGACCCAGAGCCTCTAACACTGTTTTCATCTCACACTTTCTGTCACTCTCCATCTATGACTTCCTGTGTGCTCTGTGTTGCTTTCCTTCTCAGGCAACACATTTTCCCCAGTGTGTTGGAAAGACAATCATTAACAATTTCAGCTTTATCCTACCAAGCTAGTAACCCCAGGAAAGAAATTTTTTCTTTCCATTAGTTTCAGAAGTCATGGGAATGACCTTAACTGGCCATGTTGAGCAGCTACCTTGTAAGCTTGTGCTGTTTAGCAAGCCCTGGATCATGAACTTAGTGTAGAGGCTTGGGTCCACATCCCAGAAAATAATACTGTATGTGATATGAACTCTTGTGGCCTGGGTTGCGGAAGTGAAATGGAATGCTGTTAGCAAAATAAGGATGGATATCATAAAGTACATTGAAGAAAATATAGGAAAAACCCTCCACGACATTGAAGCTAAAGGCATCTTCAAAGGTGAAACATCACTAACAAAGCAACTAGAAGAAAAGATAAACATATGGGACTACCTGAGACTAAAAAGCTTCTGCACCTCAAAAGAAACAGTGACTAAGATACAAAAGCAGTCCACAGACTGGGGAAAGAATATTCACCCAATACCCATCTGATAAGGGGTTAATATCCAGGATATATCAGGCACTGGTAGAACTTTACAAGAAGAAAACAAACAACCCCATCAAAAAAATGGGGGAGAAGAAATGAACAGAAACTTCAGCAAGGAAGAAATTCGAATGGCCAAAAAACATATGAAAAATGCTCACCATCACTAATCATCAGAGAGATGCAAATCAAAACAACAATGAGATACCACTTTACACCACAGAGACTGGCACATATTCAAAAGAGCAAGAACAACAAGTGCTGGCGTGGATGTGGGGAAAAGGGGACACTCATCCATTGTTGGTGGGAATGCCGGCTGGTACAGCCTTTCTGAAAAACAATATGGACATTCCTCCAAAGACTAGAAATTGAACTCCCATTTGACCCAGCCATACCACTCCTGGGAATCTACTCTGGGAAACCAAAAATACGCAGCGGAAACACCATCCCTACTTTTATGTTCATAGCAGCATTATTCACAATAGCCAGAATCTGGAAGCAACCAGAGTGCCCGAAAATCGATGACTGGATAAAAAGCTTTGGTACATCTACACAATGGAATACTATGCAGCTATTAGGAAAAATGAAGTTATAAAATTTGCCTATAAATGGATGGACATGGAGAAGATTATGTTGAGCGAAATTAGGCAGAAGGAGAGAGACAGACACAGAATGACTGCATTTATCTGCATAACATAAATATATATGTACATATTAAGATACCAATATCCAAGGTCAAGTGAAACATATATCAGGAGGTCTTGTCAAAGGTGGAAATTATCACAAACGTGTGGGAGTCAGAGGTTAGGTAAGACAGAAAAGTGGAACAGTGTGCTAACAATTGTCGAGGGTACTAATGCCAACCTAGAACTGAGCATTAAATAGAGGGAAAATGATACACATGACAACCCTTTAATGTATTATCTGTAATCCATAGTCTGGAGGGGAAGGAAAAGAGAAAGAGAGAGAAAGGGAAAGAAATAAAGAACCTGCCATGGAGCTGGGCTGGGGAGGGGGGGGGAACTGGGGACGTTGGTGGTGGGAGATGGGCACCGGTGGCGGGATGGGTGCTGGAACACTGTATGACCAAAACCCAAATATGAACTTTTTAATTGTATATCTTTGTAATTGTAAAAATAAAAAATTTTAAAAAAAAATTTTTTTAAAAATCAG
>JAJIBD010001047.1:0-21759 GCA_021461705.1 Cryptotis parvus | reverse complement strand
CCCCAACTCTCTACTCGCCCAGCACAACCCCAGATACAGGCAGAGTTCAGAGACCAAGAGAGTCAAAAAGTAAAAAGGGGGAAATCTCAACTGTGCCTTTCTGGGAGTCATGAAAAAGAGCATTGTAAACCTACCAGGGAAAAGTATGTGTATGTTTCAGTGTGTATGTGTGTGTGTGTGTGTGTGGTAAATTGCAGTAGTGTAGATACAGTGAGATTTCATAACTCACTGTAGTGTGGTTACTTTGGTACACAATTGACAGGGCAATTTAATGTAGAAATGGTAGTAACATGTCTAAATGAAATGAGGCCACTTTGATTTGAGAAAAATTTCGCTTATAAACTATGGTGCTTAGTTATTCTGGTATAGTGATTATACAGGAATTACAGGTTAGGGTGACTTGGATTGAAACTTCAACAGCAGAAGTATCAATGAATAATCAATATTAGACATTGCAAAGAATAGAATCCTGAAAATAACTGATATTTGAGTACCAGAATTAGAAACAGTGGCTTGAAGAAAATGTGATGCCAACACAAGGAAAAACATTGCTATAGAAAATTAGGTGAAGCAGTGAAGTTTGGGGAAATTTTCGTCATCTCTAGAGATATAGTACACTGTAAAGAGCAAATGTGGGGATGAGTTTTCAATAAAATGTGACGCCAGATGGGCTACTTAGTAAACTGTCCAAACAAAGATGTAACAGCTGAAATTTATATAAACTCTATGACATCAGGATTATCATATGTGAATATATAGACCCATGACCATTTGATACCCAGTTATTGATATCTGCCATAGTACTGATTCTTGCTCTCAGGAGCAAAGTAAAAGGACTCTCCATCCTAACCCTAAGAAACTAACACTTCAATTATTAATTACCATAAAGGAGAGAGTAAAGCTAGAGCTTTTACTTGGTTACTTCCAATCTCTATTTTCTTTCCTGGGTTATCCAAAAGTGACTCAAAAGTACATTCACTGGAGCTGCTAATATCAAGAGAGAGTGTTCAGGTACCATACAGGTATGCTAGTCGAAAAAAATTATCAGGAGATTTTTATCTGCAACCAACTATTTTAGTAAAATCTGTACCAGCTTTAAAAAGCATTATCGCTGTGCTGTGTTTAGGCCATGCACACAGCATGTTCAGGGCTTGCCTCCTACCAAGTGTCTCAGGTACTGCTCCTGAAGAGTTTGTGAGACCATATGGGGTTTTTATTCATGATTCAAACCTCCTGGTTCGCCACATGCAAGGCCAGTTCTGAGTACCAGCTTTCGTGTTATCTCTGGTTTCCCACAGCTTCGAAGTGAAAACTTTATGCCAGCAGCCGAAACGCAAAGATCACAAACTGAAGCTATTATAATATCCATGCAGAAACTATCTGGTCATCGATTCAACAACTACCCAGAGCTCATAGGAAGCTGACATTGCATAATCCTGGTACATGCTCCTTCCAAGAGTGGTTCCTCTGGACTCAGTTATATTTCTTAGCTTCAAAGCTAACTAAGTGGCCTCCTCTTCTTTTTAAAATGTTAATGCCTCTTGGTTCAAGTACCTCCTTGAAGTTCGAAGCTCATGCCTGTAGTCACTCTTACACCTCCTCCTAAAAACCACCCCATACCTCCTTTTCATGGTTCATATAATTATAATTATTGTTTAGAAGTACCACAATGGAATACACCACTGAAGAATCTAATTTTGGTGTCTTCCCAAAGAAGGGTAGCGTTTGTATTTTCCTTGAAATCCATGAAAAATGTAAACCAGTGCCATATTTTCTTAAAACATTATGTGCACACTATAAAATGGAAAATGAGATTTTACTGAAGAAGAACTTCTGTAAATATTTGCTTTGTTTTATAATGTGGAAATCTACAGAGTAGCAATTTTGGCTCTTGTAGCCTCATGGAATGTCATTCACTTTTCTTGCAAATGATGCTTAAATTAGGAGATCAGATTTTCAACTGCTCAAAAGCAGAATTAATTTATAATATTTTCCTTATTTTATTATGGCTTTATTTTCCTAGTCATAAATGAGTATATTTAAAATCTATTAATAAGTAAAGATGTAAATATATTATTAGGTTACAATGTATCAAAACTGAAACTCTTTCAATAAAAGAAACTGCTTAAAAATGCAAGAAAGCTGCCTGATAAAAATCAATCAAAATAAGTCCAGAAATTTTTCTTCTTTCTTGAGTGAAATGTGTAATGGAGGTGCTAAAAGTTGTAATAGATAAGCATAGCTGACACCAAACAAAATGCATCAAAGCTCATCGAGCCCGCTGCGCCTCAAAACTGACTATTTAGTAGGTGGAGGAAGACCTGAGAACAAAGGTAATTGGGCAAATCAGGTTCCTTATTTATCTCCAAGGGAGGAAAGGGAAATCTTATTCTCTCTGATACATTCACATTACAAATTAGTCTTCATTAAAAATATAACTGCCTTTATTATTTGCAGCAATTTCATGTTTCAGCAAGTGTTTTCTTTTCTCTAAGATCACATTTTTTATGCTTATAACTCACTAATTAGAGCCACAGTAATTCAATTAATAAAATTGCTTCCATAATTTTTGCTGTATTTAGTGATCAGCACTCAGTATTCCTTTTCCTGCCATTTCTTTAATTAATTCATTTATTCTACAAATATTTACTGAGTACACCCAAAATGTTCTAGTCACTATGTTCAGAACTCTTAGTATGCAAAACTCCCACAATTTAATTTTTTGTTTCATGCAACGCATTTAGGAGTGTAATCATTTTTCTCAAGGTAATCATGCAAGGATACAAACTTCCTCTTTATCTCTAGTCTGATGCTCTAACTAACATAAACACATTTTCACTTCTTTGACAAAAAGAAAATAAGTTTAATTCTCCTTTCACCACTGACAACAAATTTAGAGAGGGCTTTTTAAGTTCTTGCCTGATTACTTCCATTTTCTTTGCCTTACAGGGTAGTCATCACTGAAAAAGGAACATACTTATCTTTCCTTTCTCTCACTGTAAGCTTGCTAGCTCTTACCACTCTCCATGTCAGAAGTTTTGCTAAGAAACACTCAATCTGACTAAATGTATACAGTTTCAACAACTTCACTAACAAATACAGGTAGAGAGTCTAGATAATATATTAATATTTTTCTAGTGTATTTATTAGGCATTCACAATAGCTATGGCATTTTCTAGCCTTTATCTATTATTGTTACTGTTTTTGCATGAACAAATGTGAAATGTATAGCTTCTGCCAGGCTCTGGCCAAGCGTGGCACTGGGCTGCTTTTGCATTTACTGATGTACTGCACGCTTATGTTTGTGGCGCAGCATAAACAGGGGGAGCTTCAGCAGCAGCCCATATAGTCTGTGTCACTGGTTCATGGCCGACAACCCAGAAGCAGTTCATGGGTGGATCCACGAGCCCCGCGGACAGGACAGAGGTGAGGTGGTGACCTGCAGCCCATCTCCATGAAGCCTGGTGACTTTGGCCTCGGAGAGACCAAAGATGCCTGGGCTTGAAATAGACTTCTTTTCTAGGGTGGGACTTGGACGAGCCAGGCTTGAGATTGGCTTTTGGGTGAAGCTCTGATGAGGTCGGAACTGCAGGATGTTTTGTATATGGCTGCCATCATGGTGCGGGTTCCTCTGGTTTCTTTTCTGAGGCTCTATCTCAATGGGATATATATTCATGGGGAGAAACACACCATGATTTCCTGGGTTTCATGTCATCTAGATGGTACCCACAAGGTTCCTCGACTATTTTCTATTCTGCGTTCAAAGTGATTTCTGAAAGTGTCTTATCCTCTCCACTACTGAAAGGGTAATGCCTCCCACTTCGAGGGCAAATCCTGGATAAACTTTCCTTAATCTTAAATGATAGTCTCAAACATATCCAGGGTGGAAATCTCTGGTAATTCAACCGGTTCCCACACGGAGAATCACTTGGTATATAAAAAGTGAACTGTGCTGAATCTAACAAACATTGAAATTGTTGCAGAGTATAGTAAAAAGTTTCAGAAATTACTGATTCAGAGTCAAAATGACTCCTTTATAACTGCCAAACCCCTCCATCAGTTTTTACATTGCAGAAGAGAAATCCCATTAGCATGAACCCCATTTAAAGAACATGTAAATAGATTTTAAAAACTATAGGTGGATTAAACAAAGCAAATCTCCCAAGTTAGCAGGCCAACATTATTCAGAGCCAATGAACTCCATATTACAAACGTAGCATTAATTGTTGATGAAGAGTATCCCAATCAACTACAAGAGTATCCCACCCATTACGGCAGAGCCTGGCAAGCTTTTTACCTGTGTCATATTTGAAATGCCAAACATCGTCAATTATAGACCTCATTCCCATGACCTGATGGAATGGTTTGAGGCCTTCCGGAGCGAGTAAATGCTCCTTGTCTCACGCTTTTTTACACTAGCATGTGATAGGACATATGGAGATGCTACTGGTGCCCACTCAAGCAAATTAATGAACAATGGGAAGACGAGTGATACAAGTGGTAGCTTTGTCTCCCTGTGTTTAGACAAAAGGGCATTTGCTCTAACATTACAACATATGCTATGGACATAAAGGAAAGATGAAAGCATAACTCATATACAAAATTGGGAGACATCAAAAGGTTGATTTATGTTACTATGTCTAATTTGAAAATTGTTTGATTTGTGAAAACAAAAAGTGAGAGGTCTAAGATAATCACAGAGCATTGTGAATGCACAAGTGGGATAGTGTCCTCCCAAGAGCACTACAATGGGTGGAACCTAACCAAAATGTGCTTTTAACATTTTTTAGTGAACATTTAAGTACCCTGAAGTGGAAACCATGATACTAAAATAAGGTTTTTGTTTTTGTTTTTATTGTTATTTAATACTTGCAGGGTACTTTACTTATTTATCATTGATTTAATGTATGGGAGACTAAGCTTTCAAAACACAAATTGGTTGGTCTATAAATGAGCAAACAAATGAAAAAGTGTTCTTGGAAGTCAAATTAATTTTATCTTGAATGTTTTGTCTGATTGCTGTAGATTTGAGGAAAACCATTGGGCAAGATGAGTTTAGCTACATTATGTCCTTCTCTATATAGAGAGCATCAATGTGACGGCTGTCGAAATCCTGATCCGGGTCTTGTTGCTTCTTCAAAGAATATAAACCAGAAGTTGAAATTATGGTGATGGATGGTATTTCCTTCCTATATTCACATTCTTCTAATTTGAGATTAGTAGTTTTACACATCTTCCTTAGAAATGCTGGTATTAGAGAAAGTTATGTTCTTATAATCTGAAATCCAGTTTGGATAAAACTGTTAATACTTCCCTCATTACTTCTCTCTTAGATAAGAAATAGATGTCCTTTCTACCTAATCTTTCCCCACTCAATCACCAGTGCTCATTAATCACATTACAGAAATATCTTGTACTCCACTAATTATTTGATAGGTTTTTTTCCTCTAAGTTGTAACAGATTTACCAGTGGAGATTTGAAAAATAGCAATGGAGACTCCATCATAGAGGATCCAAGATTCTGACCTCACAGTTTTCAAAGCATGACAATTAGTATTCCATCCTTTCGGAAAGTCCACAAATGATCTGAGGTAAATTCCCCGTGAGAATTTTAGTATATAATATTTTTGTATTAACTTTATTTGTAGTATGATTTCAAAACCTATTACAAATTAATACTTTATTTTCTTATGTCTAAAATGAGAATAAATTATGCACTGAGAGATAGTACGCAGGTTATAGTTTTTATGTAACATGAGGTCTACCCCCTGTTTCTATTCTGGTACTGCCTATGGTTAGCTGCACACTACCAGGCACTGTTCCTGGGAGTATGAAAAACCAGCAGGCGTGGCGGCACAGTCAGGTAGGAACATATGGAACAATCTCCCACCTCCAGTTTTTTAGTTTCAACCAAAAAGTTACTGTGATACTCAGAGACTAGTGCCAATATTAATTATTACTATTTTTACCACTACAGAGATATTCAAAGGAATATATCCTAAGTCGGAAGGGATATCTTACTAAACAGGAAAGTAAAACACATTATCCACTTAGCAGACTTTTATATCGGTGAATCATCACTGGTACTTCCAGAATGAACATGACACTAGATATACTAATAAACTTAAATCCCTGGTCAAGACAGAAAATTAATTTTTATCTAATTATCACTCTACAAATAGTGCTAATATCTATAGTCTTTTCTGTTAAGGAAAAGAACATAAAGTAATCTTCCTATCTTTGTCCAGCTCCCATAGGTGAGTCACCAAAACCGGAAATAACCTAAAATAAACCATCCCACTTTTTCTTGCTCCTTTTCTATCTTTAAATGTTTTCCATTTGGATTACTTCTTGTAACTTCTACTAGACGAGATACTGCCTAACTCATGAATCATTTAATAAAGTCAATTGGATCTTTAAAAAGTTAATTTAGTTGGATTTTGTTATTTAACAGCGACAATATATTATTTTTTCCCACCACTGTTGGAGAGCACTGCTTTCTTCTTAAACTCTTAACACATATGGTGGCTGTTTAAGTTCTATCTGAAGCTACACAATGTGTACGGTCTATTATAACAGAATTATCTTGAGAACTGAAAGGTATACTAAGTAGTGCAGTGCTTTGTTCTTGTGAAATGCGGCCAGCATGAGGATCAATGGGAAGAAGGGGGAATTTGGGTTGATTCCCTTATTTTTAGCCCTCTGTTGTTATCGTGGGATTCATTATTTGCTACGTTACTCGAGGCTATACTTCATCAACATTGATGCATTTGCATGCAGCTGCTTTGTGTCTCTTGGGATTCAGGCTGTCTCAGTCTGCCACTCTTGTAATCTTCCCACTACTTCCCCAAATAAGTTGCATGCCAATGTTATGCTTTTACCCATTGATAGCCACACAATTCACATTCCACCTCTTTTTCTAAACACTTTTTCATTATGTGATTGTATCTTCTGGTTAGCCCTTTCATGCTAGCCATTTGTTTTGCCCCTAAGTGCCTGGCCTTTAAAAAATATAATGCATCTACTGGCTTATTGAATAAGAGATCTATGGCTGTGCTAGTAGCCAGCATGACTGTGCTTATACTCTTTTAAGTTTCATGAGAGTGCTTTAGCTTCTTCAATACTGAGGGTAATTCTCACAAAACTGTGGTACTTCAAGCCAAATTTCCTAGTTTTCGTATTACTATACTGCATTAGAAATAAGTTAGAAGACACATGGGGAGAGTTGTCGTCTAGCTCTCCCCTAGCTATGCTAACCATGAGGCACCCAGGAGGGAAGACAGGTTTTGGTCCAGGCCCGCTCACCTCAGTAGGGCCTCAGAAGCAGTCAGAGGAAACACACTCACCATAATCGCAGCCATTTTCAACGTCAGAACTCTACAGCTCATCAGAGCCCCACCCAAGAGAGAGCTGACTTGGGCTAGCTCAGGTAGGGTTCTCAGTGCGAAATCAGGCGCTAGTGGAGATGGTGCTGAGTCCCCTTCCCCATCTTCTATCTGTCAGGGGAGGCTGTGGACCCACCTAGGAACTGTTTCTGGGCTGTCAGCCATCTGCAGAAACTCAGACACACGGGAGAGAGCTGCCATCCTGGCTCTCCCCTAGTTGCACGGCACAAGTGGCTGCCAGTAATAAAACTAGTGAAACCAACCACATTCCAGAAACTCAGAAGTAAATTCAAGAACAGAATTTGGCCAGATTCTCCCATACCAATATAGGGAAAGAAAACTGATTTTATCAATAACATTGTGCATATGTGCTTTTATAGTCAATATAATTAGTGAAAGCTTAAGGAACAGGCATGGGGATTGGGGTGGGTGGGAAATGAGGGTCTTTGGTGGTGGGAATGCACTGGTGGTGGGAGTGGTGTTGATGTATGAATCTTTCTATTAAGAAATATTACAAAAATCTTTTACTTTGTAAATCGCAGTGTTTCAATAAAAAGGGAAAGTTAGATTGGTGTTGGACTCTAAGATTTGATATTAAAAAAAAACCTTTAGTATTTTATTCAAATCATCAACCGTTCTTGATGAAAAGTTATTTTGCACAATGATAATAGAACAATATCTAAATGAAAAAAGAAACAGTACTTGTAAAACAGCTTTCAGAAAGATTTGGTTCTATTAACACACTTTGACCCAGAAACCAAAGATGTATAGATAGTGTTTTTAAACTATGAGTTTGCAATTTATAAACAATTACAAGTAATGAGAAAAGCAAATTTTATATCTGAGTCAGTGAAAGAAAATGGTGACGCCTCCATACTTGTAATATATGTCAGGCTGCCAATAATAAAGACACCTTCCCTGATTTCCAAAATGTTTTGTTTGTTTTGGGTCCACACCCAGCTGTGCTCAGGGCTTACTCCTGACTCTAGATAGACATAGGCTCTGGGTAGTACTTGGGTAGTTGCATGCAGTGCCCAGGAGCCAACTGGGCTGTCTGCTTACAACCAAGTGACTTAACCCCTTTAACTGTCTCTCTGCTGTCCCTCTCCACGCTTTCTTTTTGTTTCCAAAATGTCTTGACCAAGACAGATAGTTATTCCTCTCTCACTTAAACATGTCAAAAGAGTAGCTCCACTTTCAAAAGGCATCTAGATTCTTCCTCTATTGCTGTTTTACAGTCATTAACATATTGGATTATGATTTAAAAAGGGCGGATTAAATCATCATTATTAAATCATAGAAAGTAGGATGGAAAAAAAGAAAGGCATTCTTTCACTTCAAGGCAAATTCAAGAATTTGCATGCAAAAATTCCGCTTATAGTTCTTGAGTTCTCTTGGGTTTTGTTAATGAGAAACAACCAGCCATCCCTGTGATATGATTCAAGTATATTCTAGTGGAAAGAGAAAACATTCAAATAGTAGCTTGACTAAGGTAAAAATTGCAATTTATTTCTCTCTCCATTTTTACTGAGTTTGTTATTTGCTTAAAGTTTTTTGGAAACAATGTTTCTTCATAAGTTACTCATTATCTTACTTTTTTTCTAGAGAAAAAATAGCAAATCCATTTGGCCTGTAGTTTTTTCTTTCAGAGCACAGGTAATATGATTTGCTCTACACCAGTGAAAAGGTTCTGTGAGATTTTGATTTGAAATGAGTTTAGTGGAGACAGATGTTGGGTTCAGGGTACTCATTGGCTGACTAGATTAAGGCAGTGTTTTTATTGTTCTAGAGTCAATGGCTGGCTCCACTTCCCACTCAGTGCCCTCTGTGATACTATAAACACAACTGACTGTATTTGGCACGTGTCTCTGGTAGTAAGATTCTGAAACAGTGAGTACAACACTGGTGTCATGATATAGTTCTTGTAGTCCATTAGTGCACCCATCCTTAGGGGTGTGCAGTAGTCTTTTATGAATTTTTAGCTTCAGGCCTCTACCTTCATCTTCTGCAGAGATTCCTTCTCTATAAAACAAAAATATTCCTAGAGGGTGAAGCTCCTCTATCCCCACTATTTATTTTTTCTCCAACTCCCCTCCCTCCCTACCCATATAAATCACTACACTGAATTTGGTGTTTATTATCCCCATGCATTTATGTTTTAAATTCTTAAGGTTTATCTCCTTAAATATAGTATGTGTAGAGTAATCTTTAACTAATTGACTTACACATGAATGACACTTCAAGTGTTCCTTTTTTTTTTTTTGGGCGGGTCACACCCAGCAATACTCAGGGGTTACTCCTGACTCTGTACTCAGGAATTACTCTGGTGATGCTCAGGGGAACCATATGGGATGCCAGGGATTGAACCCGAATCAGCCATGTACAAGTCAACGCCTCCTCTGCTGTGCTATCACTCCGGCCCTCTAAAGTATTCTTTGGTAGCTTCATCTATCTTGCATTATGTTCATGATATTCATTAGGTTGATTCCACCTTACTTGGCTTTACAATCTGAACACATTTATCTGTCACTTGTTGTTTGAGAAGTATTTTTTACGACTTTGATATTATAATCAATCTGAGGGTATGATATTTTAAGAAATGCATTCCATGTACATTAGGCAGAAGTTATTTAGAAATACCTAGGGGTGGATTTTCTGGTTAAGACAATACATCTTCAATTTTATTATTATCGCAAATTTTCTTTTAAGACTTTATTGTATTAATCTGTATTCATAGTGATAATGTTTATGTACTGATTTGGAAATGAGTTTAGTGGAGCCAGATGTTGGGTTGTGAATTAACACAGCTGTGAATATGATTTTATTCAGCAATTGTATTAATGCTTTGTTTTCAGAGTTCTCAGTTGTTGTCAGTATAAAAGGTATAATATTATTGTTTTTAATGGAATTTCCTGATTATAAATGTGATAATCTCAGATACAAGGGGCAGAACTGCTACCAGCTTCTCTCTGTGCACAGCTGACCATGAGGCACCCAGGGAGGGAAGGCAGGGTCCAGCCCTGGCCTGCTATCCCAGCAGAGCCTCACAAGAAGCCAGAGGAACCCCACACCATGTGGCCGCCATTTTCAACATCTGGACTCCCACAGCTCGTCAGAGCTCCACCCAAGAAGAAAATCAGATCACAAGCCCTGCTATCAGAGTCCCAACCTACAGTAAGGTCTATTTCGAGGTATGCCTGATCTAGGAACTCAGATACAGGGGGGGGCAGAGCAGCTACAGACCCTCCCTGTGTGCAGCTGACCATGAGGGCGCCCAGGAGGTAAGGCGGGTCTAGCCCTGGCCTACTATCCCAGTAAAGACTCACAAGAAGCCAGAGGAAGCCCCATACTATGAGGGTCACCATTTTCAACATCCGGACTCCACCACAGCTCGTCAGAGCTCCACCCACCCAGAAGAAAAGCCCCATCTTTCCCCATCTCATTAATAAATGCACGAGATGATAGCCTAAGTATCCCACCCAACATGGCAGAACCTGGCAAGCTACCCAGCTCACATTTGATATGCCAAAAACCAGTATCAATTATAAACCTCTTTCCCATGACCTTAAGAATGGTTTGAGGTTCTTCATGTTCCTAGAGTGAGCAGATGTCCGTGGTCTATACTAGCATGTGACAGGACATATGGAGATGCTACTGGTGCCCACTCGAGCAAATTGATGAACAACGGAAGACAAGTGATACAAATGGAATCTCCAATAAATTTCTTAGCCATTTGAAATAAAACTTAGTAAACTGAGTCTCTCTCTTTTCTGCTTTTTCTAGGGTTACCATGTAGCATAGGTGACATTTCTTTCTCAATTAACTGAATTACAAATATTTATTCCTAAATCTTAGACTTGTCTTCTCATTTTTTAAATAAATCTTTTGACTTATAGACCTTTAATTTTCTAGTTGAGTGATTTAAAATGAGAGTGTACCATGCATACAACATTTACCCTTTGCCCCCACTAGAGTGACTTCTTCCCTCCTCTGTTTTCTCAGTATTACCCCGTAACTTCCCACTTCCCATTTCCTTGCTGTAGAGAGCTTGGTTCTATAGACCAGTCCTCAATTTCAGTGACTGTATAATACCTTAGTAGGTCTCTTTATTTTCCACATATGAGAGACATCATTCTGTATCCCACCCACTTTCTGGCTGACTTTGCTCATAGCATAATACCCTCTAGTTCCACCATGTAGCAGAAAAATTGAAAAAAAAATTTCTTCTGTTCTTATAGTCAAGTAGTATTTTATTGTACACTTACATAACTATTTTTTTAAAATATAATCATCTGTTCGTGGAGCACGTGAGTTGCTTCCAGAGTTTGCTTACTGTGAAAATATGTTGCAACCACAAATGTCTTTATTGACTTTTTTGGGACCCTTTGATAGACATATATACAGAAGTGGAACTATTATGTCATATGGAAACTCAATTATTAGTTTTTTGAGACAAGCCCATATTTCTTTCCCAAAACGTTTAAACCAGTCAACAGTCTCATAATAGTGGATGAGCATTTCTTTACCCCCATATCCTTCCCCAACATAATTAGTTGTCAATTTTTTTTGTTTGTTTTTAATGTCTCACTTTATCTTTTTCTTTTAAATATGTGCCAGTCTCATTGCTGTTTGAATATGCATTTTCCCCTTTACAATAAATAGTGCAAACCAATTTTCCCCATACTTGTTGGTCAGATGGCCAATATCTTCTTTGTAGAAGTATTTTCTTATCTCTTCTCTTCCTTTTTTTTTTTTTTTGGCTGGTTTTTTAAAAAATTATGTAATTTTTACATATGCTGGATATTAACTGTTTATGAGCCAAGCAGTGGACAAATATTCTCTCCAGGTCTATGGGGTGTCTTTTTATTCTGATCATCATTTCTTTGGCAGTGCAGAAGGTTCTTAATTTGATGTGGTCCTATTTGTTTATCTTTGCTTCTCTTAATTTGGCAATGTTATTGAATCATTAAAGATGGATTTGGATTGAATATAATAAAGGCTGAGAGAAGTTCTAAAATGATAATGTTACTGGAGTTTGTTATTCTCTCTTCATGATTTTCTGTCCTATTTTTTAAAAATTAAAAATATTCTCCCACTGTAAAGTGTATAAATCTAAATAAAATAAATATATATATTTTATCTTTCTACATACCTCAGACCTCCAGCATAGTGTCAATTATAAGATTTTTGTGTTTATACCAAGTTGGACAAAAACTGATTTTGTATTTACATCCCATAGAATTCACCTATAGCTAGTGATTGACTGTTTTGTAATATGATTTAATGTTATTAAAATATAAGAAATTAACCAATATAGTCACAGGATTTTGTTTTTGATAGATTTTTTAAAGTTGTAGATACTAATATTTTATTAGATTTGTCTTTCATTTTTTAATAATCTCTTTTTGACTTACTTGACTTAATTAATTTGACTTAATCTCTTTTTGATAAAATTGAATGCTCAATTTTGGTGACTTTAAGTTTACAAAAAGAAAGTGCTTTGCACTTATAAAATTTTTTGTTATAATAAATATAATTTTTTCATCTATTTCATATAATTTGTCTCTGATAGAACAAGTATTTTATAATTTTCCTAGAGTCCATCTTTTGCATCATCAACACTATGAATTGCAGATAATAAATCAGCAATGTTTTACTAGTTTACAAATGTTATATTTTTTTCCTTTGTAAGTAGTACTGCATGTGGCTTAAAGTCTGGGCTTGCCAATTGTTCATGGTTCACATAGTACTTTTAAGTTTTTAAGCATAACTTTGAAAATATGGCATGCTGACCCTCTTTGTATCTGGAGATGCAATTAAAAATAATGGCCTATATATTCAAGTAGTGGAGAATGTTGGCAATATGACACTCAAAGCTATTCATTTGACCTTCTTTTGTAGCTTAGCAGACATGCAGCTTGTTTTTAAATGGATAGCATGTTAAAGATTTGCAGTCATGTTATTTTATTCCCTGACAATTAGTGAGATACAGAAGATTTTTATGAAGAGAAGTTCCAACAAAACATCTAGCCACAGATCAATAACATTGAGTGTTTCAATAATGTAAACATACTCTAAAATCATCTCTAGAGATTGGAGATCAGCTTTGTAGAAACATTTCAATTTTTTTATTTGACAAACAGACAATTCAAACAGAAAAGACAGTGTTTCTGAAGCATGGATATCATCTATGGGTATATTCAGATAAAAGATAGCAAATAAAAGCTAAATTAGTTAAAATTAATTACATCATTTGTAATGCAGAATTTTATGTCTTCATTTTTCAAGTTAAAGAGGTTAGAAAACTCTTCCCTAAGCATACACATTAAGAGTCATATTTTTTAGGTTTTCTTTTTCTTTTTTGGGTCACACCTGGCAATGCTCAGATGTTACTCCCTGATTCTGCACTCAGGAATTATTACTGGTATTGCTCAAGGGACCCTTTGGGATTTGGGGATTGAACCTGGGTTGGCCACGTTCAAGGCAAACCCTCTGTGCTATCATTCCACCCCATATTTTTAATTCTTAAAAAATACATTTTCTTTTTAGAGTTTATTATGTATTTAAGTGAAAAGTAGTAAGCTTTTCTTTTTCCTTTTTTTTCCTGATCGTCTGGGTAATTGTTAATTCATGGAAGAAGAATCATATCCTTGTGTGTAACTAAAGCAGTCCAGTAAAGTAGCACTGTGGTTGCCTAATAAATATAATGAATTAACAAATGTTGGTGAAAAATAACTACTGCTATTTCTTCAAAAATACCATCCAATTGGCTTTGACTTAAAAAATGCGGTTGTTTGGCCAGCATCAGGAAAGGAATTCTTATATGAGTACTGGATAATTCACAGAATCTAAGGAAACACTGCAGCAATAATCAGAACCTCTTAGGAAGTCCAGGATATGGAAACCAATGAACAGTCCCAAAGGCCCTGATGTCAGAATGAATCAAACCTTTCTAATTTTAAGCTACTTTGGTTACAACTTAAGGAAGGAAATAAATAAAATCCTTTCCTTGAGAAATTCACAGAATTAAGGAGAATTCAATCTAATACTGTCTCTGCCTGTGCCTTCCCCCATTTTCCTTTGTCCTTTTCTGATAACTGCCAGAGTTGTGGATTACCTATGCTTTTAATTTCTTTGTGTCTGAACTAATGTAGGATGAAATTTTCTTTCAGCCTGAGGGAATTCCTTTGTTTTTTTTTTGCTTTTTGTTTGGGATGCAAGTGGTGGTGGGGCAGCAGACCTGTTTAGTTCTCACTCCCTGGTTCTATGGTCAGGGATTATTTCTTGTAGGCTCTAGGAACCATATAGCTGTGGGTCTGGACCACGCATGGAAAACAGCATGCAAGTCAAACACCCCTTATCTGCAGTACTGTCTCTCCAGCCCCAGCTTTAGTTTATTATTTACTTTAGCTTTCCTAGAAACAGATTCTTTTAGTGTTGTTGATATGGGGAGGTGATTGTTTTTAGTTTTATTCTGTAACAAGTTGTGCTAGATCTAGAACAATTTTTTCAACTAGCACTTTAAATGGACCGTTTCACTGACATCCACTCTCCATTGTTCCTAAGAGGACTGAGTTTCCAATCCTGCTATTATTATCCTGTACGTGAGTTGCTTTATCATCCCTCTGTATATGAGCTGGGTTTCTGTTTCAGCTTTCAAGTCTTTTTTTGCTTCGTCTTTGTTTTTGAGCAGTCTGAGTATGGTTTGTCTTTGTTACAGATCTCCTTATGTCCAGTTTACTTTATGTTTACTGGGAATTCATAGTACTTCTGGAACTAACAAGCAATTGCAGCCAGATTGAAGGGAAAAATATTTAAATAGAAAGATGGTCATTTTTCTATATACGAGCAATGAAGAAGTGGAACTTGTTATGAAAAATAGTGTCATTTACATTATAAATTCTCAAAAATGAATATAATAGATGAACTCTATACTATATTTATATGCAGAAAACTACAAAATTCTCATAAGCAGAGGGAGAGATATTCCAATTTCATTGATAAGAACACTGCAATCTTGATATTGTCACGAATATTAGTGTTTCCTGATTTAATCTAGAGATTCAATGAAATCTCATTCAAAATCCCAGCAAGTTAATTTGTTAGTATCTCTAGCTGATTTTAAAGTTAATATGAGGAGGCATATGACCCATATTAGACAACAAAATACTAAAAGGGAAGGAGAAAATGTTCTTTTTGAACATACTACCAGTTGTTTCACCAACATGGAAACTCTCTGAACTCTAAGCATTATGAATTTTTACAAGTACTTCATAAGTAGACATGATTGATCAAATCATTGACCATGTTTTATTGATTTCATCTCCAGCCTCTCTCACCTTCCCAGAGGTTTGGAAATGTGCCTTAAAGTTCCTACCCTCTAATAAATGCTTGGTTCTATAGAAATCAGAACTCCCATTCCTAAGAGTTTTTACAAAAAGTCATTTTATTGACTTCTCAAATTCAGAGAATATTTAAAGGGAATTCTTAGTTAAGGAGAAAGATACTTCTTTCCTTTCATTGCTTTTAATATTTAGAAAATTCCAAGTAGCTTAGTAACTCTGGGCCAGGAATAGAGATGGTCAATTTTTAAAATATCCCCCACTATTTTTTCTTTTGGCTTTTGGACATAGCTGGAGCTCAGGGGTCATTCCTGCTGGTGCTCACTGGTGCTCAGTGTACAATGTGTATATTTTTATTATGAATAATAATATTACAAAGATTTATTATAAAACTCTAGTTGGAAAGGCAGTGTGGTATTGGTGAAAGAATAGATGAATCAATAGAATAAAATAGAATCAGGAAATAGATTCACACACATACAGCCAATAGATTTTTAACAAAAGAACAAAGACAACACACTGAAGAAGAGATATTCTTTTCAATAAATTGTTTGGAACAAAAGATGATTCTTTTTACAAAAAATTAACTCAAAATTTGCCATAGTCTCCTAAATATATAACACAAAGCTATACAACTAGAAAATATTACAGAAAAATTCTAAATAATGTTGAACATGGTGACGCATTTTTTAGGAGACACCATCAAAGGCTGTTTTATTTATTTCATCAAATGAAATAGATAATTGATCGTATAGACTATATTAAAATTAAACCTGTGCTTTTGCAAAAGCAAAGATAATCAAGAGAGATCCCTGGTAACTTTGGCTGGAACTCAGTATTGCGCCCTTACTCCCCTGTGTGGATTCTGTCCCCGATCCACTGCCCCCATCTCTCTCTCTCTCTCGGATATATATAAAGATATATACGAATATATCTTTATATATATACAGAAAGAAAAGTATATATATATCTCTGTATATATATAAAGATATATACGAATATATCTTTATATATATACAGAAAGAGAGTATATATATATCTCTGTATATATATAAAGATATATATATATATATATCTATACCTTTCTCACACACGCTTTACAGAAACAGAGGCATATGAAGAGATGTAATATATATTTACAAATGTATCAGATAAAATTTTAGTCCCAAATATAAGAAAAACTTAAAACTTAGTAATAAGAAAATGAGCAAGATTTAATAAAAGATCTGAACAGACATCACAGCAGAGAAGATATGGCAGAAATGAGTATATAAAGATGACCGACATCATGTGTCTATGGAAATGCAAATTAAAATCACAATGATATTCCATCTCATGCATATGAAAATAGTAAAAAAATTCTCATACTGCTGACATCAAATTCTAAAAAAAATCTAGATATATTTAAAGGAGCTAAAAACTTATATACTCCAAAGTCTGTTTTGCAGATGTTTATATTTAGTTGTTTATCTGGAGAGTACCATACCTGGCATTGTGCTTACTCCTGACGCTGCTCAAGAGCCACTCCTGGCAATGGTCTATGGACCATATGTGGTACCAGGGATTAAAACAGCCACATTCTTCAGCTACATGAAAAGCAGAGGCTTGAAAGTCACCTTAGCCCCATAGTATCTCTCTTGGCCCTGTATACAGATGTTTAAAACAGCTTATTCTTTAAATTATTCTTTTCTATTAACCTTCAGATTTGGTTTTCTTTTCATAAATCACATTTTCTTTATATTATAGTTTCCCATCAGAGGAAATTATAAAATACTAAGTCTCAGATCCTTTTTAAAATACATTTGCTCATCTCTTCGCTCTCACATTTTGTTCCAATAAACTTAAAAAAATCAGAAATATATTCATTATTCTACACTGATATCTTTTAGATAGTTCATTAGGTAAATTTCCCCTTTTATATTACCATATGTGATAATATTTTAAAGGATATTTTAATTTTATTTATTTATCTATTTATTTATTTTTTATTTTACTTTTTGGGTCACACCGGGTGATGCTCAGGGGTGATTCCCTGGCTCTTTGCTCAGGAATTACTCTGGCGGTGCCTGGGGACCATTTGGGATGCCGAGGATCAAACCTGGGTCGGCCACATGCAAGGCAAACACCCCCACCCACTGTGCTATCTCTCTGGCCCCATATGCAATAATTTTATTAAACTTTCTAACACTTTGTATATATAGAACCCTTATTCTCTAGCTTTGGTTTTCCTACTATCATTTAAGTTCTCACGACAATCTCCTCAAATCCATGATGCTGCCACAAACAAAATATTCAAAACACTAAAATCATAACTAATAACCTTCCCCCCAAATCCCTCAGCTCTCACTCTGTTAGTGTTTGTTATCTATTTTATCCATAATTTAGCAGCTTAAAAACAAGATATACTAATATTGTTGGATTTTGCAGCTAGCATGTGCATAGTGATCCATATTGGGTCAAAATAGATAGTATAGCAGGTATGGCACTTGCCTTTGTGACCAAAGCAGTATGATCCTACATATGGTTTCCTTGAGTCCTACCAAGAATGATCCCTAAAGACAGAGGCCAGGAGTAAGCCATAAGCTTGCTAAATGTGGGCCCAAACCAAATATAAATTATATAAATATATGTATGTATACATATTCTTTTATTTACTGAGGGTAAATTCAACACAGCCTTAGTAAGTTATGAATTTTGGTCTGATGGATATGGGTAAAGATGGGATAGTGGAGGGGGATCTTTTAGAAAAATGCTTGGGAATTTCAGTCATAGAAAAAAAAAGTACAACTAATTTTAATTAAATTTAAAACCATAGCAGACCCCTTTGAAGAACTATTGAAATGATTTCCTTTTACAAAACTTCTTATTGCTGAAATGTAATACATTAAAATGAATAAGAACAATGATAGTTTCAACTAATCTCATCTGCAACTCCATCTGATGAAATGAGGAAGATTTTTAATTAAAGCTGGACTTTGTTAAAAAAAAAAGTATTGTCACAAACCATAATTAAGTGGATCTTTCCAGTGTATAGGTCATGCACTTATTTTTTTTAATTGTATTTTATTCTCCCTAGTGCTATGGCTTTTTACCTTGAATATTTATGTTTGTATAGCCAGCAACAAACCATGACCTTTCTAGTTTTCTGTATAGGCATTATTCACTTCAGTGATGATCTGTTTAGTGAGATTCAACCTTTAGGAATCTTTGGGGAGATTTTTTTTTCTCCAACCATTCTCATTTTTGTCATTACAATAACTAGACCACTTCTTGCAAAATTTCTCTGTTATACTAGTGAGAATTCAGAATAGGGCAGCCCCCGAGTTGTGCTACCATAGCATTTTGAAGATTTTGAACTGAAGTTCCTTGAGAAATGGACTCTTTAAGAGCAGTATAACACTTCTTTGTCTTTGTAAGTAGAAGCTCATTTGCAAAAAGTACCTTCCTCCTAAAATAAGCCTGAGTGTTCTTTTAAGAAAGACAGAGAATTTTGAATAGAAAAGACTAATCAGGCAGAATTTATAACTTCTCCACTAACCTAAGAACTTCCATTTCTTTTGCGATTCTTTTGTCTTAAGTGACATAAAAGCAACATGCTGTAGTCATTGTATTGCTCTTCAAGTCACATCCACAAGCCATCCATGCTCACAAAATTAAGCTGGTTTTGACTTCTCCTAATATATCATGTTAGATTATCAGGACAGTTAGTTATAAGAAACAGAGAAAGAAAAAGGGGAAAATTTCCTCTCCTCACTAATATCATTTTACTTATGTAAACCAAATATAGGTCATTTATGTCCACTTTCATCTATCAAAAGTGAAAATTATTAGTTATAAGTATCTAACATTTGCCTAATATACTGGAGAATGTATAATGTGTATATATATACATGCAAGGTATAATACATGCTGAAAATGTAATTATTTAAGGAGTTAGAATATAAGTTACAGAGAAAAATATTTATTAAGTATGCATTCATCACAGGGGAATTATGCCTAAAATGAAGTGGCAAAATACTTGTCCACAATCAATTCATTCAAACAATCATACCTGTTAATTAAAATAGTTTTGTCCAAAGACACATTTTTAGTGAAACAATAATAGCTACTAGTGATGGAAATAATAGTGCTCTCCATAATCACTTGACTACTTAGGGGGTTAGCATTCAGTATTTCACAAAGGAAATTGCTGATTGCTTACCTTTTTATCTTTTCTCGCTTTTCAAAAGTTTTAAACAAAAAAAAAAAAACATAACTTTTTTATTTCAAGAGTTCTGGGTCTTTAATTATTTACATTATAATTTAGTCTACAAATAGTATCACCAAATAGATGCATGAAAACCCAACCCATGTACTTACCACATACCTTTTAAAGGGATGATGTGATTTACTTGACAATCCTTTGATGTCATTTCAATTCCCAACTATTTCCTCCACCACTCATTATGAATTTTGCATTCAGTAATTTTATATAGTTTTATTTATTTACCACTGTTGTAATATACAATATACATTGTGTCAAGTTTGGTGCATTTCATGGGATACAAATGTTATCAGATTGCATTTTAGACTTTCAATGAAAATAATTCTCTTAATTACAACAAAATTAAATTTAAAGCAGTAGAATTTTTTCTAAGGTTTTTTTATTTTGATGATGGCTGATTTACCAACATCTGATAGTGCTTAGGAATTGCTATGCTCCCAGAGATTACTGCTAATGGTATTTAGTCAGAGTATATGTGGTAGGATCAAAACAGGGATGAACTCATGGAAAGCAATTATATTAACCCTTATCTCTCAAGCCCTAAGAAATAATTTTTTGTAAATTCAAAATATTTAAAAATTGAACATGCATCTCTACATTACAAATAGGTGAAGAAATCTGAATAGCAGTTGAAAACTATTTTGAATGAAGAAAACAGAGAATAATAAATTTTCATTTTTTAAGATATCACTAAATCATGGCAAACTTTATAAATTATAAATTTATAAAGTTATAAATGCTATAAGGGATGGTGGGCCAGGGCTAGAACCCTCCTTCCCTCCTGGGTTCCTCATGATCAGCTGAGCTCAGGGAGAGCCAGTAGCAGCTCTATCCCATGCATCTGAGTCCCAATAGAGCCTCACAAGAAGTCAGAGGAACCCCACACCATGAGGGGGCAGATCATTTTTCAACATCCAGACTCCACAACTCAGTAAGAGCTCCACCCAAGAGAAGTGCGATCTCTCCCTATTGTGGTTCATTAGTAAATGCATGAGATGAGAACCTACTACTGAGATTATCCCACCCTCATGGCAGAGCCTGGCAAGCTACCCATGTCGTATTAGATATGTCAAAAACCAGTAACAATTATAGACCTCATTCCCATGATCTGAAGGAATGGTTTGAGGCTCTTCCTTCATGTTTCCGGGGGCAAGCTGATGCCCTTGGGCTACACTAGCATGTGACAGGACATATGGAGATGGTACTGGTGCTTTGCTTGAGCAAATCGGAACAACAGGGAAGACAAGTGATACAAATGATACTTAGTGATAAATGTATACAGTTAGTACCTCTAAAAGTTATGCCATTCACATATCCAAAAGAGCAAGAACAAGTGCTGATGTGGATGCAGGGAAAAGGGGGGACACTCATCCATTGTTGGTGGGAATGTTGACTGGTACAGCCTTTTTTGGAAAACAGTATGGACATTCCTCCAAAAGACTAGAAATTGAACTCCTGTTTAATACAGCCATACCACTCCTGGGAATATACCGGGGAAGCCAAAAGCACAAAGCAGAAACACCACCCCCACTTTTATGTTCATTGCAGCACTATTCATACAAGCCAGAATCTGGAATCAACCAGAGTGCCCAAGAACTGATGACTGGATAAAACCTTTTAGTACACTCTACACAATGGAATACTATGTGCTGTTTAGGAAAAATGAGAGTTATGAGATTTGCCTATAAATGGATGGACCTGGAGAGGATCATGTTGAGTGGGAAATTAGCAAGAAGGGGAATAAGAACAGTAGAGGAATGACTGCATT
>JAJIBD010001046.1:0-27780 GCA_021461705.1 Cryptotis parvus | reverse complement strand
GGTATTAAAGGAAAGGCTGACCTCATGGGGTATCTAAAAGGCCTGTAGGAAAATGTCGGTTTAACCTCCCATAAAACACAGGATGATATAGAGGCTTATCCCATACAGCAGGAGGACTCAGGAGGGGGATGAAATGTCAGACAGCTCTAGGGGAGAAACAATAAACTTCAAAGAATAAACAAACAAACAAAGAGAAACTATTCTAATAATCGCAGCTCCACCCCTCGGACGGCCCCACCTGGACCATGCCCAAGGTGCAGGAAGGGAAAACATTGGGCAAGACTGTCGGTCTCGGAGCTAAGTCAGCCTCAGGCTTCATCTGGACAGATAACCTGCTTTAACTGTGGAAGGGAAGGGGGCACAACCTTAGAGATTGCCCCATCTCCTAAAAAACTATCAATATAGGGCAACATCCTAATAATCCCTTTATGGGAAATATTACATGGACTCCCTCCCAGGTTCCACAAGTTCCGCGAGGCTCAAATGACATTTATGCCTCCCTAATGCGGGAAACTGGGTGGGGGGCCAGCCCCAGGCCCAGCTGAATCTAGGGCACCCTCATTCATCCCACCTGCCCAGTATCCTCCGAATCAGAATCCACAGAATTACAATCAATAAATACTCTCCGGCCTACCACATCAGGCAGTGGCAGTCTCGACATTCTTTGCCCTAAGACTGTCACAATATACCCAAGTCAAGACCCCCTACATGCTAAAAAAACAGGGATAAAAAGGACCTGCTCCCCAGGTAGTATGGGTTTAATTCAGGGAGCGATTGGCTGAAATCTAAGGGAATTATGGTGCATTTCGACTTCTGGATCCTGAATCTCATGGAGAAATAATACTGTCAATATCTGTGCCAACTAAATGGACTTTTTTAAAAAGGGGAACCACTTGCTAAACTATTATTATTTTTTGAGGATCCGTATGGTCAGTCCGAACACCCTACAGCTGGTGGCTTAAACAGTACCAACCATTCTTGCCAACTTCATTGTTGGTTATGCAGCCACACAGAACCAAGCCCACCAGCCACCTGCTAACTATCTAGTTGGGTACACTGCCAGAATTTCTCAGGCCAAGCGGCCGGTTATACCCATCGAAATTTATAAAAGGAAATTCAAAGGCATGTTGGATACAGGGGCAGACATATCCATAATTTCCACCAAGTATTGGCCCTCTAACTGGGCCCTAAAAGAAAGTGTCCCATAGCCTGAGCGGGTAGGCAATATCTCCTCCTCTCTTCTCCGACAGAGTGCGAGGGTGGCTGCCGTGTATTGGCCCTGAAGGGAATGTAGCCATGGTCCAGCCTTATATAGCCCCTATGCCTTTAACTTTGTGGGGTCGAGACATGTTGGAGCAGTGGGGGGGCAGTAATCCACATACCTCGGTCCACTTCCCTGTCGAGCACCAATTCCAGCTCTCCATAATAAGCCTAACACCGGGAGTAACCCTTTTTAATTGGGGCCGCTGTGGTTAAGCGCCCACCACCTATCCGTATTCAGTGGAAGTCTAACAAACCTATATGGACACCACAGTGGCCCCTCAATACCAAAAAAATTAGAGGCGCTAACAAATCTAGTGGAAGAACAGCTGAAATTAGGGACATATTGAGGAAACGTTTTCAGAATGGAATTCTCCTGTTTTTGTAATACAGAAAAAATCAGGCAAATGGCGCTTGCTGATTGACTTAAGGAATGTAAATTCTACTATGGAACCCCATGGGAGCCCTACAACCTGGGCTCCCTCCAGCAGCTATTCCTAAGGATTGGCCGCTAATTATCATAGATTTAAAAGACTGCTTTTACAGCATACCTATCCACCCAGATGATCGGAAAAGGTTTGCATTTTCAGTCCCTTCCATTAATTATAAAGGTCCTTTACGTAGGTTTCAGTGGACAGTATTGCCCCAAGGGATGACTAATTCACCTACGATGTGTCAACACTTTGTTGATGAGGTTTCTGCGACCCATTCGTGCTAAATTTCCTGGGGCATACATCATCCACTACATGGATGATATCCTGCTAGCTTGTGATAATTCCAGAGATCTCCAGAATTTATATAATGATGTAATGACAGTTTTACCAGAGGCTGGCTTACAAGTAGCTCCGAAAAAATTCAGATGCAGCCTCCATATGAATATTTGGGCTATGCTCTTGACCGCCTTACAGTGCGCCCCAAAAAAAATTTCCATTAGTCAGAAAGGGCTCAAAACCTTGAATGATTTTCAAAAACTGCTGGGGGATATCAACTGGGTGCGCCCCTCCCTTGGTATTCCTAACTGTGAGCTCAGTAACCTGTTCCACACCCTTGAAGGTGATCCTGCTTTAAATAGCCCAAGGCAGCTAACTCCTAAAGCTCAGAAGGAATTAGATTTTTCATGGATCGGCTTCAAAAATCTTTACCTCTCCAGATTTAATCCCGGAGAAAAGGTATGGTTCTTGGTCTTCAACACTCCTGAGTCTCCAACTGCTGCTATAGCCCAATTATCTGGACCGTTAGAATGGGTTTACTTACATAACAAGCAGAATCGTATTGCTACACCTTACCTTGAGATGATAGCTAACCTTATAATTAAGGGAAGATCAAGAACCCAAGTATTACTTGGACATGATCCCCATGTAATTGTACTACCCGACCCTAAAAAAGAAATTGAAGCTGTTTTACCACTCAGTGAAATCCTTCAAAGAGCTTTAGCAGATTTTTCAGGAGAAATATCTTATCATTATCCAGCTGGAAAAAACCTGGGAATTTCTGAAAAGGACACCTTTTGTAATTTCCACCATTGTCCGCTCCTCTCCCATTCCCTGATGCTCCAGTGTATTATATTGATGGCTCCTCATCAGGAAGGGGTGGAATTACAGGTCCTTCGCTGACCACTACTGTGCATACAAATTATAAATCTGCCCAACAAGTGGAACTCGCCACCCTGATACATTTACTATCCCATATATCTGGCCCATGTAATGTGGTGAGTGATTCTGCATATGTAGTTGGTTTATTTCCTGGAATTGTCACTGCTTCTTTAAATGCCCATAATCCTATAATTCAGGAGCTGCTCCATAAACTACAAGATCTCCTCCGAAATAGAACATTCCCTATATACATCTCCCACATCCGCTCACAGCCGACTCTGGGCCAATGGTTCGAGGGAAACGAAGCGGCAGATCTCTTGGCAGCACCAGTATTTAAATCAGCTGAGGAAGAGCACCAGACTCTACATACAAATGCCCGCCGCCTTCATGTACACCATGGCATCCCATGGAGACAAGCTAGACAAATTGTCCGCAACTGTCCTGTCTGTGCTCCTTTACATTGTACATCTCATGTAGCAGGAGCAAATCCTCGAGGTTTACAGACAAACCAATTGTGGCAGATGGATATAACTCATACTAACTTATTTCCCAACAAACCTTTCCTTCATGTGGTCATCGATACATATTCCCGGTTCATATGGGCTGTTCCTATGACGTCTGAAAGAGCTAAATCTGTTTGTTCATTTTTACTCCAGTAAGCTTCTCCGTCATGGGTATTCCCCATACCATAAAAACAGATAATGGTCCTGGCTTACACCAGCAAAACCTTCAAATCCTTTTTGCAGGAATGGCAGATCAAACATATTACAGGAATTCCATATAATCCACAAGGACAAGGAATAGTTGAACGTGCCCACAGAACGCTTTAAAACTCAGCTATTAAAGCAACGAAAAACAAGTATGCCTCCAATGGATTCTTTATCTTTAACATTATTCACCTTAAACTTCTTAAATATACCTCAAGGAGATCCCTATACCGCGGCTGAACGTCACTTTCAAGAAGATACGCAAACTCAAAAACAGTCAATTCACCTATCTGGGGTGAAAATTGATGATAAATGGATTGCAGGTCACCTCCCTCATTCGGGAAGAGGCTATGCTTTCATTTCTACAGACGATAACCCTGCCAAGAAACTCTGGGTTCCTCTGCGACTTGTTAAGACTAGAATTCTCCAAGAATCAGAAAACAACTAATTCTTTCAATATAAAGTCTTAAATTTTAAATTGCAAATTGCTGTTTAAACTTCCTGGATTGGTTCATTTTAATAATGATCTTGTTTTGCAGTCTGTGATCATGGTTCATGTCCAATATCTTGCCTTACAGCCTAAATATTTTCTTTCTTAAAAAAAAAGGGTGGAAAATGGGTGGACTCTGAGCACAGTGCTCATTACAAAAATGTTTGCTAAATCAATGAAAAATTGTTTTTCTAATGATTCTGTTCACAGGATGAGATATTCGAATCCAGTAAACCTGTGCTACAGTGCTCAATACTCCGAGACTCCTAAAACAGTGCTTGCTAAAAATTTAATAATTTGCAAAACTAATTTTTCCCAATGCTCTATTCACAGGAAAAGACACTTTCTCACCATCATTTGCCGGCTTTCTATTCATGAAGCGCTTGACTCGCTACCATTTATCACCCTAAATGGGTCACATATACAGCTGTAAGATATTGATCGATCAAATATATGTGTGTGTGTGTGCATGTGGTGGCCACCATTATGTTTGTGGATTAATGTTGTGTCTATGTTATGTCTCAACTACTACCTTCTCAATTTCTGACCACTACAAACCTCTATTACATTCATCAGCTCCACTGCTGATCCACTAGGTTTATCAATTTTAAAATCATCAATTCTCATACTTATTTCCCTGCTCCACCCATGTTGGAGCTTCTTTATGTTATTCTCTCCATCCCAGACTTGGATCCCTACAAAGCCTTAAAATCTCTACTTGTGATTAACCTCGAAAAGTGTTTTTGTCTCGCCTAAGCTACAGGTACAGTTACCGTGCCAATGTTCCCTTGCTGAAGAAGCCCTGCAAGACGCCCACACCGATGTTCCGACACCTGTTCCAGCACTCAAGACTCCAGTTCCAGAATTCGAGATACTTGTTCCAGTGCTCATGAAACCTGATCCAGTGTTCCTGATAATTGCTCTCCCGAGACTCATTCCTGTCTTCACCAATGCTGCTGTTCCAGAATCAGTTCTTCAGTTCTTCAGACCTTGTTCCGGAGATGTGACTTCATGGGAAATTGACTCACTAATTTAGGACAATACAGGCTGTGGTCTGTTGTGACCAAACAGCCAGAGACATTTTACTATGAACTTTACTCAGTTCAAAATTAATTCGACATTGGGACAACATATGATATTACCTTGTAATTGGAATTGTTCCTTTTCTGTTTCTCTCCTCTGTATGTATTATTTAGAATACTTGTATTTTTATATTTTTGTAAACAAAAAGGGAGAGTTGTTGGAGGACATGTTTAGCTAATCTGGGAGTTTTGTTGTTTTGCTCACTCCCAGCTTAATCTTATTTAAGGCAATGTTCATTCTAATGAGATCTCTCTTCTATGTAAACACTTCTAGAGGGTGTGGCAGTTACAGAAGTCACCTTGATTGAATAACTTCTGACTTATACATCTACTAAGACTTCTATGTTTTCTAGATTGGGCACAGCTCCTCTTTTATACCCACTGCACCCAACGTGGGACAGTTAGAATTTACCAGGAGACTACCACCCTGGCTACGCTGAGACTAAAGGAAGACTCATAGGAAGGATCATACTAGTTTGCTCTAAGCAGGCGAGTATGACCCTTTCAGTACATGAGAACAAGATACTCAGAATCACCCTGGTGCAGATAATAAGGACCTTGTGGGTACCATCTAGATTACATGAAGCTCATGAAGTTAAGATGTATTACTTTATATCAGCCCCCTCTCTCTCCAGTGTTTTACATAAGAGATAATCTCGGATTATTCCTTGGTGTAACCTTTGTTTATACCTACAATAGGGTGTGGCACTACACTCTGTTTAGGGTTCTTTGTTGGCATGACAACCTCCCGATTGGGTTACTTTGGTGTATATAAGGGGCTGATATGAAGGCCCCTTCACCTTTTACCTTTTGCCTTTTGGTTCCTCAGCCTTCAGCTTTTTGGTCCCGCGGCTTTTGGCTTTTGGCTTTGGTCTTTTGCTCTTTGACCTTTTGCTCCATCTTCTAGTGCTGTGGAAGAGCTTTGTACTATTAAAAGCCATTTTTGGAACTGCACCGACTCGTGAGTTTTCATCTGTTCTCCCAGCGCCTCGGAGGTAGAAGACAACCTCTGTCCTGACACTGTCGGGACCCCGGGCGCGCTCCCGACAGGGGTCGCCTGGCTTGTTGTGAGGTTCTGCCGGGTGGGCGGGCCAAGGCTGGAACCCACCATGCCTCCCGACTGCCTCATGAACGGCTGGGCACAGGGAGAGCAAGGAACCGCTCTGCCCCATGTCTGAGAGTCTCTGGACCAGCATACCTGGGCCAGATTGAGGAAGAAACTGCTCCAGGGTGGGTGTCGATGATCCGGGCTGTGATGGGCTGGTCGGCTGGGTGGAGTTCTGATGAGAGGGAAGTCCAATGTGGAAAATGGCGGCGCCCATGGAGTGGGTGGGGGTCGTCTGGCTTGTTGTGAGGTTCTGCCGGGTGGCGGGCCAAGGCTGGAACCCACCATGCCTCCCGACTGCCTCATGAACGGCTGGGCACAGGGAGAGCAAGGAACCGCTCTGCCCCATGTCTGAGAGTCTCTGGACCAGCATACCTGCGCCAGATTGAGGAAGAAACTGCTCCAGGGTGGGTGTCGATGATCCGGGCTGTGATAGGCTGGTCGGCTGGGTGGAGTTCTGATGAGAGGGAAGTCCAATGTGGAAAATGGCGGCGCCCATGGAGTGGGTGGGGGTCGTCTGGCTTGTTGTGAGGTTCTGCCGGGTGGCGGGCCAAGGCTGGAACCCACCATGCCTCCCGACTGCCTCATGAACGGCTGGGCACAGGGAGAGCAAGGAACCGCTCTGCCCCATGTCTGAGAGTCTCTGGACCAGCATACCTGGGCCAGATTGAGGAAGAAACTGCTCCAGGGTGGGTGTCGATGATCCGGGCTGTGATGGGCTGGTCGGCTGGGTGGAGTTCTGATGAGAGGGAAGTCCAATGGAAAATGGCGGCGCCCATGGAGTGGGTGGGGGGGTCGTCTGGCTTGTTGTGAGGTTCTGCCGGGGTGGCGGGCCAAGGCTGGAACCCACCATGCCTCCCGACTGCCTCATGAACGGCTGGGCACAGGGAGAGCAAGGAACCGCTCTGCCCCATGTCTGAGAGTCTCTGGACCAGCATACCTGCGCCAGATTGAGGAAGAAACTGCTCCAGGGTGGGTGTCGATGATCCGGGCTGTGATGGGCTGGTCGGCTGGGTGGAGTTCTGATGAGAGGGAAGTCCAATGTGGAAAATGGCGGCGCCCATGGAGTGGGTGGGGGGTCGTCTGGCTTGTTGTGAGGTTCTGCCGGGGTGGCGGGCCAAGGCTGGAACCCACCATGCCTCCCGACTGCCTCATGAACGGCTGGGCACAGGGAGAGCAAGGAACCGCTCTGCCCCATGTCTGAGAGTCTCTGGACCAGCATACCTGCGCCAGATTGAGGGAAGAAACTGCTCCAGGGTGGGTGTCGATGATCCGGGCTGTGATGGGCTGGTCGGCTGGGTGGAGTTCTGATGAGAGGGAAGTCCAATGTGGAAAATGGCGGCGCCCATGGAGTGGGTGGGGGTCGCCTGGCTTGTTGTGAGGTTCTGCCGGGGTGGTTGGCCAACAGTCTTCAGTAGATGGAATTGCCTCTCATGAAGCAACCCTCATGACTTGCATGTCTTCTGATATTTGCAGAGCTAATCCATGAAAAAAATGTTTACTTAGAAGCTATTCTATGATACGTGATTATGTTCTGGTTTAAAAACATAAGAAATCTCCCAAAACTTGCTAAATTATTTAAGAATAGAATTTGTCAGAGCCTAAGTTTATCAGAGAATTGGAGGAGACTAAGGATGTTGACTTGAACCTTAGAGACTCAGACAAGTGACCTAGATTCTTTTCTTTAGAAAGAATAGAAGGAAAAAAAGGATGAAATGGGCCTTTATTGATTTTTATATTTCTTAATGTATTTTATAGATTATTATATTATATATAATATATTTTTCATGGTAAGGTTTTCATGGTTTATATAGTCATAAAATTTTCATATAGTTTTCATGGCATAGATCTCCTTCCTCTTTTTTGTTAAATTTATTCCTATGTACTTGATGTTTTAGACTCTATTTTGAATGGGATAAATACTTTTATCTCTTTCTCCCTCTGATTCTTTATTTGTATAAAAATCCTCTGTATCAGTTCTTTGTGTAATAACAATAAATATTTTGCCATTTGATGATCAAGACATTCAGAAACTAATTTAAGCTTCTCTACTCAACGACATCATCACGCTTACCATGCCACGCTCTAAACGGAAAAACCTCACACCTGGTACTCTGAGGTCTCCCTTCTCACAGAGCCCAGCCACTAGGGCGTCACACCATCTGACATCAGTCCTAATTCTCCTAACCCAAAACTGAGCTCTAGCTAAGACATCTGCCTGACATTCTTATTAAACACACCTTATATTGAAGCCAGTGGGATTCAACATTCATTACTGACCTTATAAGTCAGATATCTCAGGCAGCTAAATGGAGTGACTAGTTCAAACCCCTTGTCATAGTTCTAATAGCACTACATGGTAAAGGAAATTATCTGAACAGCAGAGGTATTATCAGTAGCCGTTTGGTCTAAACAACTTAACATAATCAGTTCTTAAGTAACTGGGAATCTAAACCTCCAACATTAACCCACATAAAACTCAAAGTAAACTCAGAGAAAATAAGGAAATCAACTGTGGTATCAGACAGAGCTAGAAACCCCAGCAAATCCTCAAGCCTATTAAAACCCTCAAGTCTGATTGATGAAGACCAGAAATCAACACTCACTACATTGTCAATTGAAATTAAGCAATCACTAGATGAGAAATTTGACAAAATCAAGGAACTGATTCAGATAATTCTTTTATACAAATAATCAGAGAAGAAAGAGATCAAAGAACTCATCTCATTCAAAAATGAGTCCAAAACATCAAGTACATAGGAATAAATTTAACAAAAGAGGAAGGAGAGCTATATCATGAAAACTTCAGAACACTTAAAAAGAAATAGAAAAAAGACTTTAGAAAACAGAAAACTATTTCATGCTCTTGGATTTGTAAGAATCAATACTGCCAAAATGGCCATTTTATCTAAACTACCATAGAGATTCAATGCAATCCCTGTCCAAGTTCTGATTAATATTCTTCGGGACTTAGAACAGTCCATACTAAAGTTTGTATGAAATCATAAAAGACCTAAATAAGCTGGAACATACTAAGCATTCAATAAATATTTCTTAAATGAATAAAGGCCTTGAGGGCAGAGAGAAAGTCTAGCAGATAAGCCACTGACCTTGCATGCGGCTGATCTAGATTCAATTCCAGCACTGTTTATGTTTCCTCACAAACCCTGAGCACAACGCCAGGAATAAGCCCTGAATACAGCCAGGTATGACGCAACAGAAAAATAAATTCTTGAAACTTCCATAAAAAATTATCTTCAATGCCAAAGATAAAATCAGATTGAAAGCAAATTGTTTAAAATTATCTCTCTAAACCAAGAATGACCTGTTGGTTTTGGGGGAGAGTAAAACTCTGAACTTTAGGAGACATTTCTCTTCAGATTCATTTTAAACAGAACAGCTTTTTTTTTTTCTGCCATAGACAGAAAATGCCACAAGTCAATGTCAAGAAAAAGTAAAAAACACAAGAACAAAATCTTTCACTTATGAAGGAAAAAGACAATATTTCTATTGGAGGAAAATGCACTGTATAGATTTTAAAAATATGAGAAACTTTCTTAGGATTTACGAGACCATGAGCAAAATTATAAGAAAGACGATCATAGAAACCGTGAACAGAATATCCTGTGCAAATAAGTTAGAACAGAACATAGCAGAGTAAACCATGATGCAAAGAGAAAAAGAGCAGCCGCTTACCCAGACTTAATAAATAATCCCCAAGTAGCTCAAAGGAGGGGCTGGAGCGATTGTGCGCCAGGCGCTTGCCACGTGACCCACCCCAGCAATGCCTAAGGCCTCCTGAGCCCCACCTGGAATAATTCCTGATCACCCGAAAAGGAGAAAAGAAACTCAAGACACATTTCAGGATCATTGATTTCAAAAAATCAGTTCAAATGCTATTTAAACTTGAAATCTTTGAAGAGACCTTGTGAAGAGCCAATAGGAAAATAATCTTAAGCAAGGGTTTAGAAAAATAGACCCCATATATTCTTCTGGGATTTAAAAAAGCAGCTTAAAATGAAAACCTACTAGTCAAGACTAGACAGGAAGTTAACAGTTCAACTTTAGGGAAATCGGGGCTGAGAGATAGCAGGAAGGGCGCATGCTCAGGTTCAGTTCTCTGCTCCTTATCAACCTGAGAGCCTCTGGGATGAGCCCTGTGCTGGAAGTAGGGAGTAAACCCCTCAGCACACTTGGGTGTGCCCCACCCACGCCCCGCCCCAACAAATATCTCTCAACTTTAGGGAAACCAAAGAATAAAAAGGATAATGGTGTGTTCTGCCTGCTTAAAGGGATAAATGCCTAAGTGATACCTGCAAAGCTGTTTATAAAAAAGGAGCAAATTGTCAAAAATTATTGGTAAAAATGATTAATCTGATGAAAGACTCTCGATTATGTTTTAGGAAAAAAAACAAGAATTGAGGCTAAGAGAATAGAAGTATGCTCACACTGTTTATTAAATAGAAAACACTCAAAAAATACAATTTCATTTTGGTTATAAAAGTTAGGGGAGCCATCCATTAAAGAAGGCTCTTGAAAACTTAATAAAAACCACAAGTCTAATTCAAATGCATCTTCCAATAACATTCTAAAAACTACAAGATAAATAAATTTCTGCAGTATAAAATAACACATGGAAAAACAACTAGGCATAAAAATTAAAAACATAAAACAAAGCTAAAGAAGTGGTATTAAATGATTTGAACAGTAAATGCCAATGTGTTAAATTTTACTTCATTAAAAGATGAAAATTCCCAAATTAAGTCAAAGACACAATCTAATTAGGGTTTTCAGAGTTCTAACCAAAGGCTCTCTTTATATTAAAACTAAAAAGGGGCAAATGTATAACAAGCAAATGTAAATCTTTAAGCTAGAAGTACACCATACATAATGGATAAATTCACGACACAAAAACACATTCACAGGACAATAAAGATTATCACATGTCCTGACAAAATTTAGGTTGTATAATGAAGATTTTACTTCCTTGTGTTAGCATACATTGTTCCAGAAAAGATGAAATGTAGGCTTAGGTACAATCACCTACAAGAACATTAATTACAAAATTTGACCACATCCTGGATAAAACCAAGAGTAAACAAATTTCAAAGAATTTAAGTAATATTAATAAAGGTTTCTGACTCCAGCAGAATTAAGCTTAAAATCAGGAACAAATAACCGGCAGAACAAGATAACTCAAAAGTCTGAAATTCATACTTTGTGTGCAGGATATCCAAAATCAATCCTTGGTACTGAGTCAGACCAAAGTCATAGGAATATAACTTGTTGATATCAAAAGCAATTTATTATTTCAACAATAAAAAATGATTTATTCAGAAATAGTCACTCTAGGGAGGGCAAGTAGTGTGCATTCGTAGGATCCACTGATCTTCTCAGACCAAGACCAACAACCTCTATAGAACCTCTAGAAAAGGTTGGGAGACATAAAACACGCTTGGTTCTGGTGTTTTGCTGATTTACTTTTGTGAGCACTTTTTATCCTCCTGGTCTCCCTGTTCACAACCCAAAGTCATGTGTTAATTGGGGGTGAGGGAACTGCCAGTGAAAATCAATGAGCAAAAAATTCAATCTCAAAATTTGGGGGAAAGGAACATTAAATTAAATCTAAAACAAATCACGAAGATGAAAACAAGAAAGTGGAGCCAAAAAGTTAGTGAAAATTCAAAATAAAATGCAGTAGAGCATCTCAAGTAGATAAAAGTTTGCTAAAGCATACAAGGAAATTGCCCACTAAACAGGAAAAAGAGCAGGAGGTAGGATTCCATTATAAATAAGCAACATACTTATAAAAATACCATTTAGATCATAAAAAGGAATGTGCTGAGGAAAAGAGATAGCAAAACAAAACTACCAACAAAGAGTTTATATACAGTTTGTATGCAGGTATTTGAAGAACGCCTATCAATCAATATCAAAGGACATCAACAATGCAATCAAACATACGCAGGAAGTCACAATGTGTAAGAGAAGGAAGAGGGAGGGAGAGAGATACAGACAGAGACAGAGACAGACAGAAAGTCAGAGAGAGAGACAGAGACAGAGACAGAGATGAGGCAAAGTGCCTGCCATAGAGGCAGGCTGGGGAAGGGGAGAAGAAATCCGAGGACATTGGTGATGGGAAACGTGCACTGGTGGAGGGATGGGTGTGAGAACACTGTGTGACTGAAACCTAATCATGAACAGTTTCATAATGTATATCTCACGGTGGTATAATAAAATTTTTTTAAAGTTAACAAAAAAAAGACACATGCAGGATACTTAAATGGGCATTTTCCAAAAGAAAATGTAATGGACTCTTTTGGGGAAAAAAAGAGGTAGAAACATGCTCAGTCTTACTAGGTATTACAGAAATATAAATTCAAACATTAAGTGACCATTCACCACATACACAGCAGAATGTCTAAAGTTCAAAGCCTGACCAAGCCACAGTGTAGAAAAGGATCGATACTGTGGAAACCCTCCTGCAGAGTGGGTACCCACACAGACAAGTTTGGCCCTTGAGACAGTTCCAAATTAAAGCTAGAGACACTCATACCCTCTCACCTGACCATTTTACTCCCTGGCAATTCATGCCCACATGCCCGGAGGAAAAAACAGATGAGAATGTTAATAACAACATTATTCATAAAAGACAAAAAGTCATAAACAAATGGCTTAACTCCATTTCATCATTTACCGATTATCATCTCATTAACTCACAAACTGGAGAGAATCCTTAACAAAAAACATTCCCATTTAATAGTCAAATAAACCAATTGATGGTGGTATATTCACTTAATCAAATAAATAAATGTATTTCAATATATTCAGTCAGTGAAATAAACAGCAATTAAAAAGAAGTGAACTATAGCTACTATTGAATCCCACAAAGAAAATTTGAAACCAATAAGCCAGAAAGACAAGCATAAATGGCATTATTCCATGTACATAAAGTTCAAAATGAGGGCAAAACTAAAGCAGACTCTTTAGATACACACGTGTAAGTGGTCAAATTGAGAGTGAAAGCATAGTAATTAACTTTAAAGTCAAGATAGTGGGCTTTTTTTTTAATCAGAAAAGAACAGCAGAGGCATAATGACAACTTCTGAAAGTATGGGAATTATGTGTTTTCATTTAGTTGGCAAATTCCAAGGTATTTTCTTGGCAATAAATTATCAAACTTAAAACAAAAAAATTTTAATTTTAACAAAAAAAATATCAAACTTAAAATTTAGAAATAAAAATAAATGTTAAATTTATATCCTGTGTACTCAAGCTACCCATGTCTTATTTGATATGCCAAATACCAGTAACAATTATAGACCTCATTCCCATGACCTGATGGAATAGTTTGAGGCTCTTTATGTTCCTGGAGCAAGCGGATGCCCTTGGGCTCTACTTACATGAGACAGGACATATGGAGATGTTACTGGTGCCAGCTCAAGCAGATGGATGGTGAACGGGAAGACAGTGATACAGTGTACTCAAGGAAGCCTTATATTTTTAAATTTTTTAATTTAATATTTCATCATCCAATACAAATCCTACCACCAAGTGTGTTCCCACCCACCAAAGACACTCATTGCCCCCCACCCCCCATCCCCATAACTGCTCCCCTCAGGTAGCACCAATAATATTGACCATTGCAGTCCATATAGTGGCAATGGTATTGATAACGCCATGACTTTTTTGGGGGGTTGTTATGGGCTAATCTGATATATTTCTGTTCTTGCATTGATCCTCTGAATTTCTAGAACTGGTGGTTTCTACTAGTTTGATGTACCACAGGGCCAAGAAGTGGCAGCACCATGGGGGAAAGTCAGTAGCAGCTCTGACCTGTGCACTTGTGTCTATGGATCATGCCGACAGCCCAGGAGCAGTTCGTGGGCAGGTCCACTCAGGTCTCCTGGATGGGTCAGAGGTGGGGAAAAGGGACCCCAGCTCCATCTCCATGGAAGCCTGGTGACTTTTAACTTCTGAGACCCGCATACCTGGGCTTGAAATTGGCTTCTCTATAGAGTGGGGCTCTGACAAGCTGTGGAGTATGGACCTTGAAAATGGTTGCTATCATGGTATGGAGGTTCCTCTGGCTTCTTTGAGTCTCTGCTGCGGTGGCAGACCAGGGCCTCAACCCGCCCTCCCTCCTGGACCCCTCATGATCAGCCGAGCACTGGGATCGCAGGTAGCAGCTCTGCCCCATGTGTTTGTGTCTCTGGATCATGGCCAACAGCCTGGGAACACTTCATGGGCGGGTTCACTGGGCCTAAGAGAAGCTAGAATTCAATATTTTACTATTAAATTTGGAATATGAATTTTATTTACAAAATTAAAATTCTAACTTCAACTATAAAATAAAAATTTCAGAAAATCAGACAAATAATGCAATAGTTATATTAATATAAACCTCCTAGATGCCAAAAATATATCTAGCACATACAGATCAATGAAAATACAAATAAGACGGAATGGAGAAAAAGGCTAAAGCATTGCCTGCCACAGGGGTTGACCCAGGTTCAAACTTCAGCCCCACATACAGTCCCACAAGCATCTCCAGGTATGATCCCTGAGCACAGATCCAGGACTAAACCCTGAACAATGCCAGGTGTGTTACACACACACACACACACACACACACACACACAACGATTTTTATTTAGAAAGCCAAAGCAAATTAATTCATAAATGCAAAAAAAAAATTTAAGAAAAATATTTTTTAAATACATTTCTCTCTGATTAGGCAAGAAATACAAATTTATGTCCACTTCAAGGTGGATTTCGCTGGTTAAAAAAAAAGGGATATAACCAGTTGTTTAATTGGGGTGACCATTTCTATTCTGAAGTATAATGGCGCAAGTTATGTTCTGTGTTAAGATTATACAAAAGTCCAGAATTCTCTGACTTTCCTCCTAGCTCTGATCTTTATAGTGTGACTTTTAAACTTTCTGATCGCAAAGACAAAGTGGCCTTTGAGTGAATCCCAAGCCTAGTCATCAAGGGACCTCACACACTTTCTTATTCTGAATGCCCTGCCATCATCAAAGGGGCAAATCCGGTGCAACCATCTATAAAACCAAAACTTGAAACTCTTCATTAACAAGCCCTGGTCTGGCAGCTAGGCATTCTGTCGGGCCCAAGAGACTCTCTCTAGCTGAACCCGTCCAAACTACCAAACTACAACAAACTCTCTGAGTTTTCAGAAACTACATTTTTTTCTTTTGCTTTTTTTGGGTCACTCCGACAATGTTCAGTGGTTTCTCCCAGCAGGCTCAGGGAACTATATGTGGTGCAGGGATCAAAACTAAGTTGGCGCATGCACAGAAAAATACCCTACCTGCTCCTGCCCCAGAACCTACACAGATTGTTCTGCAGCAAAAGCTAACCAACACCAGGAAGACAGCACTATTGGTTCAGAATTCTACAAGCAGTGGTCTGAAAATGCAAAACTCTTGTTTAAGTGTTTGAATATTATCATGCAAATGAAATTACCCTGGGAATTTAAATATTGCCCACCCATGATTCTATTTTAACTTCTGAATCAGTAAATTGTGCTGCAAGAAAGGTTGTTAGGTTGAGTTCATAGGTGAGTCAGGAGAATGGAAGGTTCCTGCTTGTGCAAATTTAAGGGCAAATGAGAAAATATTTAGGTTTGCTTCTGTCAGTACGGATAAATCAATTTTTCATTTTGGTTTACAGTAACAAAATATACCTGCAGAAATAAAATTAAACAAACTTATCATTAGCATTTCTACAGGAAAAATACTTATTGTGGGTCTGAAGCTCTAACTCTTAACTCTTTTGTCACATTAAAATATTTTTTATAATACCATCTTTGTTTTTTTTTTTTTTTTGGGTCATAAGTGGCAATGCTCAGGGGTTACTCCTGGCTGTGCTTGGGGGAACCATATGGGATGCTGAGGATCAAACCCTAGTCAACCGCATGCAAGACAAATGCCCTACCCGCTGTGCTACCACTCCAGTCCCTATAATACCATCTCTGAAATGGAGAGTTTTATAATACTGTAACTGTTTTATATCAGAAAAGTCTATATATTCAGGATCTTTCAAAATGGATATTTGTCCTTTTGCTTATATGAAAGCATTACATATTACACAGATATTTAGTGATGTGTATTTTTCGTGAAACAGAGAATATATGAAAAACTCCATCTAATCATTGACCAAGTAACAAATAATTTTCAGAAAAGTCTGTACTCTAATGGTTAGAAATATCACCTGGGTACAAAAAAGTATTACTGGGCAGGCTGTAGGATGGCTCATGGAACCTCAGGACAGGGGCGAAAGCAGACAGTGAAGGAGTGTAAGAGTGCTCCAGCAGGCAGTGCTCTCCCACTGCGCAGACTATCACAGGTCAGGACAGAACACTGACGCATCCTGCATGGATGTTGGATCCCAACTAGCAGTTCACCACAGAAACCAGCATCCCGGAAGTGGCCAATAATGGCCACACGGTTCCTTTTGGAGCTGAGGTCTGTGTCTCCCCTTCTTGCCTACCTGGGTCAGGAGGGCTGGAGTGCTGACTCCTGTTGTCATCGCACTTTAGTACAAAAAGGGTGCAAATGTTCCCATGCACCCTCTGGTGCCACCCATGAAATACTCAGAGGGCCTGGGCTTATTATCAGATGGTGCCACCCTGAGCAGAGCTAATCTTTGTGCCAGGCACAGGCCCCAGCACTGCATGATCTCCCAGCACCCCTGGAATGATCCCCAGGCACTGGTGGTGTGCTCTCAAAACTAAAAACAACAACAATAAAAACACTTAAAAAGGTGTTGGTCAAGAACGTGGTTGACTTTGTAGAGGAGGGACCAGGGCAGGAAGCTTGGAGGGGAGGAAATCTGGGAACATTGGTGAAGCTGACACTCATGGTGGGATTGGTACAGAACATTGTATGTCTAAAACTCAGTTATGAAAAACTTTGTAAATCACGGTGTATTAAAATGTAAAAAAAGAAAACTAAAAGAGAATAGAACTATTACCTAGCAATTTCATATCTAGGCATTTATTCAAACAGTACAAAACAATTGTTTGAAAGATAAATGCAAACCCATTCACTACCCTCTACCCACGGCATCCACATCCCACCACCACCCCCACTCCCTACCCTCAGACTCAGACACAGACACACACACACACACACACACGCACACACACACACACACACACACACACCATGTCTTTCACACCATTATTCCACAGCCAAGAGCTGGAAACAACCTAATAACCATTAGGAGATGGGTGGATGAAAATGAGGTACAGCTGTGTGATGGACTACTACTCTGATATGAAAAGGGGAAATCCTGCCTAGGCTGGAGCTAGAGAGTACTGTGCCTCATGAAATAAGTCAGGAAAAGAAAGACGATGACCACAGCTTTACTCAAATGTGGAATATAAAGTAAGCAAAACTAATTAATAAAGCCCAAGAAAAGCGAACTCTTAGACTCAAAACAAAATAGAGGTTAAGAGAGGAGCTGTGTCTGGGGAGGGCTGGGCAGAGAGGGTCAGTTATTGTGGTGAAGGCTACAGAACTAGACCTTTACTGATGGGTGTGGTGTAGTATGCCCATTTATTAAGGTATGAATGACACTGTGCTCATGAAATATAGACAGTTTTGTAAATGAGTGATAAATCAATAAAAATTAATTTTTTAAACAATTATAATAAACTCTTCCAGAGAGAAGATAACTAAAATAAAAGATACCTAATCTATTTTTCCAGTTTAAAAGAACTGAATACTAAAAAGCAGAAGAAAAAAATTACAACCTCAGTTTAGTTGAACATATTACTAAGTTGTGAAATAACTAACAAAATAGTAAATATATTTAAAAATTGAAAGGGAGGGCCCGGAGCGATAGCCCAGTGGGTAGGGCGTTTGCCTTGCAGCGGCCGGCCTGTGCCGGCCTGGGTTCGATCCCCGCATCCCATATGGTCCCCGAGCACCGCCAGGAGTGATTCCTGAGTGCAGAGCCAGGAGTAACCCCTGAGCATTGCCGGTGTGACCCAAAAAAGCAAAAAAAAAAAAAAAAAAAAAAAAATTGAAAGGGAAAAACATGAAAGATATTTCTAGTCAAGAAAATAAAAAAGATGCTAATCATCATTTAACATTTTCCTACAAGGGTTGGCAATGGAAGGAAAAAAGAAAAACGAGTGAAGGACAAAGAAAAGGATACTGAAAAACACAAAATTATAGTTATTGTAAATGATGCCAGTTTCTACTCAAAAAACCTAGGAGAACACAGTTTAAATTATCAGAACCAATAAAACAGATCATTAAAGTTGGTGGTTAGGAAGTAAATATAAAAAATAATCGCATTATAAATATAAGCCTTATAAAAAATATTAAGAAGACCTTCCTTTCACAATAGCAGCAAAAGAAAAGAGATAAAATGTCTAAGAATAAATTAGTGACAAGGAACACTTTTATGAGGTAAGTGTCTAAACTCTACTGACATTACAGAAAAAAAACTTCTTCCTCCCACAGAAAATAAAATGTTCCTGATACAAGACTCAATTGCATAAAAGTTAAGCAACTGAAGAAAAAATACTAAGAATCTCTATAAAGTTAACTTCTTCGATTAATACATGAAACAAGTCAAAATAAAACATGTTTAGAAAAAAGAGACTATAATGGCTAGAGAGAATAAAGACAGAAAAAAATTCCAAACGCTAAAATATTATAGAGTTTCAATTAGGAAATCACTAAGGTAGAACATAAGATTAAACAACTCAATAAACAACAAAAAAACTTCAGACAAAAATATTTGGCATATAATAACGGCATCATTTTAATAGGAAAAGGCTATATTTAATGATGTTTGATCTTTTTATTTGAGAAGAAAAATACTACTTATACCATTCACATATAAAATACTAAGTACATTGAAGGATTTCAGGGATAAGGAATAAAAACAACTTAAATGTTGAATGAACTATATGTAAAATATATATTAGACTTGAGTGGTAAGCAAGCAAGAAAAAAAGCATCAGTGAAAACTTGATTGATCTAACTACATAAAAATGTAATATTTCAATATGTCAAAAAACACTATGAAGAAAATTGGAAGTCAAATGACAAATGAGAAAAATAATTGCAGTATACCTGCCAGGCAAAGGGTTAATAGCCTTCATATTTTAAGGCTTCTTACAAATTAGCAAGCAAAAAGGAATGGGCAGTAGAAAATTGAAGACATCTTAACTAGAAAATTCATGAACCAAGACAAATAACCACTAAATGTAAGGGGGCGGGGAGAGGACGGGTAATGTTTGCCTTCCTTAGTAATCCTATCAATGAAAATTAAAGACAATGATGGGACTCCATTTCTTATCCAGTGAGTCGACCAAAAAAAAATTAAATTCCGTACACATAGAATGTCAAAATGAAGGCATTTGCAAACACCACCAGTAGGTATGCAGAGCCGACCTTTCCAGAAAACAACTGAGTTAGACACACTTGACACTTTTACGATCTTCATACCCTATTCTCCACTGTGGTTATTTTCTTGAAGTTGCATTTTTATGAAAAATATCTTCTTAAAACTTTTTTGCTTTAGGATAAAAAATAACTTCTTAAAACTTTTTTGCTTCTAATGCTTAAAACATTTTTGTCTCTGAATTTGTATCCAAATAAAATAATATAAAAAGTACAAAAAAAAATCTAGGAAGATATATGGATGATGATGATGATGATGATAATTGTGGTGGTCATGAAAGCATTAAAGACTTTAGAGATGATGTAAGGTTCATTTGCAATGCAGGGGACTCTGACTTATCATCTCCATAAAATCTGGGACGCCAAATGACTAGATGGAAAAAATGAAAAATTCTACCCAGTTTTCCAAGACTCTCAAAGTTTTGTAACATGGCTCCAAGTTCTATTTGCATAATAAAATCAACATATCTTGCATTTAGCCTTCTCCTAATACCTTTGATATTTTTTTCTTTGCATGTGTTTTGCTTGTTTGGTGGCCACACCCACTGGTGCATAGGGCTTGCTCCTGGTTCTACACACAGGTATCTTGGCTGGCTCAAGGAGCCACAATGGAGTATTGGGGACTCCAACCTGGGTGCTACATAGAAGGCAAATGGACTTACTCTGACTCTAGCCCCTCATCTAGGAAACTGCTATCCTCAAACAAAAACTATTTGTTAGTTCAACAATGAGAAAGGGTTATTCAGAAACAAAACGACAGTAGGGGGCACATATCAGAGAGAACTGGGTATGAATTTCTCTCATCCCCAAATCCAAAACTAATCTCCTATATCATCTCTGGAGGACCTCACTTTCAAATCTGTGTAAGCGGGAAACAGCAAGATAAATTAAATGACCCAGTAGCATTCCTTTAAGTTTTTCAGAGCCAGAAATATGAAATAAATGTGCTATATGCCTGCCACAGGGGCAGACTGAAGAAACGAGAGGGAACCTGGGGACATTGGTGGAGGAAAACAAAAACAGGGGTTGGGACTGGTGTTGGAACTCTGAATACTTGAAACAAGTCTATTATGAACTACTTTGTAAATCATGGTGTCTTAATAAAATAAAATTTAAACATATAAATAAATGGTCCATCATTTTGCTGCGTGGGCAGACTCAAACTTCAGAGTAATGAAAATTGAATCTAATTCTGAAACGATGGTGATATTCATCACTTGTCTAGAATCCCTCCCTCATTCTTCTTGCCATTTTTCAGCTCAAGAAACACACACACACATACACACACATTCACGTGCACACACACACGTGCACACATGTGTGTACGATGAGACCTCCCTTCCTGGCACTCTGAAATCAAGCACCCAACTCTTTGGATCTGGTTTGAGGCAAAGGGACCCCCCTAAAACACAGGAGATTCACCTTGTTTACATTTATCCAGGCTTCTTCTCACTGAGGATAAACATCTGAGATTACCAAACCTGTATATGTGGGCTGATGCAGTCAAGAAAATTTGCTTATTCCAAAGGACAGAAGAAACCTCAAAAACAGAAGGAAAGTTCACCAACCATAAAATGAAACATGGTCAACTTAGACCAAGACACAGTTGGTCATGGCACAGAAGATTTAAAGTAGCTAAATATAACCAGGTTTTGGGGGAGCCTAGACTGGGGCCACCTCCCCTGCACCTCAGCTCCCCTCCACAAAGGCTAGCAACCCCACCCAGAACTGCTGCTGGGGCTCTGGGCCAGACACCAGGTATTCAGGAGCAGGGCAGAGTCTCCTGCCTGCCCGCCCTATGCTAGACTGATTGAGGCGTCTTGGGGTGGGGACAGGTGTTTGCTCCTTAGCCTGGTCTCCATCAGGCTCCCAGAGGTCAGAGAACCTCGTGCAGCACAGCTACGGGTCATCTTCTGGTCTGGATTCCACAGCTGGACACAGCCCACCTCCATGTGCACAGGCACCTGAGCAATATCCCAAAACCTGGTATACCAAAACGTGTGGGAGTCAGAGGCTAAGTGAGACAGAGAAGGGGAACAGTGTGCTGATAATCATTGAAAATAATGGATACCATCCGAGAACTGAGAACTGAGAATGTAGATGAAAAGATACACATGATAACCTCTAAATGTAGGTATTGCAATCCACAATGTGTAAGAAAAGGAAACAAGGAGAGAGAAAGCGAGTAGAAAGAGAGAGAGGAGAAAGGAGAGAGATAAATAACCTGCCATGGAGGCAGGATGGGGGAAGGGGAGGGAAGTGGGGACATTGGTGGTGGGAAATCGGCACGGTTGGAGGGATGGGTGCTGGAACCAAAGCCTCAAACATGAGCATTTTGTGATTGCATATCTCACTGTGATCTAATAAAATATTCAAAAAAATTGAAAAGGAAAAAAAAGAAAGTAGCTAAATATTACAGGTAGCTTTGCTCAGCTTTGGGAAAAGGTAAGGAGAAACAGAAATACCTATTTTCTGTCAATTTCATCTGATAGAAGTCCCTACTTAAATCTTCCTTTCTTTTTCTAGACTCTTCAGTTCATAGACAAGGCTTGGTCCATGGCTTGTGATGGACCTGAAAAAAACAAGTCCGGCTACAGTGTGCCCAGACAACAAAGCCTCTGGCTATTTCAGAGGTGGCTCTGCAGCCATCCTATACCCATATAATCTGACTTGCCTCCAGTATGAGTAACTTGAATCTGTGACGTTGTTAAAATTAAACCTGGCTTTCTACAAAGGCTAAGAAAAAAATAGGATTTTAAGTATTCCTTATAGGGATGCAATACTGTGTCCTTCTGGGTGTCTCCCAAGAATAATGGGAGGAATATTGGACTCCATCAGAAGTGATAGAATACCAGATGGTCAGCCAAAACTGTGGCTCAAAGAAAGCAAGATTCAGCTTTGAATGCTTGCTGAGACTGTCAATAAACAAAGGCCCCAGCAAGCAAAGACAGTGGAGTACCAAGAACCATAAAACCTGGTTGCCATAGTACCAAGACCTTCCTGCACTCTGTATCTTTGCTCTCTCACAGTTCCAAGCTTGTATAAGACAGAGGTGAGATTATTAGAGGGATTAGAGGGAAAAAGAAAGGAGGAAACCTTTCTTACACCACCTTCTTATCTGCTTGCTGCAGATCTATCTAGCAAGAAAACAGGAATAAACTGAAAGAGAGTTCCCATCACTCTCCCCTGCCTGCGCCTAGGACACTGTTTTCAATATAAGATCGTCCAGCAGATGTTCTCACCTATAAATGTAAACCCATGATGCTAAGATGCACTAGAGGTGAGAATGGATTCACAGTGGGGAATCTCATCAAGAGCCAGAGAGCTAAACCAACTGTATGCATCCTAACAAGTAGTTCCTAGGACCCCTGATACCAGCTGCTAGTCTGAGTTCAAAGCTCCTTTCATACTCTGGAAGATACCCACACTATTGTTACGCACCATAGAATTCCTTTTTCGTAATTCAGTAATATCTTCTCGGTGTCTGCAAATGAAGCCTCTGCTACATACCAACTGTACTTTTCTTATCTCTTACTGATTCTAACTCCCAGGTAGCAAGATCTTCCCAAGACACAGCAACTGTAAATAACTGGAGTCAGGCTCCAGGCATGAAGCAGCACACACCAGCACTGGGATTATTTAGGGGAAAAGAAAATACAGGGAGCTGCAGACAGGTCCTAGGAACACTACAAAAAGGACCTTGGCGTGTGGTTATCCTTGCTGGCTAGAAAGAGAAAGGAGGTGCATACTAGATTAAAACCTGGAGAGTGAAATACCGGGAGCCTTCAGTTAAGATAGAAGGAGGCAGGGCCGGAGCAATAACACAGCCGGGTAGGGTGTCTGCTTCTGCGTGGCCACCTGGGTTTGATCCCCGGCATCCCATTGGTCCCCTAGCAGCCAGGAGTAATTCCTGAGCCAAGAGCCAGGGAAGTGATGCCCTGAGCCAGGTGTGACCCAAAAGCAAAAAGAGAGAGAGAGAGAGAGAGAGAGAGAGTAGAGAGAGAGAAGGAGCCGGACTTTGAGACTATTCCTCTGGGGGAATAAACATCCTGGTCACACCCTCCATCTCCCTGTTGATGTCCCCACTGACTGGATGGGAGCGGAAGACACAGCAACCCTCCAGATGGGGATTCTTCAGTCACAGAGGCTTTGACTTCTGGGGAATTGCAGGGTGGGAAGATCTGAGGTAAGAAGATCGAGGCTGAGGAGAAAGAACAGAGTTTTAGGTGTATGCCTTAGAGCGCAGACCTTGGAAAGATTCAATTCATTAGCACCACATGGTCCCCAGGGGCCTTTCCAGGTTCATTCCTGAGACCTCAGAGCACTTCCGGGTCTCCCTGACTCACAGGCCTGGAGCAATGCATCTCATCCTCTACCCTGACAATTGAACTGCCCAACACCAAGTTAGCTGAGGACCCCTGGAAGGGCACATTGGGCCCACTAAGCACTATTTCGGTAGCACGGCTATAAAAAGAAAAAGAAAAGATACAAGAGATAGGGAATGCGACTTGGGAGTGGGCATTGGGCATACAATATAAGGCAAAAAAGAGTCTGTGGCAAAAAAAAAAGGTCCGGACTCCACAGCTAGTCAAAGTCCCACCCAAGAGAGTAGCGATTTCAGAGTTTGGCCTAGTGAGAGAACAGCTGATTTCAAGGGCCAGATATGCGGGTCTTGGCAGCTAAAGTTCTGGGCTTCCGTGGAGATGGGATCTGGGGTCCCTTTCCACCTCTGGCATCCCATCCAGGAGGCCTGGTGGACTCCAATTTTCACGAACTGCTTCAGGGCTGGCACCATGATGCAGAGACACAGACACTGGGGGCAGAGCTGCCATCTGGCTTTCCTGGCCATGGGATATCTCAAACTTGGAGAAGACAATCACTTTCTAGAAACTTCAGAAAAGTAGAATTCAAGGCAAGAAATTGCCAAAATTTGTCCACACCAGAGGGGGAAATGATATCAATATCATTTCCATGTATGTGCTTTTAATGGTCAATATAATGAGTGCCAGCTGAGGAGCAGACATTGGGATGGGGATGGGAAATGAGGGGTCTTTTGGTGGTGGGAACACACCGTTGTGGGAGTGGTGTCCAGTTATGAGTCTTTCTAACAACTTTGTATCATGAAAACCCAACTTTTTTAATTTGTAAAATCACAGCGTTTAATAAAATTAATTTAAAAGAGAGGTCAGTGACCCCACGCTCCACAGGGTATTATCTTATTCAGGTTCCACAGTCCCACTCCTCTCCTAGCTCCATCAATCACAGTACATACTTTCCAGGTGTAAGCTGGGAACTTTCAGGAATGCTGCGCAACCATTTCCTTTCCCTGTGGCCAGGCCAGCTTTCAAAAGCACCTTCCTGGGTTTTATCACTCTCTCCATGACTTATCTTTCCCAACCATCACCCAGTTCTTGTGACTTCTATACCAAGTTAGACACCTACACAGATTGCTGAACTGGCTTTTTTTAAGTTAGGAACAAATCTAGAAGGTGCTGTTTCTGCCTAAAATGATGGGAGCTACCAAACCATACTGGGACTCAGAGACAGCTAAGAGAGTTAAATCTCAGCTCTCCGGATACCCCTGACCCAGAAACAAGAGAGTCAGTCACAAACTGCAAAAAGACACCTGCCATGTCTTTTTGTAGATGAATAAATGTCTAAAGGCCTTTTTCCCTAAGCTCTAAGGAGACCGCGGATCCCTTGAATACATAGTTCAGGAAACATCTGCGGTTGAGTAATATAAAGATAGTGAGTGATTGCAACCTTTGGAGGAGATGAAGCAATCTCTGAAATTCCATGGGACATATAAAAGGCTTTGTTACAGGGGAAGCAACACTCATCACATAGACCATCATGAGATGGAGATGAGTGAAACACCAAATTGAGATTCATGTATTCATTTTTACTTAGACATCCCTCAGAAGTCATTATTCACTTGTGTTCTGAGGCACTGAGATGGGCTTATGAAGAAGGCAAAAAAAGAGTACAAAAGCAATGTTCCCCTACCTTATTTAGTCCGTCATCTCCCCAGAGAAAGGGAGATTGGAAACAACAATAGCTCCTCATTTACAGTGGTGTGGTTTAACAACTTCTGGAAAAACAAACATGGTTTTGGCACATTTTGTCACAGTGTGACTTTTGTTCTTGTTCAAGATGTTGGCTATGGTGGAAAGAACATGCCTGCGTGACAATAATAATTACTGCTGATTTTCCATTGGCATTGTCCTTAATCACTTTTTGATTTTATTTTCAGATCAATTTTTCCATGTCGCTTCTGACTAGCAAGCATCTCCAGTGGATTCTGTGTACTTAAGGGTCTTGATGAACCAAACAAACAATAAGGTTAAACCAAGCACATGAAAATGAAGAGCTCAAAGAACGTGGAATACATGACGTGTTGAGGGCTGCTGTCCACAAAATATTATGTCACCAGGCGAGTGAGGATTACGGGACGCATGGTCATGTTGCCATTGAGCGCAAGCAGTGCACTTGACTGTTTGCTCACCTATATCAAGACGTGCAGTGCCAGGTTTGATACTGAGTATTTCCTGTTTATGCCTCTCTGGAGCCCCTCAAATGTAGCTGGAAAGCTGGGCGTTTTTCCCCCACTTTACTGGGCGAGATTTTGCAAATAAGTCACAGAGATGAGACAAACAAACAAAAAAACCCTCACCTGAATCAAGACCATAGGTAACAATACTTCACTGAATAATATACACAGTATATCATAAGGGATAACGTAGCTGGTGTATGCTGGGGACATAGGGAAAAAAGAGGATATAGGGAAAAGAGGCATACATGCTATTCATATTCTTTTAAAGTGTGCTCAGAGATAAAGTTTCAGTCTAATTTATTACTCCATCTGCAATTATTTTCTCCATTAACCAATGCCTGCCGTGAGACAGTATACTGACAATGTTATGTCAGAGAATATTGATCCGTGAAGCATTTAAATAAATTAAATCATCTTTTCGCAAATGTCTCATCTGTCAGGAACTTACCAAGTTCTTTTGCCAAAGTAAGTTCAGAACAAGTGCAAGGTGTAGAAAGAACAATGCATATGGAGATTTGTTTATAATTATATAAAGAAAAAGGATTTATAAATTGTTATTACACCTAAGATAATTGATAATCTATTTTTAACCCTAAAAGATCATCAGAGGAGTGCTGTAGGGGCTGTCTTCATATTGCTGGGGTCTACATGGCAGCTTCAATTACTTCCTAATTAGATGACATTGATGAGTTCTCTTTTACTAAGTCTCAGATAATAGCTGAGAGTTATGATCATACTTCCTCAACATAGACCCAATGTTTTTTTTTTTCCACTCCTTGAAAGAGAAACACTGGTTTTTACTGGTTCTAAATCTACTTTGGCATTTGCTATTATGATGACAGATTTTTCTACTCATATGAGAAGTCCAAAAGTTAGTCTAGGAAAAACTAAGTTCCAATACTTCACACACACACACACACACACACACACACACACACACACACACACTTAATTACTTGGCTTCTTTTCTTTCTTTCTTTTGGGAGGCCGCTTTTTTCTTTTTTGCTTTTTTGGGTCACCCCGCGATGCTCAGAGGTTACTCCCGGCATCTGCACTCAGGAATTACTCCTGGGTGGGAGCCTCAGGGGACCATAAGGATATGGGATGCCGGGAATCAAACGCAGGTTGAACGTATGCAGGGCAACCGCCCCTACCCGCTGGACTACCGCTCCGGCTCCTTGAGGCCACTTTGATGGGGTGGGGGACAGTCTACTGAATTACTGAATTTGGATTTTGTGGAAATTTCTGTAAGGTTTCTATCTTCAAATTTTTTGTACCTTTTAATTCTTGACCACATACTCAAGAAAGCCAGACTAGCTATGATAAAAGATACAAAAATATAAAAATAAGAAAAAGCAGGTATTAAAGGGAAAAAATATTGACTCCTATGGTGAATCGTGCCGACTCTTTTCTTATCTAGTCAGCAACCCATCCTAGATAGGAAAAAATTTTCCTGCACTTACTGCCTCAAATGGATACTGTGATGATTCAATAGAAAGTGTCAGGGGCCCACAGCAAGCACCTCTTTTAGAGCATTGAGCACTAA
>JAJIBD010001045.1:0-32517 GCA_021461705.1 Cryptotis parvus | reverse complement strand
AAAGAATGCTCAGTGTTAACTTCTATAGATATAATAAACTATATAATACCAGTTTTAGGGACACTGAGGGAGACTTATTTATGGAAGTACTAATTTAAAACATCATTTCAATGTTTTAGGTACACTTTGAGTTCTCAGTGACAAATGTAAAGAGCCATGGAAGGAGGTTACCCTAAGGGAGGACCAAGATGAGTGAGTGAGGGGGCCTTTCCAGTGTGAAGTCTTTGAGGCTGGGATAAACTGATCTTTGCATGAGATCTAGGCAGAAACCAGGACCAAGAGGGCTGAATGAGGCTAAAGAAGGAGGTAAGAGTAAAGTTAAGCAGGGAGTGAGAACCTAAAGTTAAGGATTTCCATCTTACCCCAAGATATTATAGCATTTTCATGCCGATTAATGGCCCAAAATTATATAAAAAAATAGAGGCCAGAGCGATAGACAAAGCGAGTAGCGCATTTGCCTTGTACACAGCTGACCCAGGTGCGACCCTCAGCATCAAATATGGTCCCCGAGCACTGCCAGGAGTAATTTCTGTGTGCAGAGCCAGGAGTAACCCATGAGCATTGCTAGGTGTGACCCAAAAAGCAAAACAAAAATTATAAAAAGATAAACATGGATATCATGTGGCAAATGGAGTGTGGAGGATGCAGTAGGAAGCAGTAGGGGCTATGTGGATGAAGTAAATAGATTTGACAGGTAATGCAATTGGCAGGACTTAGGAAATGGGCTTATGTTAGGGCCATGTGGGACCCCAACAATTTTGGGCTCCATCCTCCCTTTTTCATGCCAATGAACAAAAGCCACAAGTCCAGTCCAAATAATCCAAAGTTTTTTTACTTCTCACCGACAATTAAACACATATATAAGGCACTGACAGAACTTTACAAGAAGAAAACAGTCAACCCCATCAAATAATAGGGAGAAGAAATCTTCAGCAAAGGTCAGCAGAGAAACTGGAAGCAAAGATAAACATTTAGGACTACATAAAAGTAAAAGCTTCTGCACCTCAAAAGAAACGGTGATCAAGATATAAAGACAGCCCACAGAGTAGGAAAGAGAGGTATTCACCCAATGCCCATCTTATTAGGGGGTTACTATCCAAAGTTTATAAGGCACTGGTAGAACTTAGCCAACCCCATCAAAAAGTGGGGAGAAGAAATGGTCACCAACTTCCAAAAAAGAAATTCAAATGGCCAAAAGGCATATGAAAATTGCTCATCATCACTAATCATCAGGGAGATGCAAATCAAAATGATAATGAGATATCATCTCACACCACGGAGACTGGCATACATCCAATATAGCAAGAACTACCAGTGCTGGCGTGGATGCGGGGAGTAAGGGTCTTTCATCCATTGTTGGGGTGAATGTTTAATAGTACAGCCTTTGGAAAAATATATGGGCTTTCCTCCAAAAAAAGTAGAAATTGAGCTCCCATCAGCCATACTACTCCTGGGAATATACCCTGGGAGGCCAAAAACAGAAATACCATCAGTACTTCTCTATGTTCAGAGCAGCACTATTCACAATAGCCAGATTCTGGAAACAACCAGAGTGCCTGAGAATAGATGTCTGGATAAAGAAACTATGGTACATCTATACGATGGAATACTATGCAGCTGTTAGGAAAAATGAAATTATGAAATTTGCCTATAAATGGATGGACTTGCAGAGTGTTATGTTGCATGAAATTAGGCAGAGGGAAAAGGACAAATAAAGAATAACTGCATTCGTTTATGGGATATAAAAATAGCATGATACTAATATCTAAGCCCTGGCAAATCATGGACCAGGAGGACTTGTCAGTAGTTGGAATCTACTGCAAGTTTGTGAGAGTCAGAGATGAGGTAAGATACAGAAGGGACCAGAGAGCTAATAATTGTTGGAAATGGTAATGCCAGACTAGAACTGAACATTCAATGTAGGCAAAGGGTTATACACAACAACCCTCAATGTATATATTGCAGGCCACAAAGTGGAAGAGAAGAGACAGAGACAGGGTTAGAGATTGAGAGAGAGAGAGAGGCAAAGTGCCTGCCATAGGGGCAGGGCAGGAAATCGGGACATTGGGGGTGAGAAATGTACACTGGTGGAAGGATGGGTACTGGAACACGTTATTACTGACTAAAACCTAAGCATGAACAGTTTTGTAATTGCTTATCTCATGGTGGTATAATAATATAATAAGTAAATAAATAAACACATTCTGCCACCACCAACCACCCTGGGTGACCAGCTCCCACACACCCAGTGATGATTCTTATAATTATCTAGAAACCAAGTGATGATTGTCATTGGTATCCCATGAGGCAAGATCAAACTGATAGTTCGTCTGTATTTCTAGTGTGCAAAACTTCTGAAAGTAGGAGTGGTTGTGCTTTTTTCCCTTTTAAAGTCCGTGTATTTGAAAAAAAATACTTTGCATGTTTCGTGGGTCAGATTACATGAATGTAAGTCTAAATCTACTTTCAGTATAACCACTTCCCTTCTTCAGCAGTGTGGTTTGGGGAAATGATACTGTGTACCAGAAAGCAAGCTTAACAAACTTAGTTTTTTCCCCTGAGCAATTTCACCACCTAGCTACGTTGAGGCCACTTCTTTTTTTCTTCTGAGTCACATCCAGTGGTGCTCAGGGGCTACTCGCAAGGGCTGAGGATCGAACATGGGATTTTGATTAGAAATATTTCTTTGCTAGTTTTTGATCACTATGGGTGCTGACGAGTGGTGTGTGTGTATGTGTCTGTGTGTGTGTGGGAGCAGAGTGTGGGGTGGGATTGAGGCAAACGAGGAACCGTGTCCTGCTCAAAGTCAGACCTGGGGTGCTTGCATGCAAAACATGTGCTCAGCCCTTTGAACCATTTCCTCTGAGGCCACATTATTCATCTTCATAGAACATTGCTGCCTGATTATTGAGTGGGATGAGGATGGAGTGTTTAAGTTAGCACCTTCAGACTGTAAGTGCTGGCAGATTACTGCATTCAGGGATATGTTCGTATTTTTGTGTTTGCTAGCTAGAGAAAAAAATGAGAAGCTTATCTACCAATATGCTCCATCGTGAAAATCATTATTTTCCTTAAGTCCGCGTAACTATATTTAACATTCTGTTAGTGTTTGCTTTGTGTATCTTGAGTGCTAGTAAACTCCACTTCTCATAATTTCTCAAGGGCTACAACTATGCATCCTGGAATTCAGTTCCTTTTACTGGTCTGTAAACTGCCTTTTACTGGTCTTTAAACTGCCAAAATATGTGCTGTAAGAATAACCGGTGCTGGCATGGATGTGTGGAAAAAGGGACTCTCATTCACTGTTGGTGGAAGTGCTGATTGGTCCAGCCCTTTTGGAAAACAATATGGGCATTCCTCCGAAAACTAGATATTGAGCTCCCATTTGACCCAGCAATAGCACTTCTGGGAATATACCCTATAGACCGAAAAACACATAGCAGAAACACTATCTGTACTTATTTATTCATCGCTGTGCTATTCACAATAGCTAGAATCTGGAAACAACCTAAGTGCCCGAGAACAGAGGACTGGCTAAAGAAACTGTGGGTACATCTACACGATGGAATACTATGCAGCTGTCAGAAAAGACAAAATTGTGAAATTTACCTGCAAATGGATGGACATGGAGACTATGTCTCCATAGTCTTCAGGGCTAGCCATAATGTAAAAGAAGGGGGAGAGAGATGCAGAGATAGAGAGACAGAGACAGAGAGAGAAGGAGAGGAAAAGGGGGTACCTGCTATTGAGGCAACCTGGGGGTGGGTGGGAAGGGGTGGGTATACTGGTGGTGGGGATGGGGCACTGGTGGAGGGATGGGTGCTGGAATACTGTATTACCAAGAACCAATTATGAACACCTTTATAATTGTATGTTTTACTGTGGTATAATCAAAAATTTAAAAAAAAATATGTGCTGCAATCCCCAAATAAATTAATTTATTGTGCGGAAAGATGCAGAATGAAGATTCACTTGGTTAACCTAAGTGAAGGCAATTATGGTAAAACCGTAAGTCCAAAGAGTAGCCAGAGTCTAAGGAGAAGTCCATTCTAGCAAATTTTCTCCTTAGCACAAATTAAACCAAAGGGAATTATGCTCTTCTGGAAGGACTAAGCATTGACAAAGGAAGAAAAACAGAGAAAGAATGAAATGAATTCACTAAGGTTAAAAGTCATGAGAAAGTTTGTTCTAATGGAGGATTTCCTCCGAGAGGATGATTCCTGTTTCAGTCATTGTGAGAAGCCAAGTTGAAAATAATAAAATTCAGAGTTTTTAGGTCAGGAATGTGGCTCAAGTAGTAGACTGTGTATCCTGCATGGTTGAAGCTGTGGGTTCAATCTCTGAAACTCGTGGGTGCTTGCACTGGCTAGAGAGTGGTCTCTAGTCAGTCAACTGTGATCTCTAATGTCAGACAACGGCAATATACCCTTAAAATAATTTAAACATCCTCAGAAATACTAAGAGAGTAAGACAATTTTGCCTCTAGTAGTCTATCCATTGAGGCAGGAAGTTATTGTGTAAGCACAATGAATATTTATAACTGCTTTCCTCAGAAAAGAAAATGAATTTATAAGAATGATAGACTTTGACAAGTTTAAGATTGTCCTCCCAAGTCTATTGAAAGCAGAAATATATTAGGGGGGAGAAAAGGAATCCCAAAAAACAATCCAAAAGATTAATGAAAACAAGAGCTGGTTTAAAAAAAAACCAAGATTGACAAAGACTCATAAAGAAAGGGAGAGAACTCGAATAAGTAGAATCAGAAATGAAAAGGGGGACATCATAACAGAAACCACAGAAATCCAAAAGATCATCAGAGATTACTTTGAGAGTTTGTATGTCACAAAACAGGAGAACATGGAAGAAATGGATAAATTCCTGAAGTCCTATAACCTCCCACAGCTGAAAGAAGACATCCAATACCTGAATAAGCCTGTCGCCATCGAGGAAATTGAAACAGTAATTAAAAAGTCTGCCCAAACACAAAAGCCCAAGTCCAGATGGATTCACTAGTGAATTCTTCCAAACCTTTAAGGAGGACCTACTGCCAGTCCTTTTCAAGCTCTTGCAGGAAATTGAAGAAACAAACACTCCCAAATTGCTTCCTGAGGCACATATCACCCTGATACCCAAAGCAGACAGAGAAAACACAAAAAGACAACTACAGACCAATCTCTGTGATGAACACTATGCTAAGATCTTTATCAAAATACTAGCAAACAGAATCCAAAGACTCATCAAAAGATTACACATCATGACCAAGTAGAATTCATCCCCGAAATGCAAGGGTGTTTCAGAATTCGCAAGTCAATCAGCATAATACATCACATCAGTAAGAGAAACAATAAAAAGCCTTATGATCGTATCAAGAGATGCAGAGAAAGCATTTGACAGAATCCAACATCCGTTCATCATAAAACCCTCCATAAAATGGTAATTGAAGGAACCTTTCTCAATATAATCAAAGCCATCTACCAAAAGCCCACAGTGAGTATCATTCTCAATGGGGGAAAATCTGAAAGCCTTCCGCCTTAGATCGGGACAAGACAAGGTTGTCCACTCTCACCACTCTATTCTAAATAGTACTGGAAGTACTTGCCATAGCAATCAGAGAAGAAAAGGACATTAAGGGCATTCAGATAGGCAAGGAAGAAGTCAAGCTATCACTATTTGCAGATGACATATTATACCTAGAGAACCCTAAACTCTCTACCAAAAAGCTCCTAGAAAGAATAGATTGCTATTGTAGAGTGTCAGGGTACAAAATCAATGCCCAAAAGTCAGTGGCTTTCCTACATACAAATAACATAAGAGAAGAAAGGGATATTAAGACAACATCCCACTCACAATTGTGCCACAGAAAATCAAGTAACTAGGAATCAGCTTAACTAAGAATGTAAAGGATCTTTACAAAGAAAACTGTGAAATACTGCTTCAAGAAATGAAAGAGGACATTAGGAAATGTTAACACATTCCCTGCTCATGAATTGGGAGAATCAACATTGTCAAAATGGTAATACTCCCTAGAGCTTTATGCGGATTCAGTGTGGGTCTATAAGGATACTCAAGATATTCTTTGAATAAATTGACCAAATAGTCCTGAAATTTCTATGGAATAATAAACCCCCACAGATAGCTAAAGCAATCCTTGGTAAAAATAAGATGGGAGGCATCGCCTTTCCCAACTTCATAATGTACTACAAAGTGGTAGTAATTAAAACAGCATTGTATTGGAGTAAAAACAGACCTGTGGACCTATATTATAGAGCTGAGTGTCCTAACACCCATCCTCAAATTACATGGTCATTTAATCTTTGGTAAAGGAGCAAAAAGTACAATATGTAGAAAGGAAAGCCTCTTCAACAAGTGGTGCTGAGAAATTTGGTCAGCTGTGTGTAAAAAAAATGGACTTGCTTTTATATCGCACTATTTACCATGTTGACTACATATTTTGTTTCCATATCATTGTGTGCTTAAAATATTCCTGTTATATTCTATTGATTGCAATGTGACTGACTCTTCAAAGTGTCGTCTTGTACTAGCCTGAACAGTGCTTAGATGTTTGTGAGGAAAATTGTTTCATGATTCTTCCCCCTCCTACAACTGAATCAGAATCTGTTTTTAACAAGATCTTCTGGTGATTCATGAGCACGTTACATTTGATCTGTGCTCATTTACTACTTTTTGCTTCACAACTTCTCACTATCCAATTCATTGTTTTTAATCTCTCAATATTTTTCTTTCTCCTCCCTTTCATTTAGTTGTTTGTACATTGCTTTCTGGGAGTTGTAGTGCATACTAAATTTTTTGTGCTTGCACACTTGGTTGCAGTGTATGAGCCATACTACTCTGGTTTTGGGTTCAGGGCATCATATTGTGGCAGAGCTGGGAACTGAGTTCATAACCTCGCACATGAAAGACAAGTGTCCTGCTCTGAGCCATATCCTGGATCCCCTAATCTAATTTTGCCAAAAAGCAAATAATGAATTCTTAATGATTCAACCTCCTTACTCATATTTTTAAATTATTTTATTATACCTCCTTTACATATACAATTACAAGATGTTCATGTTTGAGTTGTGGTCCTATAGTGTTCCAGCACCCATCCCTCTACCCGTGCCCATTTCCCATCACGAATGCCCCCGCCTCCCTCCCCCTTCCCCCAGCCTGCCTCCATGGCCAGTTATGCATCTCCCCCCCCCCATCCTCTCTCTCCTTCTCACTTCCCTTTCTTACACATTGTAGATTGTAGTATATCCTAGGACATGATTGGTTCCATAGTTTGATGGCCATGCGACACAGGGAGAGCAGCCAGATGGCAGCTCTCCTGGGTGCTGTGTCTGAGTCTCTGCATGATAAGACTGGTCACCCTGGGGCAGTTCGTGGGTGGGGCCACCAGGCCTGCAGGACAAGTCAGAGAGGGTAAGGGGGCCCCAGGTCCATCTCACAGATGCCTGGTGGCTTCCACCTCTGAGAGCCGCCTACGTGGGCTTGAACCCTGTTGCTCTGTTAATCTAGTCTTGAGATCAGCGCTCTCCTGGGTAGGCTCTGATGTGCTGTGGTGTCTAGACTGTGAAAATGGCGGCTATTATGGTGAACAAGTCTCATCCAGCTACTTCGGAGGCCCCACAGAGGTGATCATATTTTGGCAGAGCTGGGAACTGAGTGATGGGCCCACCCCAAAACCCATCTTTCCTCCCGGGAGCCTCATGGTCAGCTGAGCTAGGGGAGAGCCGGATGGCAGCTCTCCCTCCTTACTCATATTTTTTGATTTTTTTGATTGGAGGCCCTTCAAGGACATCCTTATAGGGTACAGTGGCCACTCCTTTTTTCTTTTTTATTTTTTTCGCCACACCAAGCAATGCACAGGAGTTACTTCTGACTCTGCACTCAGGAATTACTCCTGGCGGTGCTCGGGGGACCATATATAATGCCGGGGATCAAACTCGGGTCAGCTGAATGCAAGGTGAATGCCCTCCCCGCTGGACTATCGCTCCAATCCCACAGTGGCCACTCGTGGTGATTTTCAGACAACAAATCCTTCAGTGCTAGAACTTTGTGATAAGATACTGTTACGACCTAGCAATGTTGGGGTCACCATGGCCACCATCTAGCTGGGTTTTTTTTTGATGTTTTTTTCTTTTTAAATTTTTTATTATACCACCGTGAAACATACAATTACAAAGGTGTTTCTTAATTGGTTCTTGGTAATACAGTAGCTGTTTTTGTAGAGCAGTTCGGTGCCAAGGGTTGAACTCTGTTTCTTGTATACAAAGCAGGTTTCCCTGACCTCCAAATTATCTTCTTGTCATATATTGTTATATATATTCAACATGTGCCATTATGATGGCTGATCAGTTCTATTAATTCCACAAGGAGTTCCACTTTGAAAAGTGCTACTATTTTTTTTTTCTTGCCTGAAAGTCCGTTGGTGGTTCCTGAGTGAGTTTCCACAAAATTCCTTGGCCAGAGTATATCCAACAGCAAGCATATTGTTAGAAATGGGTATGTTGTTGCCTCTGAAGGGACCAGCAGTGAGTAACCTGGAGAGAAAAAAGTCTGCAATGACAGGGTGGTGTGCTCTGGGGAAAGGTCATTTGGTTTTCTTTTTCATGTCTGTTTTAGGGAAGCAGAAGTAGAAACAACGAAGTGAATATGTTAGGCAGGTTTTGCTCAGAGATAATTTTTAAAAATATATATTTATACTTTTTCCCTCCCTATATACATATGTGCATGGGTATACAGCTACATCTGTGTGTATGAATGTGGTTCTTCTAACCATCTAGTCAGCTACCTGTTCTTGGATGCCAAGCGTGTGCTCAGGGCAGGGTCTTCAGGATACGGTGCTCAGGCTTCTGGGGGGGTGCAGGGGTGCCCACCCAGGGACGCCAGATGTCGGGGAGCGCCACTGGGGTCCCCAGCAGTGCCGGGAAGCGAGTTCCATTCTACCTCCGAAGCTGGCGGGAATGGATGAAGACTCAGGAATCCGATGCAGTTTTAAAAGAACTTTACTATCACAGGTTCCAATATACAATCCAAGAGCAGGGAAAACCTCCAGACTCTGGGTTCCCAGCTAGGCCCCAGCCAGGTGTAGGCCAAAATGGCTGCCACCATGTGTTGAGGCCCAACAGAGAATGGAGAGGATGGAGAAGCAAAACGCCAAGGGAAACTGAAATGGCAAAAAGGGGGAAAAAGAGAGCTTCTTTCTTCTTGCAGCTTATTTTATAGCTAGAAATCCTCCCAAACTCCCCAGCCCAGCCCATTCTGGGCTGGGCTATCTAGAGATGAAAACAGGAAAATAGCTCTATAGAAGTGTAGCAACTTCAGGAGACCATCTGGCTGTTTACAAGGACCCAGAGCTAATTCAAAGCCTCCTAGCAGAACTGGGAGGAGCTGTAAGCTAAATGTAACTTCCCCTGGCAGGGAAGGTCAAATGCCCTCAGGTAATTTCTCCCAGACCTCACCTAATGTCTTTTATATTCTAATGTCTTTTTATATGCTAATGTATTGAGCCAAGATCTGCCTGGAAAAGCCTTTATAGGGTAGAGAAGGGGGTTTCTGAGATGGCACATCTCTGTACCAAAGACTAACGCTAATGCCAGTTAAATATCTCTCCAAGCCTTCACAAGTCTTGTCTACTTCAAGGTAGTTTTGTATTTTAGTTGCCTTTGAATTATCAGGGAGCCATGCTTGCTTGCTTGGAGGCAAACAGCATTTCTCTCTGGGCTAATAATTACTTAGGGATCCAACGTGGCCAGGCAAATATGCTGGTAAGATCTAGCTAGTCCCACGATGATTGTGGTAGCATGAGAGAATATTTATACCAGCTAGTACAGAATACATGGTCAGATAAACTGCCACATTTAGACTACCCCCTTATCTATGAAGTGATTTGCAGGAGGCAATTCAGAGCAGATGCAGAGGCTCTTAGAGGAGTCCTGCAATGGGGGAGGGGACGGAGGGGGAGAGAACCAGGTGATTTCAGATAACTCTTATAAAACTTTAGGAGTATTTTGTTGTTGTTATTGTTATTTCTCCAAAAAAGAAATATAAATATCATCTACTCCCGATTTCTTTTCTTTTTTCTCTTAAACAGTGATAATACATAGATGTGCTCTCTTTCTTGGTTATTAGAACTTTACTGTTTTTAAAATCTGTATGCATGTGCCATAGCATTCTACTGTGATAATTATCAGGATTCACACCTTTTTGAAATTTATACACAGTATTTTCATCCTTTTTAACCCAGAAAAATATTTAAGAATATACGAAGGAGAAAAAAAATCCAGGAAAGCTCCCAGATTATGAAAGGGGTCTCCTTAAATGAGATTTCATATATTCAGTATTTTTCATTGATGTTCAGCACTTTTTTGAGTATTTTTTGGAAGGGAGGGGAATGTACAAGTTACACTCGACTGTGTTTAGGTCTTACTCCTGACTATGTTCAGAGATCACTCCTGATGGTGCCCTTGGCACCGTTTGTAGTGCAAGGGGTCCAACCAGGGTGAGCTGCTGCAAGGCAAGCATCTCTCCGCCCCACTGGTCATTTAGTCCTAGACTATTGAGTCAACTTTATAGAAATTCAGAGATTTCTAAATTGTAATTACTATTGTGTCATAGCTCACGTGATATCATATATCGTATTCTTACAGTTTAATTATCCTCTCATATATGTGTTTTTTTCACAGACCTACAACCATATTTGTATTTTGTTTTGCTCATTCAGAACTTTATGTTGCCTTTGATTCTCTCATGCATAGTTTGTTGTAGGGTAGACATACAGGCCAACTTTATTAAATTTAATGTTCTGTTATAAACTTGCTGACCTTTGCATAGGAGATATTTGTTCTATGAGGACATTAAGAATTTATACACTAAATTGTTTCAGTATCTGAAGCTCCTTCAAACTTAGTCCAGAACTTATTTCTCTCAGGCCGGAGTGATAGTACAATGGGTAGGGCTAACCAACCTAGGTTCGATCCTCAGCATCCCATATGGTTCCCCAAGCACCACCAGGAGTAATTCCTGAGCGAAAAGCCAGGAGTAACCCCTGAGCATGGCCGGTACAACCCAAAAATAAAAATAAAAAGAACTTACTTCTCTCTTTCCACCATTATTACCACTTTCCTCTTTCAAACACCCTCATCGCACACCTGGACTACATAAATTCTCACTTTCTCATCTCACACCTGGACTATGAAGGGGCTTCTTTGTTTCTCAGCCTCTATCCCACTCCACATCTGGGCTAACTGCCACACAGCAGCCAGACAAATCTCCACAGACTTAAGCCCCATTAGCAGACTTCACAGAATCAATGTGCATTTGAACCAGAAATAAACCTTTACTATTAGTCTGATCTTTATGTTTAACTTATTTGAAGTAATTGGATGTAGGAAAAGGGAAAGTAGTCATCTATTCAACCAATTTAAAGGGATATTTCTAACTAGAATATGTAACAGATGCAAAAACTCAAATTAACTTGCCCCCAAATAAAAATATTTAACAACTGCCAAGTGGATGCCAGCTGCTGCCCTGTCAGCATTCTGCACAGGAACACGGGTTCCTGCAAACACTGCTCGAGGTCTGCACTGTAGGCACTCCTTATTTCCTTGGGTATGCAAATGAATATTGGGTGCCAAAATTTCTGTGGCGCACAATAGCAGGTCAAGGGCTGAAATCTGTGCTGTGTCTTGAGGCTTGTCTGTTTGAGGGAGGAGTGAGTGTATTTCAAACTTGGCAGTTTCCAACCTCACTGAAGATTAGGATCATCTACCTACAAATCTGGTGGCCAACCCCTCTCTCCAAGTCAAGGAAACCCCAATTCTGGAGATTCTTGCAGGCTTGGTGCTTGACAAAGCTTCTAGGTGATGACAACATGCATCCAGCACTGGGAATAATTTTTAGAGCGAAGTGGCCTTGTTGCTGTGCTTCATATAATCAGGACTCCTAGGCGGGCTCGGGAAGGCTGCTTAGGGGAGCAGGCTCATGCCTGTCGTGCCGGCAGGGCCCAGGGTACAGAAGGGGTCTGCTTTCTGCTACTGGAACCCGAATAGATCTTAGGATGTCTGTAGGAGCTCCCGGGCTTCAACAGCAGTTAAAGACGTATGTAAACCCGGACACCAGATACAGATTTCCTCTGAGAAGGAAGTTCGGGATTTTCCTTTTTCCCTTTTTCCCTTTTCTTTTGATTTTCCCTTCTTTTCTCGTTGAGCATCAGTCTTCAGTTTTCTGAATTTTTTTGAAAGTTGAAAAGTAGAAAAGAAAGTAAAAGGAGCTCCCCCAAATGGGGAGGAACCGAATATAGGATGAAATTCTTCAATTTTCTGTTTTAAGTTTCACTTCCTCCCCCCCCATATTTGGTGGCCTTTGCTGAGACTGAGGGTCACATGAACATTTGGTTCCAGTGCTCATGCTCTTGGCTATGGTACTCACGTGGGTGTGCATGGCTGACCTTAGAGCCCAAACACTTCACTGTCATGCTCACCGCTGCTCACACACTTGTTTTGGTGTTCCCAAGTAACAGAACTTCTGGAATCACACTCAGTGAATTTGGGGATTGAACTCATGGCCTCATCTGCAAGACAGGCACTTTGCCACCAAGACTCCAGCACCCGTACCCCCCCCCCCCCACATGCACAAGTGTGGCATTCTCTCCCTCTCTCCCTCACTCCCTCCTCTCTCTCTCTCACACACACACACACCTGCCATACTTGTTTTTAATACCTTTAATTTTTCAATAGCAGTTTTAGGTTCACAGCAACACAGAGCTTAGGGTGCAGAGATTTTCTATCCTCATGCCTCTGGGCCAGCACAGTATTCCCCCTGAAAAATCCCTTACCAGAGTGGTATATTCATTGACAATGTGTAAGCCTGTATTGCTAATGTAGTATATCAAAATTCATAATTTACATTAAGAGTCACTCTTGGTGTCACACATCATAATGATTTGAAAAATGTGCAATTCTTTAAATGAGTCCACCCGTATGCTACTATAAAAGTAGTTTTACTGCCTGAAAAAAATCCAGTATTCTTCAGCCAATATCCATCTGATAAGGGGTTAATATCCAGGATATATCAGGCACTGGTACAGCTATATAAGAAAAAAACAGCCAACCCCATTAGAAAATGGGGAGAAGAGATGAACAGAAACTTTGACAAGGAAGAAATCCGAATGGCCAAAAGGCATATGAAAAAATGCTCATCATCACTAATCATCAGAGAGATGCAAATCAAAACAACAATGAGATATCACCTCACACCACAGAGAATGGCCCATATCCAAAAGGGTAAAAGCAACAAGTGCTGGCGTGGATGCGGGAAAAGGGGACTTTCATACACTGTTGGTGGGAATGTCGACTTGTACAACATTTCTGGAAAACAATATGGACATTCCTCCAAAGACTAGAAATTGAGCTCCCCTTTGACCCAGCCATACCACTCCTGGGAATATACCCTGGGAAGCCAAAACACACAGCAGAAACACAATCCGCATTTTTATTTTCATAGCAGCACTATTCACAATAGCCAGAACCTGGAAACAACCAGTATGCCCGAGAACTGATGACTGGATACAGAAACTGTGGTACATCTACACAATGGAATACTATGCAGCTGTTAGGAAAAATGAAGTTATGAAATTTGCCTATAAATGTATTGACTAATTTCACTCAATCATGTTGAGTGAAATTAGTCAGAAGGAAAGAGAGAGACATAGAATGACTGCATTTATTTGCATGACATAAATATACCAGGTGATCTTACCAAAAGTGGAAATTGCCACAAGCGCATGGGAGTCAGGAGGTTAGGTAAGATAGAGAAGGGAACATGTGTGATTAAATGTCAAAAGGTCTGATACCAACATAGAACTGAGCATTAAATACAGACAAAAAATGCAAATGATGGCTTCTCAGTGTACAGAGTGCAGCCCACAATGTGTAGGGAGAAGGAGGAGAGAGAGAGAGAGGAGATAAAGAACCTGCCATTTAGGCAGGACATGGGAGGGGGAAGGGAATTGGGGACATGGGTGGTGGGTGATGGGCACTGGTGGAGGGTGGGGTGCTGGAACACTGTATGACCGAAACCCAAACATGAACATTTGGCAGAGCCTGGCAAGCCAGTAACAATTATAGACCTCATTCCCATGACCTGATGGAATGGTTTGAGGCTCTTTATGTTACTAGAGCAAGCAGATGCCCTTGGGCTCTACTAGCCTGAGACAGGACATATGGAGATGTTACTGGTACCCGCTCGAGCAAATCGATGATGAATGGGAAGACAGTGATACAGTGACAGTGATTTCATGGTGGTATAATAAAATATATTTTAAAAAATACTATGGAGCATAATTATTGGACTATATAGTCCAATAAAACTAGTTTTCTTTTGTGGACCACACTCAGTGGTGCCCAGGGTATACTCCTGGATTTGTTCTAAGGGTTTACTCCTAGTGTTACTCAAAGGACCATACTTGGTGCTGGGGGTTGAACCCAGGTCAGCTATGTGCAAGGCAAGCCCCTTGCCCACTGTTCTGTCTCTCAGACTCTGTCTTTAGTTTTCTTAAAAACTGCCAAACCTCTTCCAGGATTACTACATCTTTTTGCATTCCCTCTAGCAGTGAGAGAACCACTGTTGTGCTTTATACCAGTCAGTTGTATTCTTCATTGATGTCGCCAATGATGGTATCTTCCCATGTTGCCGCAATGGTGCCAAAGAGTTCCCAGTTGGTGGTCATTCTGGGAGTTCTCTTCTTAAGCTTTGCAGCCTTTTCTCCCTGTTGCATGAAGTAGAATTTTGTATGAAGGAGACAGTGGTCCGATCCTGTTTGGAATTTTGGGACAACAGTGACATCGGTCAGGCAAAACCATTGATTGAAATGATGTGGTCAGTTTCATTGTGGAACTGTTCACCAGGGGATTCCCATGTCCAAAGTTTTGCGTCAGCCTTCTGGAACTGTGAGTTCCCATGACATTCCATTTATATATAGTCTCCCAACATATGGCTTGTCTTTTTTATTGTCTTAGCAGTGTTTCCTACAGAAGTTTTAGTTTAACAAATTATAGTTTATAAATTCTTTATGGATCATTCTTTTTGTGTTGCTATCTGAAAGGTCATCACTATATCCAAGGTTGCATAGACCTTTCCTATTCTACCTTCTAGGAATTTTGTCAGTTTTCTAAGGACTGTGATGTATTTCAGGTTAATTCATGTTACTGGTATAAGGTCTGTGTTTTGATTATTATCTTTTATATATAGATATCTAACTGTTTCAGCATTTTTGTTCTGATTTATTCCATTGACACCCATCATTTAATTTTATTTAAGTTGATTCTTTTCAATTTCTCTGCTTCACTGTCTAATCTTTCATAAATCAGTATCACTTTGATAACAAGGTTTATATTAAATCTAAAAGTCAAAATGGCCAATTCAGTATTGAAGGATCAAGATATTCTTGGAACTTCATTGAATAAGTAGATTCGTTTGGAAAGACTGTCTCTACAGTACTGGTTGTATCCCAGCACCAGAATTATCAGTTTTTAAGATTTTCATCAGAGTTTTAAAAAATTCATAGTTTTCTTGTATGAATTTTGTTACATTTATGCCAAGTAGCTCATTTTATTAGAATGCTAAGGTCAGTGGTCTGTTTTTAATTTCAGATCCCATTTTTTTAATTGCTGGAGTATAGAAAAATAGATGTTTTATTGTTATTAATATTGTTTGCATTGAGATAGCATTGATTTACAAGGCAGTAGTGTTTTGTAGAATGTATTTTCAGCACCTCTTCCAAATGATGTTTTTATGCTAACCTTAAGTCCTGTAAACTAGATATACTGAGGCACTATTTAACATCTTATCACTTACCTGGATGTAGTTTTATTATAAGTTTTTAAAAAAGTTAAGTCTGTCTCTTTTTTCCTAATATATAATTTCCTATATCCTAATATAATGGGATAAAAAGAAGAGCAGAAACTTGCTCCTTTATCATATACAACATTCAAGTCCCCCTCCACAATCTGGTTTGTTTATGTCAATAAATGCAGAAGATAGATTTAGGTAGTTGAGAGAAAATAACCTGTGTAATGCTTTATATAAAAACAAATTAACAAAACCAAATGCAGTCTTCACTGTAAAATATCTGGGTTCAGTAGTGCTGGGATTTTATATGATGGAATTTTAGATAATTTTTCATCTCTGAATCTTGTTCTTAAAGGAGTCACATGGAGAAGAAATGGAGGGGGCCTGAGTATGGGTGCTATGGTAGGAATCTAGTCTGTAAAATTTGGCTGCTAGGTTTATGCTGTTCCCCCAAAAGTGTTCAGGGCTGTCAGCTCAAGATCCAGGACACAGGGATTGCTGTAGAACCAACTCTGACTGTTTCTGTAAAAGAACCTTGCCTCTGGTATGGTGGGGTTTCCCCAGGAAGAATGTTGAGTAAGTGGCAGAAACACAAGAAGACAAAAGATAAACCCATGATGAAAGATATAGATTCCACAAAAGGAAAGCTAAGTTTAAAGGTGAACGAAGGCAGACAGGCTCTAGAAGAGGAGCGAGGTAAAAGCCAAGCAGCAAAACGGAAACACACAGACACATCCATCAAAGAAAGGGTGAAAACTCTTTTTTTCCTTGGGTAAATGAAAAGGTACTTTCTGAAGGGGCAAGGGACCAGAGATCAGAAACTGTCTGATTCTATTTCATTCACTTAAAATATTCCTCTATCACATTGTCCTAGGAATGTTGGAAAGTGTGGCTCTTTTCTGAAAGCAGTATAACAAACATCTAGGGCTCACGTCTTCCTCTTGTGAATGTTCCAAGTCCAGGCTTAAAGGGGTGACCACACATAGAAGGATTTCTGGTCAAGCAGCTGCAGGATTTCTTCTGATACTATCCTATGAAGGAGACAAAGCAGTGGACTAGAAAGTGTCTGTTCAAAATGACACAGTGAAGATGCTTTGGGTGAAAGCTAAAATGACACAGTGAAGATGCTCTGAGTGAGAGCTACAGCATGACAGTATAGTTTGGGTCTGTTTAAAGTAAACCCGATTCTATATTCAACTGACCTTTCTATTACCTTCGGAAGGGTTTGCATTTATTTGCCTTGTTCTGCATCTTCAAACACTAAAACAATAACTACAGTTGTAGTATCCTATAAAAAAGAATAACTATTATGGACCTCAGTTTCATAACCTGAAGAATGGTTTTGTTTTTTTTTAAGTATTTTATTATACCACCGTGAGATATACAAATAAAAAGATATACAATTAAAAAGTTCATGTTTGGGTTTTGGTCATACAGTGTTTCAGCACCCGTCCCTCCACCAGTGCCCATCTCCCACCACCAACATCCCCGGTTCCCTTCCCTTCCCCAGCCCTGCTCCATGGCAGGTTCTTTATTTCTTTCCCTTTCTCTCTCTTTCTCTTTTCCTTCCCTTCCAGACTATGGATTACAGAACATACATTAAAAGGTTGTCATGTGTATCCTTTTGCCTCTATTTAACGCTCAGTTCTAGGTTGGCATTAGTATCCTCGAGTATTATTAGCACCCTGTTCCATTTTCTGTCTTACCTAAACTCTGACTCCCACACGTTTGTGATAATTTCCACCTTTGACAAGACCTCCTGATATATGTTTCACTTGACCTTGGATATTGGTATCATAATATGTTCATATATATTTATGCCATGCAAATAAATGCAGTCATTCTGTATCTGTCTCTCTCCTTCTGGCTAATTTCACTCAACATAATCTTCTCGATGTCCATCCATTTATAGGCAAATTTTATAACTTCATTTTTCCTAACAGCTGCATAGTATTCCATTGTGTAGATGTACCAAAGCTTCTTTATCCAGTCATCGATTTTCGGGCACTCTGGTTGCTTCCAGATTCTGGCTATTGTGAATAATGCTGCTATGAACATAAAAGTAGGGATGGTGTTTCCGCTGCGTATTTTTGGTTTCCCAGAGTAGATTCCCAGGAGTGGTATGGCTGGGTCAAATGGGAGTTCAAGTTCTAGTCTTTGGAGGAAAGTCCATATTGTTTTCCAGAAAGGCTGTACCAGCCGACATTCCCACCAACAATGGATGAGTGTCCCCTTTTCCCCCACATCCACGCCAGCACTTGTTGTTTGAAGAATGGTTTTGGGCTCCTCCTGTCCCTGTAACAAGTAGATGCCCTTGGGTTGCACTTGCTTGTGACAGGACTAATGGAGATGTTAATAGTGCCCACTTCGAGCAAATCGATGAATAATGGGAAGACAGTGATACAGTGATACAATTGTAGGTTGCTTTCATATGATCTGGGCCATCTCTTGAAGTTCTTTAGCACTTTTGTCAAGGCAGCAAAAGGATATGTTGAGAACAATAAAATTCAGTTTACTGGTTTATACCTTCTGGTTTTCAAACAGCACAAGGTATAGGAACTCTAAATCTTAGTAGCAGTTCTCGAATGTGGGGAGTAGGGATAAAGACATCTAATAGAAAGACCCACATACTAAAAATGGCTGATGTTCACTGAAGCTTTATTGCCACTAAGTTCTTTCTGAGACAAAGACATCTGGTAGTTTCATTTGACAAATGAGGAAATGGGCCATAGGTGCATAATAAAGGCCCATTGCTCGGAGCAGCACAGACAGGAGCACCCACTGCATCCCATCCAGAGGACGGGACACTTCTCTTTTTCGTCATGCCTGGACAGTACAACTTACTAACAGGCCATAGTTATTTCCGTGTCTCTTCATTTCTGCCCCTTCAAGATTCTATCACTTTGACAGTGGTATTCCTACTAATTAGTCGTCTTTTTGTACCTTTTCTCATACCTTATAATGGAGCCTCATTCACACTTACCACAGCATGTTTATTTATATATTATTTTATTATTCTCTCGCTAGATTATAAGTTTTCTGACAGCATCACTTGTATATTGGCTCTTTGATATGTCATAGCTAATGAGACTGCAGGTTCTACTCCAGTAGTAGATTGCTCCAAATATAGGTCTATGATTTCTGTGCTTTACACTGTAGCTTTAGTTCTTTCTTCTGTGAATTACATATAGAAACATACCAAGGTGGATCATGGATATCCCTAGTAGTAGAGCACTTTTATTGCATACGTGAGACCCTGGTTTTATTTCTGGTACCACAGACAGACAGATACACACACACACACACACACACACACATACGGCCAGAGAACTAGCTTAATGAATGCTTTGCATGAGGGAGGCCCAAGTTCAGTTCCTGAAACAGCATACCCCCAAACATAGAATTGGGGGTGGCCCCAAACCAATAAGCAAAAAGAAATAAATGTGGATACTTCAGAAGCTTTATAGCTTTCCTATGAGGTTATTAATGGTGTTAATGCCTTTGGAAAATATATATTTTGTGTTCTCTGAACACTCTATAGAGAGGAGAAGAAAGTGACTATGGTGATGTTTGTGTATTTCCCTTCTGGACTGAACGCTATCTTGAAGATTCTTTTCTTTTACTCAGAAGGCTCTATCTAAAACTGACCCTGAATTTGTTACTGTGTGATGAAAAATTACCATCCATGTTTCAAGGTTTTCTTTGAGACTGTTGCCCACCAGCAAGTTTTCCTTGAGACCCACTGTGGGAATACCTAAAAGACGGGTCGCACTAGGATGAAGACAGAACAAATGACCCCCTATCGAGACTGCCAGTGGGGATCATAGGGTAACAAACAGAAATAGACTAGAGGAGTAACAGGCAGCCAACCCTATCTATTACTTAATGTTATGCCATCCCTTGGTTCCGTAACTGACTTCACATATTGAATTAGGTTTCTTTTTGTTCATTTGTGTTTGGCACTGGGGTAGGGATTGAATCTCGGCCCCTGCAGAAGCTGGGTCGGTGCTCCACTCCTCTGACCTGTTCCCTCTCCATTTTAGTTTCTTACATGAACCCAGTTTTCTCATCACTCTGATAAGGCTCCCTTTGTTCTCCCAGTTCTTTATTTTATTAAACTTTTGTTATCTAGTCTGTTCAAGGTACTCTAAAAGAGGTCGAAGAAATGAACACCAGATCTTCAATGAACTTATATTCAAGTGGTTGTGAGCTATGGAAATCCAAGGTGAAATAAAATTTACATAAATGTCTGCATGGAGCACATTACCAAGAATGTTTGAGCCCCACTGGCAGTCTAGATAGGGGGTCTTTTGTACTGTCTTCATCCTAGTGTGACCCGTCTTTTAGATATACCCACAGTTCATTTTTAAAGTGACACTTTTATAATCTCATTCAGATATCACATAAAAACAAACTAACTTTACCTTTCCTAGAGAGTATGCCAACTCCTTAAGACAAAAAGTTTAGTTTAATTTTACCTAGAAGAAAAATGCCTTCATAACAATCAGTTATGTCCTCCACCTAACAATCTTTTTATGCTAAAAGGATTATTTAACAATGGATGGTTTTCTTCTGCTGCTGCTCCACCGTTCCAGGTGAGCCTGCCTCTAGCATACATCACTGGGGCTAATCTAGATCAGGAGGCAGAGCTCGCTCTTTCCAGCTTCCCAGCAGTCTGCACACTCCCCACATGCCATATAAACACACAGACCCATCCCACAGGCCCTGAAGCATGAGACCACTGGCCAATGGAGCTATGTGACAGCCCTATTCAAATTACACAGGCAGAGAAAGAGACCAATGTCAGCTTAGTCCCTCAGCATCTTCCAGGGATCTTGCTATAAAGATTCACCCCACACACAGCAAGAACACTAGAAAACCAATGGGGAAAACTTGTAGAAGCCCAATAAGCCTAATGAGTGGAAACAAAAATACCTGAAGATAGAAGTGACACAAGTAAATCCTCACACAATGTCATTAGTGACACTATGATGAGGCTTTTCAGCAAGTTCAATAAAAGCACTAGTCAACAAGGCATAAGAAAGTATAAGAGTAAAAAGTGATAAAAGCTACTGCAATAAGAAATGAACAGAAATGAAGAACATGGTAGGTGGTATAAAAAAAATCAATAGAAACTCTGAATGGTAGAATAACAGAAGATCAGCAAAAGATCACAGGTCCAAGATGAGAATGAAGAAACCACTAGAAAACAGAAGGTGGAATAGTCTGAAAAGAAACAGCATACTAGAAAACCATGGGATGAGTTCCAGAGGAATAATCTAAGAATCTTCAGAGTCCCTGAAGAACAGGAAGGCATACATGATGAAGAAACAACAGTGAAAGAAATCATGGATAAGAATTTCCCAGAACCGAGGATTATAGGCACTGAGATCTAAGAGGTCTGGAAGGTCCTGGGGGAAATAGAGTCAACTAGGAAAACTCCTAGACACATTTCAGAATAACAAAGTCCAAAAATAGAGACAGAATTTTACTTTCAGTTGCAACAACAAAAAGGAAATTACATACATAGGAAAGCCCATAGTGTGTAAAGCAGATCTCTCAAATGAAACCATGAGCCAGAAGATTATGGAAGGATAAAGTACAAAAAACTCAGTGAAATGAAGGCCTCACCAAGAATACTCTATCCTTCCAGCTTGATTCTCATTCACATTCGAAGGAAAGATACAGAGCTTCATGGATTGGCAACAGCTTAGGAGATTTATAGTCTTGACATCAATTTTGCAAGAAGTGTTAAAAAGCTTCTCCAAAGAACTGGACAAATTTCCCAATATGTGGTACTGAGTATGGTATGACTAGTCTTGTATATTGTTGCTCTCAGCTAGAATAAGGTCTGTTTATTCCTGGCTTGCTAAGGGATCTTACACAAATGAACTAATATCTCATTTATATTGGTTAAAACCACTTAGTGATCAGTCATTATAAATTGACTTTCATTGATTTATTTTTTATAATTCCATTTTCCAAGTTTTGTTGGAGCGAGTAATACGAAATAAATTTATTATTTGTGGGCCAGAAGCAGCCTGGGGGCTAGGAGAGAACCTGAGGTCACTGATGGAGGGAGGTGGAGGGAAGATGGCTGGTAGGATTGTGTTGGAACATTGAAGGCCAGAAATAACTCTGTCATGAACAACTTTGTGAACCATAGTGTCTTAATACAAATGAAAAGAAATTTTCAAATTTTTTAAAAAACAATGGATGATTTCAATTCTAATAATTCTTCCTAATAAGTTCACACTCAGGAATGAAGTTTTAAAACTCTTTCAAATGAACTATTGACTTTGGAATGTCAACATGTAAGCTGTGAAGTCATTACTGGCAGAATCATATTTATATATCTGGGGCGCTAATAATTTAAGATCCTTTAGACCAGCTTGTGTAAATTTGAATAAAATATTGTGCATTTTGACTGGCACTGACTATTATGTGTTGAAAGTGATTTTTAACAAATTATAAGGAAAGTAACTTTTAAAGATGCTTTCAAAATTCAACACTGATGAATTTTGTCTCAGAGGTTTCCGCTTGTTGACACTTGAAGAATTCTGAAGCATTGTAGAACTCCCAGGCACTCTCCCACACTTTTTTAGATCCAAATTGGCTTTGAGTATGAGTTTGGCTATCCTAGAGCCTTTCAGATAGGTCTGCCCACCCTTCTGAGTAAAACTGTTTAAGCTCAACAAATAGTGTAAGCAGGCTGAATTTGTTTCACTTTTCTACTCAGATTCTTTCTGCAGTACAACCAGCAATGTTTATTGCATGAGAAGAAGCATTCTAATAATCTCTATATCTAGTGAGTTATCATTTCCACTCATTTTTGAGGTACCAGTGAACCTTGGTTCCTACATCCTTGCCACCCACCCAAACTCTGCAAACAGACCAGACACCTACTAACTGTACAATCTAGTCCCCCAAGACCCCATATTTGCAACCTACAATAGTCATAATGGTAAAGCAACGCAAAATTCCATCAAGCTCTGTGAGTGAAGTCACTAGTCCAGATGAGCCAAGCAATACCAATGAGTTGTATAACCTCTCTGAAAAAGAGGGCGTTTGCCTAGCACTCAGCCTGCCTGTGCGAGCCCGGGTTCGATCCCATATGGTTCCCCGAGCACCGCCAGGAGTAATTCCTGAGTGCAGAGCCAGGAGAAACCCCTGAGCATCACCGGCTGTGAGCCAAAAAGAAAAAAAAAGACTGCAGCAGGGTGCATCTCGATGAGCCGGGCTGTGATAGGCTGGTCTGCTGGGTGGAGTTCTGATGAGGGGGAAGTCCGGATGTGGAACATGGAGGCCCTCATGGAGTGGCAGATCATCTGGCCACTCCAGATGACTAACTGGTGTGACTAACTGGTGTTGAATATTATATGCCTAAACTCCAGAACCTATAAATGCCGCAAAGGCTTAAAATAATATAATCATTTAAAGGACAAAAATAGTTTTCAATGATGATAAAGAAATTTTTACTATCAAAGCTGCCTTATATTCTATTTCTGATTATATTATATAGCATGATTCTGTCACATACACAAAATTTACTTTCAGTTAACTTTGGCTTAAACTTTACTTAGCCTACAAACTTCATAATTATTGACCAGGACTTTTGTTATTGCCATAGAATTAAAAATTTCTTTTTAAAAGTATATTAAAATTTAAAAATTGCATTTCTAAATCTATGATTTAAAAAAAATAGACTTCAGATATAAATTAGACTGTGTTATAACTTAAAAGATAGTAACACTTTATGTATTTCAAACTTAGCTGTATTTTTGTTTTTATTTTTGGGTGGGGACTCCACCAGATGATCGTCAGGCGCTCAATGTGTTCTATATTTTACATGCACAGCATGCACTACAGCCCTGACCCAAGCTGTATATTTTCAGTAAGAAAAATTATGCGAAGAACTGCCACACATCTGTCAAAATGTAATTTCCAAAATACTTGCTATGGACCAAAAAATATTAATTTTGATTTATCTATGTTCTTTATGCTCTGGTGTGATTTTCCTTAGAAGATTGAATCTTGTTAGATTATTTACAAGGCTCTCTTAATAACTTACTAAAGTGCCATCAAATTGGTGTGGGCTTAATATTTTTTTCCTCTAAGAGGAAGAAAGGACGCTTTGTTGGCTCAGTTTTTCATGTGACCTAGAACATTCGTTGTAAGTTTGAGATTCTGTGCTGTCCCTCTGGTCCTTTTGTTACTTTTGTTGGCAGTTTGCGGGATAATAATAAGGATTCGTCCACTTCATTTCTTCATTTTGTTCTCAGCATCATTGCTCTCATTCCTTCACTCCCAGGAGTCTTTGTCTAAACTCCAGAACCTATAGATGCTGCAAAGGCTTAAGATAATGATTAACGTTGATTCCGGATCTGGTATAAATTAATCTGTCTTCCTGGATTATCTTGATGGGCCCTAAATGCCATCACCAGTGTCTTTTTAAGAGATGCAGATGGCGTCAGGCACACACTTATCACGAACTGAGGAATACTGAATAATTGTAGATTTTGGAAGGGACACAGATTCTTCCTAATTTCTGGAAAAAACACAGCTGACATTCTGATTTTGCACTACCAGCCTTTAAAACTGTGACTAACTGGTGTTGAATATTATATGCCTAAAACTCAGTTATCAATAGTTTTGTAAACTTGATTCTTTAATTAAAATTTTGAAATGCTGTTTAAGTTGAACTAAAAACTCTGACTATCGGGGCCTTGAGAAATAGTAGATAGGGGATGACGTTTGGGTTGCACACACCCAGTCTGGATTCAGTACCTCAAGCCCTAGGAGTGATTAGAGTAAGCCCTGAGCACCACTGGGTGTGGCCCCCTCCCTCCAATCCCTATGATGAAAATCAGTTTCTCATCTTCAGGGATCAAGTTCATTGGTAATTTGTTATAGTGACCACAGGAAAATAAAAGCAAGATATTTTTAACATTCTTAAGAAATTATTGACCAGACAGGTAAATTTTTACCAGGTAAATATGCCTGCGAAACTAGCATCCAGTTGAGAACTGGATGCTAAAGAAGGTCTTACCACATCTCTAAAAGATCCCCCCCATTCCCTTCCAGCTGTGTTCCCACCAGAGTGACCACTGTCTTGATTTTTTTTGTGTCATGTTTTGAATCTAATACCTACTTTCTATTTTACTATGTCTCTTAAATCTATTTGTGAGATTCAGCTGTGTTTTCATATGAAGTTGTGAATTTCATAATTTCATTTTATCTATCCATAATCTGTATAGAGCACACTTTATTACTTCTATTGATGCTTACATATAGTACTGTTAGTTCTATTATTTACATGTATTTGGCGAGCACATTCCTATGTTTCAGTGGGTTCTTAAAATGAGGAAGAGATTTCCTTAGTCATAGATACCTAATTTCTTTCTGTTCTAAATTCACAATTTTATCTATACCTTTTCCTGCAACCATCATGCATCAGTGCTGTTCTTGAATTCCTATTTCTGGTTCTGATCATTCTGCTGAGATCACAATGATGGCCGTTACACACAATTTAGTTTTAGTTCATGCACACATAAACTTATATACACAAAATTTAGTATGTTATGATTCAAACTTAAGTTCATACTCCCCAAAACTGCTTTTCTTCTTGTGTCTCTTGTATTTTTCAAAGTCATCCATCTTGACTATTCAAGTTTGAAACAGAATTCTCTTTAATTCTTTTTTTTAAACCATGATTCTGTCAAATCTTTCAAGTCTCTTGAGTCCCTCAAAAATTCGAATTGATCTCTTAGCTTACACTCTTTTTACAGATGATACAATACATTAATAACTTCTAGGCTTATTTTTTTTCTAAATTTGAGCTTACCATACTCTTTCTTAAAACCCATGGGTACAGATGAAATGCCATTGACTATAGAATTAAATCAAAATTGTTTTTTGTTTCAATTAAAACATTTTTATAATTAACTCAAAGTTATGTATCTAAGTTTTATTTTAGATACTATGATTTACAATACTGTTAGTTATTTTAACACCATAAAATGTCATGGATACAGAGCTCTAACATCACACTCTTCCCAGTTTTCCATCGCCCTCCTGCACACCACATTCCCCCCTTTGTTAAGCTTGAGCTCAGTTCTGTCGACCACTTCTCAGGTTCTGTTTCCTTTGGCCATTTGTTATTCTGTTATTATGTTTGTTCATGTCCGACGTATGAGAGAGAGCATTCTATAATAGCCTTCTAAGGGCTTGGGAGGGGCCAGAGTGGTAGTCCAGTGGATAGGGTGTTTGCCTTGCATGCAGCCAACCCAGGTTCAATCCCTGGCATCCCATATGGTCCCCGAACACCACAAGGAGTAATTCCAGAGTGCAGAGCCAGAAGTTACCCCCTGAGCATCGCTGGGTAGACCCAAAAAAGCAAAAAAAAAAGTCATTTTGACAATATTAATCCTTCCACTCCATTAATAAAGTATGTGTTTACAGTTTTGGTCTTCTATTTCTTCTAGTAATCATTAATAGTAATCTTTTCATAAGTCTTTCACCTCTTCTGTTAAGCACATTCCTAAGTACTTAATTTTTTTAGGTTCAGTTTGAAGGAGACTTTCTCATTTCTCTACTATTTCATTGTTTGCATATAGAAGTGCCATAAAATTCTATGTGTTGATTTTGTCTAAAATGTTAATCAAAAGTCTTCCCAGAAATCAAAAGTCCTGTCCCACAAATGTTTATTAGGGATTTGTTCAAAACTTTTAAAGAAGATCTAATTTGAGTTCTATTCTGTCTCACAGAAAATCAAAGAGATTGGAACCCTTCCAGATAGTTTCTATAGGCAAATATTACCCTGGCACAAAAAGCAGAAATATAACTAAAAAAACTATAGACCTATACTCACTGAATACGATTCAAAGATCCTTAGCAAAATATTAGCAAACAAAATCTAACAAAACATCTAACATTAAAGGTACACTGTGACCCTGTATGATGGAAACTCGAACATAAGCATCTTTGTAATTGTATATCTCACGGTCTTATATTAAAGTATTTAAAAAAGTAAAAAAAGATAAAAAATAAAATAAAAATCATGATGAGACTAAAAAAAAATAAAAGTACTGTGACCTTTAACTAATAGGATTTGTTCCAGGGATGTAATTTGATTTAATACACCCAAGTTTTAATGTAGTATATAATACTAATTCAAAGAAAAATAAAAACCATACGATTATATCAATAGATGCAGAGAAAGAATTTGACAAGATCTACACTCATTCATGATAAAAACTCTCAATAAATGGGGATAGAAGAAACTTTCCTCAATATAATTAAAGTCTTTTACAATGACCCCATAGCAAGCATCATATTCAGTGTTGAACATCTGAAGGCCTTCCTATATAATAAGGCAAGAAACAAGCCATTTTCACCATTATTATTCAATATAAGTTCTTAACATAGAAGTTAGAGAGGAGGAACATATAGAGGCATCTAGATCAGAAGAGATGTAAAACTATACTACTTTCAGATGACTGAGTACTGTACTTACAAAACTCTAAAGATTTTATAGAAATATAGAAGCAATAAACTTGCATAGTAATGTTTCAGGCTACATTATGAACAAAATGTCAAAAATTTTGTTGAATTTTTTATAGTTTTTCCCTTTTTACTATTAAGTATATGAAAATTTTTGAAACTAAGCCAATTCTTTATTTTTCTTTCCATTAAAAATTGTATTATACCCCCATGAGATATACAATTACAAAGCTGATCATGATTGGGTTTCACTCAGTGGCCCAGCACCTGTCCTTCCACCACGTTTCCCAGCACCAGTATCCCCAAATTCCCTCTCCCTCCTCCAGCACTCCTTCTCTTCCTCCTCTTCTTCCTCTTCCTCCTCCTCCTCCTCCTCCTCCTCCCCTTCTCCTTCTCCTCCTCCCTTCCTCCCACTCTCTCTCTCTCTATATATATATACATATATATGTGTGTGTGTGTGTGTGTGTGTGTGTGTGTGAATTGTTCACTTGATCACTTGAATCCCGTTATTTATCGATTTGCTCGAGCGGGCGCCAGTAACATTTCCATTGGACCCTATCACGTGCCAATGTAGCCCAATGGCATCTGGTTGATTCAGGAATATGAAGAGCTTCAAACCATTCCCTTCAGGGTCTTGACAAGGAAGTCTGACCATCTTTTAGGTGGGCGGCCACGTGATCTTTTGACATCCCATGGGATCCAGTCGGTAACGGCTCTAGTCCAGTGGTTGTCTCCAAATCGCATTACATGTCCAGCCCATCTGATTTTCGATGCCTTGGCAAACGAGACAGCGTCCCTGATTCTGGAATAGCGATGGAGGTCAGAACTCCGATTCCTTCTCTCACTTGAGTGAGGCATGATATTCCAAGCATAGCTCTTTCTATTCCTCTCTGGGAGAGCCGAATAGCATTCTCATCCTGCTTTCGTAGGGCCCAGGTCTCTGAGGCGTATGTTAATTCAGGGATAACGGTGGAGTCAAATAGATGTGCCTGGAGCCGGAGGTTCTTTTTCCTTTTTAGCTATTTCTTCGATGCCTTTGAAGGCATTCCATGCTGCTCTCTTCCTCCTGCGCAGCCCAGGTTTTAGGTCGTTCATCATATTGACTTCTCGACCTAGGTACACATAACTGCTGCATTCAGAGATGTCTGTTCCATTGAGAGTGAATGGGGCCTCTGGAACTAGTTCATTTTTCATAAACATAGTTTACTTTAGATTCAGATATAGACCTATCTTTCCACGTTCTCGGTCAAAGTCAGCCAGCATTTGTGCTGCTTGGCTAATGTTTGGTGTTATTAGAACGATGTCATCAGTGAAGTGGAGGTGGTGTAGTTGCCGACCATCTATCTTCACTCCCATTCCTTCCCATTCTAATTGTCGCATGATGTTCTTTTTTTTTTAATTTTTTATTTTTACAATTACAAAGATATACAATTAAAAAGTTCATATTTGGGTTTTGGTCATACAGTGTAGCAGCACCCATCCCGCCACCAGTGCCCATCTCCCACCACCAACGTCCCCGGTTCCTCCCCCCTCCCCCCAGCCCTCCTCCATGGCAGGTTCTTTATTTCTTGCATGATGTTCTTTAGGGTGGCGCTGAAGAGTTTTGGTGAAATGGTATCACCCTGTTGAACCCCACTTTTGACATATATGATCACTTCTTTGTAGAATGGTGAGATCCTGGTGGTGAATCTGTAATACAGCTAATGAAGGATCTTGATGTATTGGGTTTGAATACCCTGTTTGGCTAGGGCTTTGATGACTGCTTCAATCTCCACAAAATCAAAGGCTTCCTTTAAATCAATGAAAGTGAGACAGAGCGGCATCTTGTACTCCCTACAAACCTCAATGAGCTTGGTTACCGTGTGGATATGGTTGATTGTGCTGAATCCTTTCCGGAAGCCAGCTTGCTCGCATGGTTGTCCTTCATCTAGTGTTCTGCCAATCCTGTTCAGGGTGACTCGTGTAAACAGCTTGTAGATGACGGACAACAGGCAAATGGGGCAATAGTTGACGATGTTGTGAATGTCTCCCTCCTTGAACAGTAGAACTGTCCTGCTGGTTTTCCACTGGGAGAGTACCTTTGCATTTGGACAGGTAGCGTGTGAAGAGCCGAGCTAGTGTGTTGATGAGTACCGATGGCAGATTCTTCAGGTGTTCAGTTCTGACTTTGTTGGGCCTGGTACTGTTCCCTTCTTTACCGACAAAATGGCATATCGGATTTCAGAAGGGAAAACATTGGGAATGACTGAAGAGATAGCTAAAAAGACAAAGAACTTCCGGCTCTGGGCACATATCTTCAACTCCACCTTTCTCCCTGCATTAACATACGCCTCAGAGACCTGGGCCCTATGAAAGCAGGATGAGAATGCTATTCGGGTCTCCCAAAAGATGAATCGAAAGAGTTTTGCTTGGAATATCACCCCTCACTCAAGTGAAAGAAGGAATCCGGAGCTCCGACCTTCGTCGCTGTTCCAGAGTCAGGGATGCTGTCTTGTTTGCCAAGGCAAGGAAAATCAGATGGGTTGGACATGTAATGTGATTTGGAGATGACCGCTGGACTAGAGCCGTTACTGACTGGATCCCATGGAATGTCAAAAGATCACGTGGCCGCCCACCTAAAAGATGGTCAGACTTCCTTGTCAAGACCCTGAAGGAACGGTTTGAGGCTCTTCGTATTCCTAAATCAACCAGATGCCATTGGGCTACACTGGCACGTGATAGGGTCCAATGGAAATGTTACTGGCGCCCGCTCAAACAAATGGATGAATAACGGCATGTCAAGCGATCAAGTGATCAAGTATTCTAGTAAAAACTAAATCAATTGGTTCTTTTTCATTAGTGAACTGACACAGGAAAATGACTAAATACATAAAGCAGCTTAGATTAGTATCTACAGTTGTGTTCTTCACAAACAGCAGCAACTCCTGTGAGATAGTTAGCTAACAGATATGTTAGTAGGAAGGAAAATTAGAAACACAGGTCATAAACCTTCATTCTATGTGATGACCAAAGCTCAAGGTACAGCCGTGTGGATTTCACTTCCCTAAAGCAAATTGCTGAAGTTTAATAAATTTCTGGTAAATCAATTTTATTCTCTTTGTAGCACATTGATGTCAGTGTATATCTCTGGAACTCACACTTGAGTGTGATTTTATTAACACAAATGGGCTAGAGCAATAGTACACGAAGTTGGACATTTGCCTTCCATGCAACCAACGTGGGTTCAATCCCTGGCATCACTTATTTCCCCCTGAACATCCGCTGAGCATCGTTAGGAGTAATCCTTGAGCACAGAACCACAAGTAAGCCCTAAGCACCACCAGGTATGACACCTACCCACCGTGCCCCCCACCCGGAGGGAAACAATTGCTGCACCAGTGTCTGAACAAGGGTAAATGATCTAATTTTAGTACACCATGATAGACTTTTCTGTTTTAGTCTATACTTTTATTTTTTCCTCTATAGATGTCTGATTTTCTTTTTTAAATATATTGTATTATACCACCATGAGATAAACAATTACAAAAATGTTCAGTTTGGGTTTCGGCCATTCAGTGTTCCAGCACCCATCCCTCCACCAGTGCCCATTTCCCACTACCAATGTCCCTGATTCCCTCCCTCCTCCCCTAGCCTGCCTCTATGAGGCAGGTTCTTTATCTCTTTTCTCTCTTTCTCTTTCTCTCTCTCTCTTTCTCTCTTCCTTCTCTTAAAATTTGTGGATTGCAATACATATACTTAGAGGTTATCATGTGTATCTTTTTTGCTTGTATTTAATGCTCAGTTCTATGTGGGTAATAGCACTTCTTATTGGCACACTGTTCCCTTCTCTCTCTTACCTAATCTCTGACACACACGTTTGAGGTAATTTCCACCTTTGACAAGACCTCCTGATCCACGTTTCATCTGACTTTGGATATTGGTGTCATAATATGTATATATATCATAATATGTATAAATATATATTTATATATTTATGTCATGCAAATAAATAACAATTGCTGCACCAGTACGGAGTGGAAAAAATCTAGTTTTAGTACACCATGATAGACGTTTCTGTTTTAGTCTATACTTTTTTTTTAGTCTATACTTTTAAATGTGGCAAGTTTACTCATAAGAACACCATAAAGGGGCGAGCGATAGCCCAGCGGGTAGGGCCTTTGCCTTGCATGCCGGCTGGCCCATGCTGGCCGGGTTCGATTCCTGGCATCCCATATGGTCGCCCGAGCACCACCAGGAGTAATTCCTGAGTGCAGAACCAGAGGAAACCCCTGAGCATTGCCGGGTGTGACCCCCAAAAAAAAAAAAAGAACACCGTAAAACCAACTTTTGCAAATATTAGTGTATTTACTCAGGAAATACACTTATGGCTATATCCATTGATCTCTAAATCTATTTGTCTTTCATTTGTTTCTGACCTTGAGAATAGCTGTACCCTATAGTTTTATGATGTGACTTTGGTAAGTATTTAGAGTAAGTATTCCAGACCAGATTGACTTAGCCCCTGTGGTCACTACCTAGCTGATTTGGGGCAGATTACTTATACCTTAATTGGCCTCATCCTGAAATTAACTACTACAGAAGAGTGGTAAGTGCCTGCCATAGAGGCAGGCTGGGGGAGGGGGGAGGGATCAGGGACATTGGTGGAGTGGTGGGGTGCCCACCCAGGGCACCAGAGAGGAAGCAGCCTAGTTTTATACCCCTGCAACTCCAGACTTCCCACTATTATGGGAAGCAGGCAGAATCAAATGCCCTCAGGTAATTTCTCTGCACCTCACCCAGACCCCTTTATATGCTAAAGTTTTGAGCCAAGATCTGCCTGGAAATGCCTTTATAGGGGTAGAGAAGGGGGATTCTGAGATGGCATGTCTCTGTACCAAAGACTAATACTAATGCCAGTTAAATATTTCTCCAAACCTTCACAAGAGTCTTGTCTACTTCACGGTAGTTTTGTATTTTAGTTGCCTTTGAGTTATCAGCGAGCCATGCTTGCTTGGGAGGCAAACAGCATTTCTCTCTGGTCTAATTACTTAAGAGATCCAACATGGCCAGGCAAATATGCTGGTAAAATCTAGCTAGTCCCACGATGATTGTGGTAGCATGAGAGAATATTTATACCAGCCAGTACAGAATACATGGTCAGATAAACTGCCACATTTAAACTAC
>JAJIBD010001044.1:0-51743 GCA_021461705.1 Cryptotis parvus | reverse complement strand
AAATCAATTTGAAAGGGCATGAAGAGCTTTCATGAAGTAACTTCACACTGATGTTTTCAATATTCAATTGTCAAAACTCATCACACTAAACATTTAAGAGCACATATTTTTATTACATCATATCCTTCTCTGGGATAAAATAAATCTATGGAAAACAAAAGGATCAGCTCCACAATGATTCCAATACAGTGCTCACATCATCTTCCCAGCAAATACATAACTTAACATTCAATGTAGCCTACTAGATACCCGGACAAAGACCACCAACTGGATGACACATAACAAATGATGATGGTGAGTCAGACAAAGGATTTCCTTTCCACCAACGGAAGAAATTAAAATTAGAGGAGGAAACCCTTTTTTAAATTCCAAGGCCCCACTCTGAAATAAACTTATCAGTTTACTCAAAATTCAAAAAGGGTTCAGAGGTTAAAATAAAAAAAGAAAAGGCCTGGGGCTGGAGCAATAGGACAGTGGGTAGGGTGTTTGCCCTGCACATGTCCAAGCCAGGTTTGATCCCCAGCTTCCCACATGCTCCCCAGATCCCACCAGGAATTATCCCTGAGCACTATCACGTGTGCCAAAATAAATAAATAGAAGTAAAAAGAAATACGAGGCCAAAGAACACAAGCTCTTTTACCCCTCCCTCAAAACTGAATCAGGGTCGACTATGAATCTGCCTATTGTGTGGTTGTGCACCATTCATACTTGAGTTGCTTTTCTCCCATAATCACAGCCAAACCTTGCTCCCTGTCCATTCCACCCCATTGCATCGGGCTCTGCCCTAGTTAGCAGACACCTCTTCCATAACAGCCCAAGAGATATCTGCCAATAGAAAGCAAATTTCCTTTAAGTTTCCGTTATAATTAGACTAAACGATAAACGATTCCCTCAACTGTTCCTCATATAGCATGTTTTTTAAGTTACCTCACCATTCTATTTTTTAAAATATATGCCCAGACCAGACGTATTATTCCATCTGTGGGCTAATCAGAAAAGAGAGCAGTTGAGCTCGACTTTCATTCACCCGTACTTCTATTTGATGTTTAAAAAAATGCAGAGAATTCTGGCCGTGAGCATCACAGGCACACATTCATTCCCTACAACAGGCGAATGAAGCAAGTAGACACAGCCAACATCTCACAGAAACCTCTAGGCGGGGTGAGGGGTCAAACGCAACCTGCAAAGCAGACGGAGGGAGAACAGATTCTGGGGACATGCCTGTGGTTTCTCTCTGAAGTCTCCTTCCAGGATGTTCTTTCAGAAATTTCCTCTGCAAAATGGCATTCCAGAGGTAGCCTTGTTCTCCTGACCATTTCCCTGAGTGATTATGGCATCCTGCCTGGATAGTCAATGTGAAAAATATAAGCCAACAAACGTTGACAAGATTGTAGGGAAATCAGTGCTAATGTACGCAGCTGGGGGAGGTACGGGAGGGGAGACAAGTAGCAACACTGTTTTCGCAAACAGTATGGAGGTTTCTCAAAACATTAAAAAAATGAACCAATGATGGCTTCAAAGTGTACATAGTGCACTTAGGAAGTGTACAATGTGGGGGAGAAGGAGGAGAGAGAGAGAGAGGGAGAGGAGAGGAGATAAAGAACCTGCCATTTAGGCAGGATGTGGGAGGGGGAGGGAATTGGGGACATGGGTGGTGGCTGGGGGCACTGGTGGAGGGCGGGGGTGCTGGAACACTGTGTGACCGAAACCCCCAAGCGTGAACAGCATTGTAATTGTATATCTCACGGTGGTATAATAAAATGTTAAAAAAATAAAAAAAATAATAAAATAAAAATAAAAAATTGAACCACCATAGGATACAGCATTGCCACATCTGAGAATTGGTCCAAAAGAAAGAAATTAGTGGGGGATTGGGGGCAATAGCAAAGCAGGTAGAATGTTTGCTTTAGATGTGGCAACCCGAGTTCCACCCCCTGGCATCCCTTTATGGTCATCCGCATCCCTTTCCCATCAGAAATGATCCCTGAGCACAGAGCCAGGGATCAAACCCAAGTTAGACAACTGCAAGGCAAGAGACTTACGTGCTATCCTATCTCTCCAGCCCCATGGAAATATCTTTTAAAATGAAGTAAAGGAAGTGAGGGAAGAAAGAAACTGATAAGGGTTCAGTGGATTGTAGTGGACTGTAGTGGCTGTAGTATGTAACAGATTAGAGATGTGAAATTGTTCCTCTAAAATATACACAAGAGTGTAAGTGATGTGAACAGGTGTGTTATGTTACTTGAATTTTTTTTCTTTTGGATCACATCCGTTGATACTCTTTGATTACTCCTGGAAGTGCTCAGGGACCATATGGGATGCCAACATTGAACCTAGGGTCGGCCATGTGCAAGGCAAACACCTTACCTGCTGTGCTATCACTCCGGCCCAGAATTGTTTAGGTAAATAAGTAAACATGCAGGTAGCTGAGCTGGAGTGCAAGGCCAGGGGAAAGGAGTTGGAGCTTAATCAAAGAGGTTGAGAGTTGACTATTTCAAATAATGACAGGAAGTAAAGCATCAGGGCCAAGAAGGTTGAAAAATCTGAGAGCAGCAATAATTGAAGGAGGAAGTTCCAGATAGATAGGCTAGGATAAAGAGCTCAGAGAAAGCTGCAGAGAAATTCATTAAATGTAAATCCTTTTTATGAGCAATTTTAATGCAATACTACAGAGCTCACTCAAAAGCCCAAGGCTTAAACCAATAGGGCCAATAATGAATGCATATTTGGGGATATACTTACTCCTGGCATCACTTCAAGAAAAAGGAATTAAAGAAAGACAAGCTTATGACAATGTTTAGGAATGTCACCTCTCCCTCCAGCACTAACCCCATGTTTTGTAGAACCTAAAACCTTCCCCAGCTAAGAACTGGTAACCCCTCCTTCATCATATATATAATCACTTTAACTAGAATGAGATTTTTTACCTCTAAGACATCAGAATTTTTTTTCTTAATGGTAGCAAATCCTAATCCAAGCAAAGAGTCTAATTAACCCCTCAGGCATGGTTCTTTCTAGGTCAATTTAAAGTAAGGCCAGGAATATTCCCACTGTTTCTTTTTTTTTAATTTCTTTTAGGATCACACCCAGCAATGCTCAGGGGTTACTCCCTGGCTTTGCACTCAGGAATTAGGCCTGGCAGTGCCTTGGGGAATGCCCAGAATCGAACCCAGATGGGCCGCATGCAAGGCAAATACTCTACCTGTTGTGCTACTGCTCTGGCCCCTCCCACTGTTTCTAAAAAAGACCCAGAGTTTCAAGCCACCAAGGGAGAGAGTGAAGAAAAAATCAGCAACAACAAGCGCCGCTACACACACGCACACTGAGGTATGGGCATACTCTTTCAAACAAGTGGGCACTCTCTTTCAAACAAAGCAAAAAATCCTTTTCTCTCCCTTATAATAGAAGGAGGAGGAGGAGGAGGAGGAGGAGGAGGACAGAGAAGGAGGAGAAGAAGGAGGAGAAGGAGAAAGAGAAGGAGAAGGAGAAGGAAAAGGAGAAGAAGAAGAAGAAGAAGAAGAAGAAGAAGAAGAAGAAGAAGAGGAAGAAGAAAGAGGAAGAAGAAGAAGAAGAAGAAGAGGGAGGAGGAGGAGGAGGAGGAGGAAGAGGAAGAGGAGGAGAGAGGAGGAGGAGAAGAGAGGAGGAGGAGGAGGAGAAAGGAGGAGAAAGAGGAGGAAAGAGGAGGAGGAGGAGGAAGAGGAGGAGGAAGAGGAGGAGGAGGAGGAGGAAGAGGGAGGAGGAAGAGGAGGAGGAAGAGGAGGAGGAAGAGGAGGAGGAGGAGGAAGAGGAAGAAGAGGAAGGAGGAAGGAGAAGGAGAAGAGAAGAAGCCAGTCATTGGTCCTACCATCTACAAAAGTTGGACAATCACGGTCAGAATAAATCTCTCACCATATTGCCTCTAGCACCCCAACAAAATACTGCTTCAAATAAATTTTTGAAGGAGACACCTCAAAGTAAGTCAAAGAAAAATATATATCTTCATATGGAATTCACCTAGGTGTCCAACAACAGATGAGTGGATTAAGAAGATGTGGTATATAGACACAATGGAATACTATGCAGCTGCAAGGAACAATGAAATCATGCAATTTACTACAACATGGTTGGAACTGAAAGATATTATGTTGAGTGATGAAAGACAAATACACAATCATCCTCATTTATCTGTGGAATGTAGATACTGGATAGGAAATGTATTATAGCAAATGGGGGGGTGTTTAGGTCATCCTTGAAACCAGTGTTAGAGAGGAGACAGACAGAAAAGGAAAAATCAAGGTGGGAAGAGGAGAACAAGAAGTAATGGGTGAACAGGCATCATGGCTTCAGTTATACCAGTGATATGGAGTAAGGAGTCTGGCCATACATACAAAACACAGATTCAACAGCACTGAAAACATGAGAAATAACAGACAACAACTTTGTAATGTGCCTATCAAGTAGCCAGGTGGGGATGGAGTGGGGCTGGATTGGGGAGATAATCTGGGAACACCGCAACGTAATTGACAGTTGACACTGGTGGAGGGACAGTTGTTAAATTACTGTATGCCTAAAATGCAACTATCAGTAACTTTATAATCATGGTTCTTTAATAAATAAAAAAACTTTTAAAAAAGAAGAAGTATGTATCTTCAGAATTCCTCTCAGGAAGATAGAAAAAGATACTTGAATCAATTTTCAACAAAAGAAAGATGCAAAAGTAGAAATCACTTGTCTTCCCATTGTTCATCGATTTGCTCAAGTGGGCACCACTAAAGTCTCCATTCGTTGGGAGTGATGTTCATTATTGTTACTGTTTTTTGGCATATTGAATACACCATGGGTAACTTGCCAGGCTCTGCTGTGGCTCTGGGTTCATCCCAGCAGCCCGTGGCCCAGTATTTTTCTATGTCAGACCATCAACCATCCAGGGCCTACGGGCAGAGCCCTGGATGTAGACAAGCCTGTCTCCTGTCTGCCACCTGCCGATGCAGCTGGGCACTGCAGCCACACCTACAACATCTCGAGGGGCAGAGAGATGAAAGGAGAAACGGGGAAACATGGCAACATCCTCAACCAATCATCAACCACACAGAGAAATAACAGATATCTATGAGAATTAGCATATTGGAGGCTAAAGCATTTTTACAAGGGTGGGGAGTAAAACAATTTCAGCGTACAGAGGAGAGAAGTGAATGAGCAGAGAGCAAACGGAGAAGATGCAAAAGAAGTGGTAAGAGACGGACTAGCAAGAGTTTCAACATAAGATAAGAGTTATCGTTGCTGTCATTTATGTCTGTGCTTTAAGGGGTAATCTCCCAAGGATGTTCAGAGAGTTCTGAACCGGGAGTTCTCTTAGCACAGAGGTGGTGCTCAGGAGCCTCTGTGATCACACCTGGTGGGCAGTGCCCACTGTTAGAGGAGGACCGTGTGGGTCAGCAGGGAGCTATGTGGTGCCAAGGATCTATGTGGTCTCTAGGAATGGAGATCAGTCAGGCGCCAGGCCAGCACCATAACTCTGGACTACCTCTCCAGCCCCCACAGTCTCTCCTCCTTGAAGAAAAGAGACAATTGAAATCCTTGCAAAGAAAGGCGCTTTGGTGAACTGTAGTGAAGGGATACTGGTACTTATCGGTGGCTGTGCTATGTGACAAAGGAAGAAGAGTGGAACTGTCCTAAACATATGCTACATGAAAGGTAGGGGGCCATGGGTATTGGTGATGTTGTGCAGTGACTTAGCACTTGATATACACCTTAACACTGTTGCAAACCATATAATCTAAACTATAACTTAGAATTCTTTCATTATAGAATATACTATGTTGTAAGACAACATGAAGTACCTCAATAAAATAAAATCTCAAAGGAGGTGTTGGGGTTTGTAAGGAAGCACACGCTGCTGACAGAGAGGAGAGTCATCAAGCAAAGTGAGTAACTTGGTATGAAACAGAGATCCAGACCCTTAACAATCTTTGGCAGGAGGAAGCAGGGATATAAACGGGTGAAATGTTGCTAAATTTTCTGTTGGAACTGAGGAAAGCCTTGACAGATGCGATAGCAAAAGAAACATCATTTACTTAAAGGTGCAATGAGTCTAAAATGGAGTAAGGAAAGCCTCTTCAACAAGTGGTGTTGGGAAAACTGGGCAGCAACGTGTAAAAAATGAATTTGGACCTGTGTCTAACACCATGCACAAAAATCAGATCAAAATGGACTAAAGATCTCAATATCAGACTTGAATCCATAAAGTACATTGAAGAAAATATAGGAAAAACCCTCCACGACATTGAAGCTAAAGGCATCTTCAAAGGTGAAACATCACTAACAAAGCAACTAGAAGAAAAGATAAACATATGGGACTACATGAAACTGAAAAGCTTCTGCACCTCAAAAGAAACAGTGACTAAGATACAAAAGCAGTCCACAGAATGGGAAAAGAATATTCACCCAATACCCATCTGATAAGGGGTTAATATCCAGGATATATCAGGCACTGGTAGAACTTTACAAGAAGAAAACAAACAACCCCATCAAAAAATGGGGACAAGAAATGAACAGAAACTTCAGCAAGGAAGAAATTCGAATGGCAAAAAAACATATGAAAAAATGCTCATCATCACTAATCATCAGAGAGATGCAAATCAAAACAACAATGAGATACCACTTTACACCACAGAGACTGGCACATATTCAAAAGAGCAAGAACAACAAGTGCTGGCGTGGATGTGGGGAAAAGGGGACACTCATCCATTGTTGGTGGGAATGCCGGCTGGTACAGCCTTTCTGGAAAAACAATATGGACTTTCCTCCAAAGACTAGAAATTGAACTCCCATTTGACCCAGCCATACCACTCCTGGGAATCTACTCTGGGAAACCAAAAATACGCAGCGGAAACACCATCCCTACTTTTATGTTCATAGCAGCATTATTCACAATAGCCAGAATCTGGAAGCAACCAGAGTGCCCGAAAATCGATGACTGGATAAAGAAGCTTTGGTACATCTACACAATGGAATACTATGCAGCTGTTAGGAAAAATGAAGTTATAAAATTTGCCTATAAATGGATGGACATGGAGAAGATTATGTTGAGTGAAATTAGCCAGAAGGAGAGAGAGACAGATACAGAATGACTGCATTTATTTGCATGGCATAAATATATATGTATATATTATGATACCAATATCCAAGGTCAAGTGAAACATATATCAGGAGGTCTTGTCAAAGGTGGAGATTATCACAAACGTGTGGGAGTCAGAGTTTAGGTAAGACAGAAAATGGAACAGGGGGGCTAACAATAGTCGAGGGTACTAATGCCAACCTAGAACTGAGCATTAAATAGAGGCAAAAGGATACAAATGACAACATTTTAATGTATGTTCTGTAATCCATAGTCTGGAAGGGAAGGAAAAGAGAAAGAGAGAGAAAGGGAAAGAAATAAAGAACCTGCCATGGAGCAGGGCTGGGGAAGGGGAGGGAACCGGGATGTTGGTGGTGGGAGATGGGCACTGGTGGAGGGACGGGTGCTGAAACACTGTATGACCAAAACCCAAACATGAACTTTTTAATTGTAAAAAAAAAAAAAAAAAGAAATAAATATGCACTGTTAAAATTCCATATTAAATTTTACAGATGTTTAAAAAAAAAAAAAAAAAAAAAAAAGAAACATCATTTACTAAGAGCACACAGTAAAGTTAGAGGGGCAAAAGAATTAAGAGAGCTACTTGGGGTTTAGAAGAAAGAGACAGAAGAGAGGTTGGGGTTAGAGGACTATAAAGGACGTGAAAATTAGACCTCTTTGGTATTTTGAGACCAAAGTTTAAGAAGGAACTGATCATCTCAGGGCTCAGTTAAGCCAGAATTCATGATTCTGTTATGGGGGAATTGAGTCCAAGAATGTGACTGTTTTCAATAGGGTTAAACAAACAGATTTAAGGAGAGGAAGAAGTGAACTATGAAGGTTAGCATCAATCATGATTCCAGATTTTGCAAAGTGGGATGCTACTGAAAGGTTAGTATCACGTGTCAAAGAAACTGATGAAAGAGAAATTTCATCCCAACTAAGCTAGAAAGGAATAGAAGTCAAAAAGGAGATCAGTTGGCAGATGCTGAAAAAGGAGAGAAACCAAAAGATTCATTCGAAAAGTTAACTAATATGTAACAAGAAGACCTCCAATACCTAAATAAGCCTATCACCATCGGGAAATTGAAACAGTAATTAAAAGTCTGCCCAAACATGAAAAGTTAACTAATATGTAACGGAGGAGAGCAGGGAGGAAGTACTTGCATTTAGAGAAACTTAAATTAAAAAATGTTGTGTTGCAGCACACTGTTGCCCAGAGCCTCTGCACCTTACCTGGAGTTGCCTCCTGCAGGCCACTTTGTAGATAAAAGGCGGAAAACAGTTGGAATCTGTGATTTTATGTGGCAGTATATCTTACCACGTATTCTATGTTAGCTGGTATAAATATTTTCTCTCATGCTACCACAATCATCATGGGACTAGATGGATCTTACCAGCATATCTGCCTGGCCCCGTTGGATCTCTAAGTAATTAGACCAGAGAGAAATGCTGTTTGCCTCCAAGCAAGCAAGTGTGGCTCTCTAATAAGTCTAAAGGCTAATATACAAAACAACTATGAAGTAAAGACAAGAATCTTGTGAAGGCTTGGAGAAATATATACCTGGCTGTAGAATATCCATTGGTACAGATGCAGCCTTTGTATTGAGATACAGTTCATCTCAGATGCCCTTCCCCCCATCTACCAAGGCCCTGAAGCCTTGGCTGAGGCAATATTAACATTTCAACAGGACTAGGTGAGGTCCTGGGAGAAGTTACCTGAGGGGGATTGACCCTAACTGCTTTCCATTGATGTGGGCCAGTCTGGGCTGAAAAGTTATTAAAAACTGTTGCCTGCTTCCTTCAGTGCCTTTCGCCTTTTACTCTTTTCTTCCTCTTCGCCCTCTGCTCCTCTCCTCCTCTCCCTTCTCTTCCCTTTTTGGGCCTGGGCACACGGTAGTGTCCATCTTGGCCTATGATTCTAAAACCTACTTGTGGCCAGGGCTCAACCGGAAACCTAAAGTCTGGGGTTTTCCTGTTGTTACTAAATTGTATACTAGAATAATTGGAGAATCACAGACATGGGGCAGAGCTGCTACTGGCTCTCCCTGTATTCAGCCGCTTATGAGGCACCCGGGAAGGATGGCAGGTTCTAGCCCTGGCCCGCCACCCTAGCAGAGCCTCAGAAAAAGCCAGACAATCCCCCCCACTCCATGAGGGCCGCCATTTTCCACATCCGGACTTCCCTCTCGTCAGAACTCCACCCAGCAGAAGAGCCTATCACAGCCCAACTCATGCAGCCGCAAGCATCCACATGGTTCATCAATAAATGCTGGAGATCAGAGGTGACTACAAGAGTATTCCACCTGCATGGCAGAGCCTGGCAAGCTACCTGTGTCGTATTTGATATGCCAGATACCAGTAACAATTATAGACCTCATTCCCATGACCTGATGGAATGGTTTGAGGCTCTTTATGTTCCTGGAGCAAGCAGGTGCCCTTGGGCCCTACTTGCATGAGACAGGTCATATGGAGATGTTACTGGTGCCCGCTCGAGCAAATCGATGATGAATGGGAAGACAGTGATACAGTGACACAACCAGAACAAGTGTGAGTAAAGCCTTTTGAAACTTTGCTGGATTCTCATGTCTTTCTCCATCCACTGGCCACCAATGCCCAGGGGCAGAAGGAGATCCCTGACCCCACTCCCGAATTTTGTCAGGGTGCCCAGAATACCCTCTGACAGCCATGGTCATTTGCTAAAATGTCCTGGCAGAATCTTGACTACATACTGTTATTTAAGCAACTGTATCAATTCAGTTAGAAATGACCACATAAAAGAATTTAGTATGTTATAAACGCCGCAATTGACAACACTACCATGCTATTGCTTAAACGAAACTTTACACCATCTAGAATTTGGATGTTTACAGAGTTATAAATAAAACATGATAGACTACGTTTAAGTAAGGGGTGGAACAGCAGATTAATATAGTTAAGTGCGTATCAAAACACTAGAATTGAGATGGATGTATGAAGCTTAATGCTCCTTCAGTTTAGAAAAAATGCAAATAACAAAATTCTTCTAAGTCCTAAGAAGAATAAAATTTTTCTTAGAATTTTCTTCTTAGAACATCGCATTCTTCTTAGAACATCGCATTCATAAAAATGGGGAAAATACACACAGCCCAGCTCTTTTCATTAAAACCAGCACATATCTTCATTATGAAATGCTTTAATTTACTAAGATTTAACTACATGCTACCCCAATCACTGTTGATGTGGATGCACACATATTTCAAATAAGAATTCAGAATCTCATTCCTAGCCATGGTCCAGATAGTCACTGATCCTTTAATACTGCTGGTCCCATACTATTGGTATAAAAACCAGAGTGGACAGATAAGTTTACAGATGAGTCCCTTGCAAGCAAGAGACTTGTTCCCGGACATTCCCGGGACTCCACTTCTCTATGAGTGGGCAGGCTACTGCCTGTGAGTCTGACCCTCTGGAAAAATACAGGCTTGCTTCTCCTTCGCTAGTTACCCACTACCACTAGTTATATATTATCTATAGCACACAACCCTAAACTCTCCTCTGCCTGCACATCCATTGTCTCATTGTCTAGTTTGAACATTAAACATTAATCTACCTCCTTACACTTGTGTTCAGAAATGTGTGGGGAGTGGGCTATGTGGAAAACCCCATGTATGGTGGCCTGCACCCCTGTTACCTTTGTTCTCTGTAAGTGACATCAGTCTGTATATACATGTCTATAAAAGGAGGTCATGTTCTGCTGCTCAACGCCACTCACCAGACAGAGCAGTGGTCCTCACACTACTTCCATTATACTTAAGAATTCAGTATCTCTGTGCCCCCAACCGAGAGATCTCCCTATAACATCACACCCCAACCAAAAGGTATCTCCTCATAACACCATACTTAATTTGAATCCCTAAAAATAATTTCTTATATTATCTGGTAAAAAAATTATGCCAGAATCTGATACTGGAAAAATATTCTCCTTGGCTTTGGTATCTTATCACATTTATTGGTCACTAGTAGAATTCAATTCCTAATTGATACATTATTTTACAGTAACAATTATAGACCTCATTCCCATGACCTGATGGAATGGTTTGAGACTCTTTATGTTCCTGGAGCAAGCAGATGCCCTTGGGCTCTACTAGACTGAGATAGGACATACGGAGATGTCACTGGTGCCCGCTCAAGCAAATCGATGATGAACAGGAAGACAGTGATACAGTGATACCTTATTTTACATTAAACATACTCCACATTAAGCTGCTTATCAGCACTCTATACTACCTGCCACTATTGACTGCAACCTGCCTTCAAAAACAAAATTATGTAATGGCCAATAGCATCTCAGGATATTGTTAGATTAGAAAACTGTTTACTCATACCACTTCTAATTGTGAACAAGTTAGATCAGCAAAGAAGGTATGTACCTGGTTGGGACCCCATGTAACCCAGAGGCCTCTGGCTCAAGAGTAAAGAACTTCTAAACCATACCACAGAGCCAACAACACTGAACTCATGAGGCCCAAACTTTAATAACCAAACTCTTTTTTCACTTTTTTAATTAAAGCACCATGATTTACAAAGTTATCACAGTTGAGTTTTAGACATACAATATCACAGCACCAATCCTATTACCAGTGTGAACTTCCTTCCACTAATGTCCCCAAGCTCCTTTCCAAACCACCCTGATCCCTCCAACCTGCCCTCTTGACAAGCACCTTTCTGAGTTCGGTTGTTGGAGTTTGGGTCTCTTGATTTCAGTGTTGCTGACGGTTGATTGGATATTTGGTTCCATCATTCCTCAACAACACCTTTGTGCCTGACTCCCCTGACCTGGCCCCCGTTGCTTCTCATGTATCTTCTCCCCACCCTGACTCTTTCCTTCTTTTCCCTATACTCTGGGACCAAGGTTGGTCTGGACACTTGAAACACTGCATTCCCTCATTTGTTATTCTAAGTATCACATCTAAGTGACTCATCCTGCCATTTTCCTTCCTCTTCTGGCTTACTTCACTTAACGTGACATCTTCCAGGTCCATCCATGTTGCCATGAATTGTATGACTTCATCATTCCTCACAGTTGTATAGTATTCCACTGTATATATATACCACATCTTCATGATCCACTTATCTGTAATTGGACATCCAGGATGATTCCAAATCTTAGCTCTTATGCAATGAATAATGGAGCATATGCATTCTTTAGAATAACAGAACTTTAAATGGTGCCTGCCGAGATGGCAGACCGGGAGGGGTAAGACAGGGAACCTGGGAACACTGGTGGGAGGATTGACTCTGGTGGTGGGATTGGTGATAGAACTTCACTTATCTTCCTGTTCTTCATCAATTTGCTCGAGCAGGCTCCAGTAAGGTCTCCCGTTTGTTGGAAATGAGATCCATTGTTGCAGTACACTGCTGCCCAGAGCCTCTGCATCTGGCCTGGAATTGCCTCCTGCAGGCCACTTTGTGGAGGAGGAGGACAGTTTGAATGTGACAGTTCATCTGACCATGTATTCCATACTGGTTGGTATATTCTCTCATGCTGCCACAATCATCGTGGGACTAGCTAGATCTTACCAGTATATTTGCCTGGCCACACTGGATCTCTAAGTAATTAGACCAGAGAGAAATGCTGTTTGCCTCCAAGCAAGCAAGCATGGCTCTCTGATAAGTCAAAGACTAATATACAGAACAACCATGAAGTAATGATGAGACTCTTGTGAAGACTTGGAGAAATATATAACTGGCTATAGAATATTCTTTGGTAGAGATGTGCTTGCTGGAAGCTGCCACATTCAAGACTATCCTCTATGAATGACTCCTTATTACTTAGTCAACTCTGTCTGATTTAGCATTTTTTGATATTATCTCATGTCATAATGAGGAATTTCAACAAACTATTGCAAGCCACGGCAGAGCCTGGCAAGCTACCCATGTTGTATTCGATATGCCAAAACAGTAACAGTTGATAGAACACTGTATGTCTAAAACCCAACCATGAGTAACTTTTCTAATCAGTCACAATGTTTTAATTAATAAAATTTGTTTCAATAGAATAGATAAGTTATCAGGCAAACCCTGAACATCATCCCAAAGAACGGATCGTCCTCACAGACATTAGCTGGTTTGTGGCTTCCGAGGGCAAAAGTGCTTACACATTCCATTACTGGAAGGGAATGAAATGATACCTACTTTATTTCCCCCTTTGTGCATCTTATTATAGTGGTTTATTTCATAACTGTTCAGTTAGGAATTGAATCGATTTGCACTTGAGCCAGGAATCTTGCCCATACAAGGATGGAAAAGTACCCAGAGAGAAAACCAACTCACAGGAAGGGTCTGCCAAAATCACTCAGCTGAAGGATTTTATCCATCGGCATCTTGAATGCTTGGAATCAGTTTCCCATCAAATCTCCAGCGATCTGCTTGTCCTAAAGGATGGTCCTCTCGAGATGGTTAATAATTTTACACCTGAAACTGCTGTTCCTGGCAATTCCGTAGAACAACAGACTAGAAACTGCCATCAAGAGAGCAGTAAGCCCCACTTCTAAAAACTATTAAGGAGCACTTCCGAACATTTTTACTTTCTTTTCTTTTTAATATCTTGGATGATTCAGTCCCTATACAACAAGCAGAAAGCTTAACTCTCTGCTTCAACAGGCTTAGGCTTCTCTATCGGTCACACTGCTTGTTGGACCCACGCATCCAACAACCAACATTTCAGGAAGCTTTTTTCCACTTTTAATTTGCTAAAGCAGCCAGGTACTCTTCTAGAATGTTTCCAAGAGGGAAATACAATGAAGAAAACTGATCTATGCTATTTTGAACTCACCACAAGCCAGCTTTCTCAGTACAAGCTTCAAAGCTCTTTTTTTTCCCTATGATGTAAATCTTTTATCTACATCCCTCATTCATCATGGAAATTAAGGGAAAGCTGAGTATAAAGGTAAAGATAGCCAGAAATATTTGGCCCTTTTCACAAAAGATAACAGGACAAGCCTTCTCTGGCAATAAAAACTAGTTGATAAATCTCAACTCCTTACAAGGAAGATATTTTTTATGTATGCAAGTTATCGTCAATGCCACGTTCCAGAACAGCTTGTTTTCCTCAAAGTAGAAATCAATCATGAAATTTTCGTTAAATATAAATAAACTATATTGTTCTCAGTAAAGGCAACAGAAGGTGTTCATGAGTTGACCAGAAATATCTCAAAACAAACTGACCATATTAAAGTCTGAGCATTGGCTCCAATTCTCTATTTTCAAAACTTTTTTTCTGATATCTGCACGCGCACACACACACACACACACACACACACACACACACACACACACACACCATTGACGAGATCACCATTTAATGCTCACTTGAGCGTTGAATGAAAAACCGTTCGTTCTGAATACTTTTTACTCTAAGTAGATGGTAGACAAGGAAACCTACCTCACTTGAAAAATATGTACTTGCTCTACTGTTTAACAATACCCAATTCCTCTAAAGAAGACAAGCAAGACATAAAACATGGACTTCAAGAAATTTCAAGCTTAGGTAATCAGCCAGCAGTGAGAAGGAAGAGGCAAAATTCATAGGCATAAGGATAGTCAGTGAGTAGCCCTGAGTCATGGCTACACGGTTAAATATAGATGGTAAATTAGTAACCTGCGAAAGATGGCAAATGGTAGCATAAAGAGCATGTGTGATGGAGTAAACAAGATTATCACTTTCTCAGTGAAAGCATCAGAGAGATCAAGTGTTCAGGTAAAATCGCACCATCTAGGCTGACAACTCCTACCCTGCAATCACCTGAGCTGTTACATTCTGACTGCACATGTGCTCTCTCCCACCACCTGCAAAAAAAACGAACACCCAACCCTATCCATCAGGAAGACTGGCAAGCCACACGATTGGCAGGTGTCTCTGCCCTTGCAGGTAACAAAGAAAGAGTGACCCCCCAGACATGCGTCAGCTGCCAGGGCCTTTACTGGTCCTCGTAACCACACCACCAGTTTGGAAGCTGAGCGGAGACAGCAAAACAAGTGACAAGATATGAGCATTGTAGAACCCCAAATTCAGGCTGTGGGGTTCCTTTCACCCCATTAGCATACAATCCTAAATTCCTAAGTGTGCTAACTTACTCCCTATTTTTCCTCTGGATTCTCATTCTATATTTATACCAACATTACCAGGCCAGGGACCACAGTGCCCAGGATATTCCAAGGTAAGAATTGTGTAAATAGGGAGGGGGCAGGGAGCATGGCACAATACTAGGGAGCTAATCATTGTGACAGGGTTGGAAGCCACAAAGTACAAAGTCAGGGTCCAGAGCAATAGGAAAGCAGGTAGGGCACTTGCCTTGCACATGTTCAACCCTGGTTCAATCCCAGTATGGTCCCCGAGCTCATAGAACCAGGAATAAACCCAGGGCATACCTGGGTGTGTCTCAAAAGCATAAAAGAAAGAATATGAAGAAGGGAGAAGGAGGAGGAACAGGAGACGGCACGGGAAAAGGAGGAGTAGGAGGTGGTGGTCACTGTCAGAAAAGTCTGAGAAACACTGTTTTCAACGGACACTCCATGTATGGAGATAGCTCAGGGGCCTTGAGAACATGCCTTTTAATTTGACTTGCACCACACGAACTCCCTGAGTACAACTGTGTACAGCCCTGAGACTTGAGCATCTCCTGAGAGCCCCCAGTACCCCAGGCCTAAGTAGCATGGCAGACTCAGGGGACATACCAGGTCCCAGGGAAGGAACCTGGGTTGGCCATCTGCGCAAGGCAAATGCCCTACCTACTGTACTATCACTCCAGCCCCTTAATGGGGAACTTTCTAAAGTCTCTACAACACATCTGTCTGTTGGTCTCCCGCACTTCTTTATTTCTGATTTTTTTCACGCAGATCTCTTGTGTGCCAGAGATCTGTGATGATGGTTGTACTATGCACAGAAATCCAAATTAGAGGAAAAATGCTTCTAAACTGCATAATTTAAAGCAGGCACCAGAGATGCCTAAGCCACAGGATAATTCCAAATAAAAAACATTATCCAGAAAATAACAACATAAGAAATATCAAAAGAATATGTATTTCTCTTCATATATACTTATACATTTATATATTAAGTATATATATTTCTCTATAACATTCAAACATTCATAAAACTATAATGAAAAAATCTATCCAAAATGGCACTAAAAAAAGAAAACTCATTTTAACAACAAGTATATGGGAAAAGAAATATCAGAGTACAACAGTACATACATTCACTTGTGCAACTTTTCAATAACAGGAAAAGCATACAAAAATATTTTATAAATTGATTTTTGTTGCTATTTATATACTGTAATCATTTTTCATAGCCTTTAAGTATTAAAGAGGGAGCTTTACTTGTTTGTTAAAAAAGAACTGTGAGGCTAGGGTTGGAGAGAGCGCCTAGGGGTTTGGTGCAAGCCTTGGGTACATTTGATCCCAGTTCCCTTCCCAGTATCACATGACCCTTCAAGTTCAACAGGGTGCAGTCCTGGAGCCCCAAGTATTGTCACGTTGAGTGGCAGAGCATCTCCAGAAGGGCTCCGAACCTCCTGTGGACTTCCTGCATTGTCCTTTAATTTTCTTTCTGTAGCTGCTGCACTAGCGAACCAGGTGGCTTAAAAGAGAAGATTTAAGGCCTGGAGAGATAATACGGTGGAAGGCATACATCTTGCTTGGGGTCAATCCCTGGCATCATACATGATGTAAATCCCCAACACCACCAGGAGTAATTCCTGAACACAGAGTCTGGAGTAATCCCTGGGCACTGCTAGGTGTGACCCAAAAACAAAAAGTGGAGAAAAAAGAAAAAAGAAGAATATTCTCCCTTCAATCTAAAATGCAGGTTGGGCAGAGCCCTGCTCCATAGGAAATCTGGCGGGAAATTCTGTCTTGCCGCTCTGTGACTCAGTGGTGATGGAAATTCTTTGGTGATCTTTGGCTGTGGGGCAACACTCCAGTGCTCCTGGTGGCAGCCACATGGCACTGTACCTGAATCTGCCTTCACTTCATCTCCTAGGAACACCAGTCAGATTAGGGGCTTCCCAGAATATGATGGCATCTTAACTGATCCGACATGCAACCACTCCATTTCCAGGTAAAATCAACCGCGGCACTCGGAAAATAGGCACTAAATATGTCTTCTAGGAAAGAGGACAATTCGATTTCCAATAGTTGCCTATGGAAAACACTTGTTTTGTTCTTTTTTTTTCTTTGCGGGGGACACACCCAACTGTGTTAAGTGCTAACTCCTAGCTCTGGGTTCAGGTATCACTCCTGGCAAGACTTAGGGTACCATATTGGGTGCCTGGGATTGAACCTGGGTTACTTGTGTTCAAGGCAAGCACCTATTGTACCATCTCCCAAGCCCCTGTTCTACTCTAATACTATAGTCTAGGACCCGGAGACAGCACAGCAGGGAGGGCATTTGCCTTGCGTGCCGCCGACCTGGGTTCAATTCCCCAGCATCCCATATGGTCCCCAAGCATTGTCATGATTAATTCCTGAGTGCAGAGCCAGGAATAACCCCTGAGCAGTGCTGGGTATGACCCAAAAAGCCAAAAAAAAAAAAAACTATAGTCTGTGAAAGTAATTCAATAAATCAACTCACAGACCTCAAAACCACCTCATTCCCATTTTACAGAGTGAAAATTGAGCAAAAATATTCAATAATTGCCCCCAAGCAATCAGCTAATAAGAGAAAGAAGCCACCAAGCACTCCAGCCTTGACCGACTTTAAGATTAACCATACTCTGCCACAAGACTCAATGCAAATTCAAATTTATCAAAGTGTCAAAGAGATTGATTACTGAGCAATAAGGCATAGCCTGTTTATTTCAATCCTTGAGTACTTTAAGGCCATCTTAAATCTACTTTCCTCTAAAATTTGTCTTGCATTTTAATTTTGATATCTTAAGCTCTAATAATAAAACAATACCTGGCATTTAAAATTTTATAACTTATAAAGGATATCAATATCTATTATTATAGTTAATTATATTTAATAACAAGACATTAAATCATTAGCATGCCTAGCAAGATCAATCTAGGGTACAATATTAATTCTCCCCTGTTTTTTTAACATCTCCCATTATTTTAAAATCCTCTGAATAGGTTTCATATCCTGCACTAAATTAATTGGCAGCTATTTAATGCAATTTTTATATTTATAAAGAAATGAATTCTTATTATATTTCATGGGTTATAAAGCACAAGAGACTATGGATTTATTTTATAATTGTGCTGAACTCATTACTATAATAATTTTTCATTGATTTATTAGGGTTTTCCATATATATAAAATCATGTATGCATTTAGTAACATAAGTTATTCATCTAAATTCTCCATATTTTTTCCACTCATAGTCACACATAAGCCTTTCTAACGCTGTTAAGTGGTACAAGGCAGTCTGACATTTTCCCAAAGCTTTCCCAAGATCTCTTATTCCAGGTTAAAAATTGCTCCCTCCTAAGAGAACGGAAGTAGTGGGTGAACAGAAATCAGGGGATCATTTACGTGAGTGGTGATGGGGGATGGAACAGCCATATATGTCCAAAACAAAGACTCAACGACACTGCGAACATGAGATCTCGGCTGCAATCACCAGAAGTCTGGAATCAACGATGAGGTGGGATTTGGGACAGGCACGGAATATGGGAGCACTGGTGGAAGGAGGTTGACAATGGTGGTGGGATTGGTACTAAAACTGTATCACTGTATCACTGTCTTCCCGTTCATCATCGATTTGCTCGAGCGGGCACCAGTAACATCTCCATATGTCCTGTCTCATGCAAGTAGAGCCCAAGGGCACCTGCTTGCTCCAGGAACATAAAGAGCCTCAAACCATCCAGGTCATGGGAATGAGGTCTATAATTGTTACTGGTATTTGGCATATCAAATACGACATGGGTAGCTTGCCAGGCTCTGCCATGCGGGTAGCATACTCTTGTAGTCATCTCAAAATCCAGCTTTTATTGATTAACCGTGCGGCGCAAGCGGCCACGTGAGCCATGTCTAAAACTCAACTATGAGTAACTTTGTATATTAGAATTCTTTAATAAAAATGTTTTAAAACAGGGAGCTGGAGCCATAGTACAACAGGTAGGGGCTTTGCCTTGCACGCAGCCAACCCAGGTTCGATCCCCAGCAATGCGTATGGTCCCCTGAGCAACAGCAAGAGTATTTCCTGAGTGCAGAGCCAGAAGTGACTCCTGAGCATCACTGGGTTTGACCCAAAAAGCAAGGGAGGGGGGAGAGAGAGAGAGAGAGAGAGAGAGAGAGAGAGAGAGAGAGAGAGAGAGAGAGAGAAGAAACTGCTCTCCTATGGCTCTCCTGTTGAGTGTTTAGGATTCCTCTTTTTCTTTGGGTGCCGGATGTTAGTCAGCTTGGTTGCCAAAGTGCCAAACCCAATGAATTAAAGGTGAATGTTCCTCAGAGTTCAGGGGAGGGGTGTGGAGAGGAGGTGGGGAGGGTGCTGGAGGTTCCAGAGGAGGACTCTGGCTGGTTCCCGTGCAACCTGAGCCCTTTATATGGTGTGTGCGTAGCTATCTTCTCTCGAGCTGTGCATGACTGCCCGTGTGTGAGTTGTGTGTGTGTGTGTGTGGCGCACACGGCGCCTTACACCTGTCCAGTCTATTTCAAAGGAGACCAACCCTCATGAACTAGGGTCCACCAATGCCCTGAATTGACCTAGCTGCCTCTTTAACAGGTTGAAATCAAACCTGTGATTTGATAAACCACATCTGCTGGTAGCCACCAGTGATACAGGCAGACGTCACTGCATTGAAGGCTCTCTGGCCATATGCAGTCACACTCTGAAGCCCTGTGGTGAGAACTCCAATACAGGGGAAGGGGGAGCAGAGTTCACACACAAACAGTGCCCCTACACTGTACAGATTTGTTTTGTTTCCTCTATTTTATTTTTAATTAATACTTTATTATACCACCATGAGATATACAACTACAAAGTTGTTCATGTTTGGGAGTTTCGGTCACACAGTGTTCCAGCACCCATCCCTCCACCAGTGCCCACTTCCCACCACCAATGTCCCCGATTCCCTCCGCAGTCCCATAGCCTACCTCTATGGCAGGTTCTTTATCTCTACACTGTACAGATTTATCTGAATCTATTTTCAGATTTAGCTGAATCTTGCATATTTGGTTGTTTTCTGCTTGGAGGCTGGGGTTTTGGCTTTTTGGTTTGGAGACAGGACTCAGGGCTTACTCCCAGCTCTGTGCTTAAGGACTGTTCCTGCCAATCAGGACCTGATCGTCCCCAAATGGTTTAGGGAACCATATGGGGTTCTGGGGACTGGACCCCAGATCAGCCACATCCCAGGCAAGTGCTTATCTCAGTTAGTAACTCTCCATCTCTTGTTTTTAATTCAGTCACTTAGGGTTACAGTTTACAACCACTAAAAATCTGTATTCCAGTGCTCTGCAAAAATCTTTTGTGGACTGTATTGTTTGGGGATGATGTGTGTGTGCGTGCGTGTGTGTGCAGTATTTTCCTGTGTTGCATCATTCATTATCACGCATATTTCATAGCTATTAGGCCCTCTTTCCCACCTTCCAGCAGGTATCATCATTCAATCTTATCTCTTTTGGCTTTCTGACACTTGCTGTTTCTCCCCTCTCCCACTGCAAATGGGCTGGTCTTGCAAATGTGCTCTTTCTCTTTGGTGTCAAAATACTTTCACAATGAGATCTGGGGTTTTTCCATTTTTCCCCCAAAGGTTATTCTCTCTATGTGATCCCTATTATGATTTTTGTAATTCTTCTGCCATTATGTTGATATGTTTAGACACAGGGAGGCATCTTACAATGTTAATCCTTTTAGCATTTTCCTGGAAGTCCTTGTCTTATGAAATATTCAGGCAAAAGCGCGCCTCTTTCATGCTACAGAAATCAGAACTCTTAGGGCTCCATTTAGAATGACTCTCAAAGCACTTAAGGAGATAAGAAGCAAGGAGAGAGGAAGGGGAGGAAATTAAATTACTAATACCTATGGCATCCCGGAAACTCATTTCACAATCTCTTTAATGCTCAATCTTAAACATCTGATTAGATTATTTATCTCTTTTTACATATGAGTCAATGGAGGAGGCCCAGAGAACTTGCTGACTTTCTCAAGTTCATGTATGTAGCAAATGACAATGTACAGAGACATTTTAGAGATCCATGCTCTAAAACCCATGTTTCACCCATGACTTCATAGAAAATCCCAATTATACCAAAATTTTTACCTGCAAGTCCCCTCTGAGCCTTTCTGCATAAGTGGAATGGTAAAATATAAGTTGGTACTGACAAATCACAACAGAATGGTGGTTCTGACAAGCGCCCGATACCTAGCTAGCATTCTCTCTAACAAAGTATTTAAAGTGTCATGAGTCAAATATGGTGGCAATGAATTAGGGTCAATGAATTATCATCACTTGTTTTCCCGTTGTTCATTGATTTGCTCGCGAGCAGGCACCAGTAACGTCTCCATTTTTTGGAAATGAGATCCATTATTGTTACTGTGGCAATAAATTAGGGTTTCATAGCAATGAATTGGGGTATCGTGGCAATGAATTAGGGTATCTTGGCAATGAGCACTGAGTCATAAGTAAGTCCGGAGCACTGTTGAATGTGGTCCCAAACAAAACAAGAAGTGATCAATACTCTACTAGATATCAATAGGGTCAATGACTATGCAAAGAAAGATCCTTTTGACCAAATTCAACAGAAGACTCTTGAAAGCTATTTTTCTGAACAATGGCATGGTATGGAAGGAGGAAATAAAGTTCAAGAGGTAACGAATGTCAAGGTTGAACATTTCCTATTGTTACCTAAAATATGTTTCACCTTTTTACCAGATCATTAAAAGGCCAAATTGCTGAGCAATTCAGTCAAAAAAAAATTTTTTTTCACTGATGGCCAACCATGATTTGAAGCCCTTGTACTAAAGGAGGTCATGACCCAATACTCAAAGATTTTTTGCTAAATCAATGGTTATTAATCCTTGGGTTATGATGTTTTGTGAGAACAACAATATATTTTGAGAGAAGGGATAATGCCCTTTTAATCCTACTAGTATTAACATTACAGTTAATACCAATACTAATGCCACATTCTTAGCTAAACCCTTTACCAATATTAGATCAAGCAGCACATTCCAACTTTATATAGTAGTCACTCTTATTATTCCCATTTCACAGATGAGCCACATGAGGCTTCAATATGGAAACTGCCTCACTCCCGAGATTAGTAGTAGAAGAATTAGGAAAATGTAGCCAGCAAGCTGAGAATCCACAATTTTTTTTCTGCTTTTTTGGGTTCCACCCAGTGATGCTTAGGGGTCACTCCTAGCTCCGTAATCATGACCATACAGTAAGCCGGGACCGGACCCGTGTCAGCCACATGCAAGGCATATGCCCTACCCGTGGCACTGTTGCTCCAGTCCCTCAGAATCCATATTCTTAATTACTTCTCTATGATGCTCTTAATAAGTCTTAGGAAAACAAAAATGAAATGAAAACCAATAAAATGTTTGCAAATTATCCTTTCATTTTTTATGCCCCCTTGTAGAACTTAACAGGGACACACAACTGAAGGCGTTATTGGAAGCTGTTTGCTCCTTAAGAATGCTTCAACTCATCCTAATATCTTCATAATTATCCTGCTAAGGACATACCACCCCACTAATTTGTTATAGCCTAGAAAAACCATTTCCCCATATTCAGATTCTGATTGTTCCCTGGTCTCCCCTTTCTCTGCCATTATAAATAATGGAGAAACATATCTTACCAAACATGTCCTTTTTTATTTCTCTTGAATTATTTCCACAGGATAAGTCCCAAGAGGGAAATCCCTGGTACAAATGTGCACAGGAAGTGTTTTGATTCCTGATATATAGTCAGCCTAAAACTTCAACAAAGCAAGGTTGCAAATGAACCCACTTCACCACCACCTCATTAGGGCTAGATACGAAGCCTATATGTTTAATGCTTACTAACTGAGTCCGTTTAAGTTGCATGTAACTGGGGGATGCATAGATTTAAGACGCACTGCTTACTGGGGAGACTAATATTTTCCTAGCTGTTTACTTACTGAGGCTCTTAATAAAAAAAAAAAAACTACACAGATTTGTCCAATTATCTATTATGAACGCAATTATTTTTTATTACTTCAAATGCCTTGAAGAAAATCATTAATCCTGTCCAGTCATACTTTGTGTACTTTTTTCTCAAACTATTCACTGATCAGGGAGCTTTCTGAGTCCTGGAAAGCAAGGCAGAGAGGCACAGCTCAGGGGCTACGACTTTCTCCCTGGTGATAAAAATGTCCCCAGGGGATAAAAATTACACAAATAAAAACAGGAAAATTTGATATCTGTGCAGCCTCCTTAACTGTAAGGAATCCACTTTTTGTGGGCTTTATCTCTGGACAGGAAGTTAAGTCCTGCCTATAGAAGGGCAGAGTGATAGTCTTAACCTTCTGAAATCTGGAGATCCTGAAGGGTTCAACCAGTAGCATTCCCAGCACCGCACCTCACCAGAAGCTTGCCAGACAGCATAGAGCTGCAGGAATCCACAGGAACTGCTCCTGCTCCATGGAACCGTCTCTTCCCAGGAAAACCATTTGTCCTCTGCTAAATGAGTCGGAACATAACCCAGTGTCATAACCCAGAGCCATGGTCAAGGATGTGTGTCTGTGGGTTCCCTGCCAACCCAGACCCCAGAAACTGCCCTGGCACTGCCCATTTTACTTCCTTTCGTTGGGTTCACTGTCCCTGTTTCTGCTAAAAGGGAATGTTTTAGCCCTATCTTGGGGCTTTGTGATAACAAAGCCTCACACTGAGGCTTTGTTAACCTGAGCACTGCTGCTAGCATTGAGGCTAACAAAGAGACCCTCACATTAGTCTCTTTCCACAATACTCAAATATGCCTAATATGTTACTACTCAAAGCTTAAGTTATCTTTATGTTTATTGAATGCAATGGGATGGCACGTGTTATATAATAGAAGACTGCTCTCAGAAAAGAACTTGCTGTGTTTCTTTCTATATTGGGCAACTGGTTATCGAGAGTATTGTCTTCCCCCATGGTGTGATAACTTCTGTATCACACATGACATTTATACACAGCATTGTATCTGTTTCTGCAGCTTTGGGTCCTGTTTCCACATACTTCAAGAGTTAATACATGATGTTTAATCAAATCTCGGCCACATTTTATAGCTGGGAATAATCACACTCTATCACTTTTCTACCATTTCCTGTATGGTACAATATTGTTTTCAAAATATTTCTGTTGAGAAAATGGAACAGGGTGCTAATAATAGTCGAGGGTACTAATGCCAACCTAGAACTGAGCATTAAATAGAGGCAAAAGGATTCACATGACAACCTTTTAATGTATGTTCTGTAATCCATAGTCTGGAAGGGAAGGAAAAGAGAAAGAGAGAGAAGGGAAAGAAATAAAGAACCTGCCATGGAGCAGGGCTGGGGAAGGGAAGGGAACCGGGATGTTGTTGGTGGGAGATGGGCACTGGTGGAGGGGCGGGTGCTGAAACACTGTATGACCAAACCCAAACATGAACTTTTTAATTGTATATCTTTTTTGTATGGAGATGGGCACTGGTGGAGGGACGGGTGCTGAAACACTGTATGACCAAAACCCAAACATGAACTTTTTAATTGTATATCTTTTTATTTGTATATCTCACGGTGGTATAATAAAATACTTAAAAAAAAAAAAGCAAATCCAAAAAATAAAATAAATAAAATCTCCATGAAAAAAAAATTTCTGTTGAGAAAATGCCTAGTCAATTTTTTCTTTTATTTAATTTTTCAGTTTGGAAGCTACATCAGCAGTGCTCAGAGGTTTAAATTCTTGCTTTGTGCTCAGGGACCACCCCTGGTAGTGCTCAAGAGACCATTTACAGTGGCTGAGATTGAATTGAAAGAGACTGCCTACAAGGCAAGCATCTAAACCCTGTACTATTTCGCTGGCCCCAATTCTTTTTATTTAAATGTATAAATTAACTTGATGAAAATCTCCAATGGTCATTCTTCCTTTCAAAAAACAAGTCTTGTCTTTGTGCATGTTTCAATTATATTTCCAGTGACACACTTTAGTTTTCTTTGTACCAGTGAAAGTGCTTCCCAAATGAAGCTTCTTCCTCAGAATTCTCTATCATAGTGAAGGCTTGTTTCATTATATTCTTTAATCACTAATTGCTGATATGCTAAAATCTTCACCTTAAGAACTTGATATGAGCAATTGCCTTTTAGATAATGTTTCTGAATCTTTGCAGAACTATTGAAAAACACAGTCCATGATGTTAGCCCTTGGCCCTTTCAATAATAAATTACTAACAGGGGACAAAAGTATGTATTTTCCCCCACATCTCATCAAGACAAAGTTAACCCAATGACAAAGGTTCTCTGACAATTTTATTTTCTGTCTCAGCAGCCAAGATATGAAAAGATTAAGTTCATGTTTAACGGCATGAATTAACTAAACTTAGATTCCTCATGCACACACACACGTATTTTTTGTTCCCTTTAATTGGTTTTGGTTTTACTCATATTTTAATTGTCCCATTTTAATTCTGTAATCCACCTCAAATTGTCTTTGGAGGTAGGCTGTTAGCATGGGAAGGTTATGTACTTTAATATGCAGATTCACAAGTAATTAAGCTATCACGATAATTGAATAGTATTGTTCATCTGTTCTTAATTATATATGCTAAAAACGGAGTAATCAACCTTTTTCCTTCAGGACACACTGCAAATCTATCCGTTTGCATCCCACTCAAGAAAGCATTACAGAACCATCCCCTGGGTCACCTTGAGTGCTCTTTAAAAGAAAAAAACCATTTTTCATCAACTTTGGGGCTTCCAATATTTTTAGTGATAAATCACTAGCAGCACAACTAACAGGGCCAATAGGCAACAAACAGGCTGTCAGAGAGACTTGGCCGGGACACAGGTGGGTGAGGGAGGAGTGGTGAGAAATGAGTCTGGAGAATATCCTTGGTAAGGCTCAGTCAAGCTCAGTTCCCAAACCGCATCTACAAGACCCACTAGGCAAAATTAGCCTCACTGTATTCTGAGTTCTGATGACGCTTTCAACTTCTCCCACTGGGGGCCGGAGTGATAGTCCAGCGGGCAGGGCGTTTGCCTTGCATGCAGCCGGACCCAGGTTCGATCCCCCGGCATCCCATATGGTCCCCTGAGCACCGCCAGGAGGTAATTCCTGAGTGCAGAGCCAGGAGTAATCCATGAGCATTGCCAGGAGTAACCCAAAAAGCAAAAAACAAAAAAACTTTTCCCATTGATTGGACTCATTTGTGTGATTTAAAAAAAAATCGTATGAGACTAATCCCAAGGACAGTGAGAACAAAGGTCAGGAAGACTGGCCGGCAGTTGGCAGTTTGCTACAAGCTGTGGGCGGGGGAGGGCAGCTAGGACAGAGAAGGGTCCACTACGTCAAAGACAGAAGGAAATGATCACTCTGGACAAGAACAGAGTGCTGAAAGGAGGGAAAGGGACAAACATGATCATCATTCAGTAACTGTAGTGCAAACCATAATGCTCAAAGGGGGGGAGAGAGAAAGAGAGAGAGAGAAAGGGAGAGAGAGAGAGGGAGAGAGAAATTGAGAGAGAGATTAAGAGAGAGAGACAGAGAGAGAGAGGAAAATTACCTACCATAAAAAGAAGGCTGGGGGATGGGAACAAGAGGGAAACTGTGGACATTGGTGGTGGGAAATGTGTACTAATGAAGGAATAGGAGATGGAACATTGTATGACTGAAACCCAATCATGAACAACTTTGTAACTGTAGCTCACTGCGATTCAATAAAAAATATATGTGAACAAAAAATAAACTTATTCATTTACTCCAAGAACCCCAAGGCCCTTCCAAGCCTCCTGTGGCCCCTCAGCCCACCGCCACTGTCCATGTTCACTAGCCCCGCACACTCCTCGGGAAGAACATCCAACCCAGGATCTCTCCGCCAGTGCCTGCCGAATACTTGGTATTTCCGGCCTCACCACATTGTACTAGTTTGCTAGGATAGAAAGTGATTATCTGTAACTTTGATTTTATAATAATTTCTAGCATATACTCATGCTGTGCTACCTGCACAGCAGAGCCTGGCAAGCTACCCATGTCGTATTTGATATGCCAAATACCAGTAACAATTATAGACCTCATTCCCATGACCTGATGGAATGGTTTGAGGCTCTTTATGTTCCAGGAGCAAGCAGGTGCCCTTGGGCTCTACTTGCATGAGACAGGTCATATGGAGATGTTACTGGTGCCCGCTCGAGCAAATCGATGATGAACGGGAAGACAGTGATACAGTGATACAGTGATATACTCATGGTACTTGTGGGTGGAAAAATTGAAAGGTACCCACCGTCTCTGGACTTTGGATGAAGCTCACAATATGGATAAGGTGTCGTGATGTGATGCCCCAGACTTGCTTCATGAAGCAAAGTGATGATGAGTTTGCAGTAAGGCCCTACAAAAACAGGCTCTGAACCCTGAGCTTTGTTTAAGGTTCCAGGAACTTGCCTCGCCTGGACTTACCAACCTCATCAGCCACTGTTATAGAGACCTCCTTGATCCCCATTATGGATTGCCTCCGTGTGCTTGATTAAGCAAATGCTCCTTACAAGTTTTCTGGATCGCTCTCTCTCATCCAAAAGGAGGACTTTTAGACACTGTTGGCAGGAATGGCAATCTGTACAGCTTTTATGAAAAAAAATGTAGGTTTTCCTGAAAAATAAAATGGAAGTTCCATTAAATCCAGTAAAACCATTTCTAGAGATTTCACAGTGTTAAAAAGAAAAAGATAAGCAAATGCAAAAGACTATGGACCCCCGTGTTCATTGCTGAATTCTTCATAATAGCCAAAATGTGGAATGAATATAAATGCCCATTGACAGAGGACCAGAAAAGAAGCCATAGTATATACACTCTATGGGATATTATGCTGTCATTAAAAAAAAGGATGAAACCAGGTATTTTTGGGACAAAACTAGTGAAACTTGTAGTAATAATACCAAGTGAAATTAAGTTGGGAAGTGAAAGATAACTGCCAAATGATTGTGTTCATATGTGTAATATAAACAACTAACCAAACAAACCAGCCCCCAAAAATAACAACAAAACTGACCCCTAAAGCTAATGGAAACAGTATTGATTACTGGCAGGGCAAGTGACTGGAAGAAATAAGTTTATGGGAGAGATCAGACTGGAACTCTTGGGTCTCGGGTGCTGTGAATTCTATAAAGATATAAAATTACACCCCTGAAATTCTTAATATTGCAAAGCAACGATAAATCAATGAGTTTTCAATTTCTCTTAAAAGGGACTGTGTGAGTCAGCAATTTCTGCACGCCCAATCTTTTTATATTGCTACACATTAATTTCCACCATGACTTGCTAAATTTTGGGGGTGCTGCATTCACCTTTTCTCTTTTCCCACTTAATTTCCCTGGGGCACTAGTGAATTCCCACCCCATGCCTTTCCGTGGGTCCTCTCTTCTTTTCTGCTACCTCCAAGTCATAAGAGTGACATATTCTATTGCCTCCGCAAACCTTCACCCTCTTTTGTTGTGTTTGCAGGGAGGGGTCTGAGAGAAGGGACGCGTTCAGTGGTACCCGGATACTACGAAGTGCCAGAGATCAAACCTAGCTCTGGGCCTCTGAGGCATGTCACTGTCTCCACTTACACCTCCAGAATGTAACAAGGAATATCAATTCTGGATAAATATAAGAAGCCTCCAAATAAGAGCTTTAGACAAAATAGTTTGCTTTAACCAAAAAAAACTATCTAGAACAGTGTTCCTCTTATATATGGGAAATACCTAACCTTCGGGTTCCAAGATAATTATTCTTTGGAGTCCGAGCAATAGTATAGCAAGTATGAACTTCCTTGCATGTGGCCAACCTGACTTTGATCCACAGCACCTCCTATGGTCCCCAACGCTTGCCTGGAGTGATCCCTGAACACAAAGTAAACCCTGAGTATTGTCAGGTAAAGCCCAAAAAATGGGAAAGGGGGAGAAATTTACCCATTGATGAGTGCTTCTCCTGGCCCGTTGTTTCTCTTGGTGTTTTAAATAATAACCAATCTGTAAGTGTAACCTGTCTCCTGGAGAAATCTTTCTCAGAAACCTAAGCATGAACCCATCTCCCTTCTTTTTCTGAGTCCTATTTCGTTCCTAGATTCCAAGGCCAGCTCACATCCCGTGGTCAGATTTTATGTCCTTGGAGGTCATTTCCACCGGCTAATCTCATGTAACCGGCAACACCATTGTGACCGAGCCACCTCCCCCAAGGGAAGTTTTCCAAAAGGTGAATTTTCTCCCTTTTGGTACCAAGGCTGAAAATAAAAAAAAAAATCTTTCAGATAGAAAACTTCACAAGTCCAGGCAAAACATGGATCAGGGAGGTCTTGTCAGTGATGGAATCTACCGCAAGTGTGTGGGGAGTCAGAGGTTAGGTAAGACAGAGAAGGGAACAGTGTGGTAATAGTCGTTGGAAATGATAATACCAGCCTAGAACTGAGCAATGAACATGAAAGGGATATACATGATAATCTCTAAATGCAATATAAGTCACAATGCATAAGAGAAGGAAAAGAGAGGGGGAAGAGAGAGAGAGAGAGAGAGAGAGAGAGAGAGAGAGAGAGAGAGAGAGAGAGAGAGAGAGGGGCAAAGTGCCTGCCGTAGATCCAGGCGGGGGGGGGGAAGGAATCAGGGGGACATTGGTGGTGTAAATGGGCACTGGTGGAGGGATGGGTGCTGGAACACTGCATGACTGAAACCCAAACATGAGCGCCTTTGTAATTGCATATCTCACAGTGGTACGATAAAAAAAAAAATTTAAGAAAAATGAAAACTTCACAAACATAACAGCCATTTCTGCAGAAGAGAACATGTTTCCTGATGCATGATAGCTCCCCATATAAGGACAGGCGCAAGGTACAGGCCTGAGCCCCGTAAACAACGCTCGCTCTGATTCCTTCCTTGGAATCAATTCTTTTACCCCTGAAGATTATTGATGGATGAGGGGTCTTTGACCTTCTCTGCAAACTAATATTCTCATTGTTCACTTGTTTAAATGTCGCATAGTGAATTTTCTTTCTACTACATTATTTCTATCTATTGCCTTCTTCCTTCTCTTATATCGCTTCCAGTCTGCATTACAGCTGTGAAACACCCAATCCTGGTTAAAACCCGACAAGGACTCACTCCATCCCTCCCACCTGAACAGCTGAATATTGCCCATGAAAGCACAGACACATGCTAACTGGACTGGTTTCTAATTTATAATTGCCGGTCTCCAAAAAGAACTTCGGGACCGATAGCTTCCTTCCCTAAGAAATTTGTTTTCCCAACATCTCAAATAATTAGTCATAGCTTCTCCGCGCTCAAGTTCTCACATTCCTGCTCTTTCCTCCCCACTCAGCTAATGTGACCTTGCTTTGTACTTCATACAGAAAAGAGATGCATTCATATGAGAACTACCTCATCCTTCACCTATCAATTCACCCACCTTCATTTCTGTTAAACAGGGAAGATAGATGAGCTCCTTCGGTCTGCGAGCATCATTCCTCACCTTTTTACAAACATCAGGCCAGCCATCTCCACTCTCTGTTCTATCTCGCCTCTTAGCATTCAAACAGAGCTCAGGTCTCTCTCAAGGGGACAGTCAAGTTGTTGTCCAAGAATTCCATGTCTGAAGACGAGCAGAGGCTGAAGGCTGGGTCTGCCAGCATCACTCACTCAGCTGATGACAAGAGATTTCAGTGCCTCGTGATGTGAATCACCCCATAAGGATGTTTAGGAAGCAGCTTCTCCCAGCAAAAGCAGTGTCAGAAAGTAAGAAAATGAGGCATGGGAGAGTGGAAGAAAGAGGCAATGAGAGAAAGGGGAACCAAAATGGCTGCCACACATGGCCTTACTGTGTATGTAACATTCCCACTGCAGCTATACGGTATTCTTGATTGTCATCTTGATCACTTGATCACTTGACCTCCTGTTATTCACTGATTTGCTCGAGCGGGCACCAGTAACATTTCCATTTGACGTGCCAGTGTAGCCCAATGGTATCTGCTTGCTCCAGGGATATGAAGAGCCTCAAACCATTTGTTCAGGGTCTTGACGAAGAAGTCTGACCATCTTGTAGGGGGCGGCCACGTGATCTTTTGACATGCCATGGGATCCAGTCAGTAATGGCTCTAGTCCAGCGGTTATCTCCAAATCCATGATAACACTCACCAGTAATAACAATGTGAGTTTCATCATTAATTACTAAACCTAGAGGGAGAAATTAAGCTCCTCCTCTGGAAGACAAAACACTGGAGAATTTATGGACATATTTTTAAAGCCATCAAAAGAATTTGCTTTTTTTACTTGAGTTTCTGTGATTTAAAACACTGCTACCAGCAGTTTCCTATGCATATAATAATTCCAACACCACCCCAACACCAATGCACCCCTCCTTTTCAAAGCCACACCCCCCCACCACCAAATGCATGGTGCTGACCAGTCCTCCGGTGTGTTGCCTCTAGCCTTTCTGCTCCCTTGCAGCCTCACCAAGAATTTGAAGAAATTCTAAGTTTGACACTGAATAAAAAAATGCCACCACCCCAGTTCAGGATGTGCCCCAAGCCCCTATATGCATCCCAGTCTCACACTGTCTTCAACCAGCTCTGTGCATATGCTGTCAGCATAGCTGGAAGTGATGGGTGCCTTTCTGTGTTTGCTTGTTAGAGTTCAGGTCTCTTGGTTTCAGTGTTGTACATAAGTGATATCTTCTTCGGGCTTACTTCATTTCAGCATGGTGGCTTCCAGTCCCAACCATGTGGCCATGACTTGCATGATTCCATCACTTCTTTTCGGCTCTGTAGTATTCCACTGTGCACATATACCACCTCTTATCTCTCACTGGACATCCAGGATGACTCCAAATCTTTGCTATTGTACTGAGTAGTTCAATGAATAATGGTATGTATATGTTCTTTTGAATGAATGTTTTTCTGGCCTGGGGATACAGTATCCCACCTGCACGGCAGAGCCTGGCAAGCTACCCGTGTTGTATTTGATATGCCAAAACCAGTAATATAGACCCCATTCCCATGACCTGATGGAATGGTTTGAGGTTCTTCATGTTCCTGGAGCAAGCAGCATGTAACAGGACATATGGAGATGTTACTGGTGCCCGCTCGAGCAAATCGATGAACAATGGGAAGACAAGTGAAGTGGGGATACAGACCCCAAAGTGGAATTGTTGGGTCATATGGGAGCTCGATTCTGAGTGTACTGAGAGCCCTCTGTACTATTTCCATAGGGGTTAGACCAGACAACATTCCCACCAGCAATGGATGATGGTTCCTTTTTTTCACCACATTCTTGCCAACAGAGACTCTCCAAGTACTTTTGTTTTTGAGTCATACCCAGCTGTGCCCAGGACTTACTCCTGGTTCTGTGCTCAGAAATTACTCCTGGCACCTCAGGGGACCATATGTTCATCCAGGAATCAAACCCAGATCAGCCACATGCAAGGCAAGTGCCCTACCATTGTACTATTGCTTCAGCCCGTGTTCCCATTATTACTGATAAGTTGCCATTCTCACTGGTGTTAGTCGCCATCTCATCATTGTCTTGACTTGAATTTCCTTAATAAGAGGTAAGAGCATTTTTTATGTGCCTGTTGGCCATTCATTGGTCTTCCTCAGAGAAGTTCTGTTCATTTCCTCTCCCCACTTTTTGATGGAGTTTTTAGCGTTTTGTTGTTGATCTTCGTACTTCATATAACCTGGATATAAATCTTTTACCTGACATGCTGAGTACAAATATTTTCTCCTACTCTGCCGTCTTTTAGTTTTAGACATGCAAAGCACATTTAATTCTTATTCCAAAGTAACTTCTAGCTGTTTTTTTTTTTGCAATTAGCTGCAAATCCACATTTTATAATATATTATCACATCCTAAATCTTAAATGAAGAAGAGTGACAATCTCAGCTTACCTTCAGGACATATTAACTGATCGCTATCATTTATAACTGTCATAGAGAAATAATGACAAAGTCACGAATAGATAATATTAATTATCAATTTTAGAATACCTGCCTCAAGGGGGAAAAAGAAAAAAACTGGGGAGGGACAACTTTCATACCTTGATCTCAGACACATTCCTGGATAAAAGTTTGTCTCACAGTACCAGTAAAAGACCTATGCATTTTGATAAGCCTTTTATGATACATTATGTCCATTTTAAAAGAAACTGTTCATTACTCTAACAAGTTGTTGAGATGAATGTGCGTGTTTTTTGATTATTTTTCAAGCACATCTTTGTAATTCCCAATTCTTGAAACTCTCTATAAATGCTGAATTATATATTCATTGCATTTCCAAACTCCAACTTTCCTTCCTTTTTCCATTCTATATCAAAAGGCCTTTTGCCATCAATGTAAATTTAAATTTGTATAGCATTTTCTACTTTACAGAGTGCCTCACAGTCACTTCCTTAACCCACAACAACTCTTAAAAAGAAGATAGAACACATATTCTTATCAAAATTATCCAATAAATTAGCAAATTTCCTCACGCTAGCTTATATCCCATATTTCATCTTGGTCAAAGATTTTTGACAGACCAGGCACTGTTCTAGGCTCTGAGGTACAGAAAGGAATGATGTAGTCACCATGGTAGAAAACTTGAACCTTATTATGTTTTAATATTTACTAAAGATTATAATTATGTTTTGATGCTTATTAAAGAGCCGTGATTTATGAAGTTACTGATAGTCGCATTTTAGGCATACACTAATTCAACACCAATCCCTCCAGCACTGTCAACGGAATTCCCTCTATCAAATCTGCAGATTCCTCCTCCATCCCAACCTCCACTCCACCCCCACCTGTCAACTGACAGGCACATTACAAAGTTCTAATGGTTGTTGCTTAGTTCTCATGTTTTCAGTTCTGTTGAATTTGTATTTTGGGAATATGACCAGACCCCCTCCTCATATCACTGGCACAACTGGAAGTCCTGACGCCTGTTCACCCACAACTTCTTGTTCTCTTTTCCTCCACTTAATGTCTTTCCTTCTCTGTCTCCTCTTTAGTCACTGGAGTTTGGTGAAGGATGATCTAAGCATGTGCTTTGGCTACATTTCCTCATCCAGCGTCTATATCCACAGATAAGGGAGACCATCCTGTTTGTCTTTCTTCCTCTGGCTTACTTCATTCAACACATTCCAGCTTCAACCATGTTGCAGCAAATGGCATGACTTCATTGTTCCTTGAAGCTGCAGAGTATTACCTTGTGTCTATATACAACAGCTTCATAATCCATATTTTTATTTGGAGGGGGTCTTCCCAGAGTGCTCAGGGAGCATGGGACCTATTCCATGTATCGATTGGGCCACCCCAGGAAGTGCTCAAAGGTCACAGAGCCACACCGCTGGTGGTCATGGGGCCATGTGTTGACAGGGATCAACTTTGAGGCTCTTCATGCAAAGCATAATGCTCCATCCCACTGGCCATCTCCATAGAACATATTTGGGAGAGAGTACAGTACGAAGCCACTCACCTTAGAAGTGGCTCACCCTGGCTGACCTGGAGTTAACCCATGGCGCCTCCAAAAGTCCCCTGTGCCCATCAGAAGAGATCTCTCTGGCCAAAAAATGTCATTAAGGAATATTTCAAATGCAAGAAATAAATAATAATTTTGGCTCTTTGTGAAAAAAAGAGATCCCTGAGCACAGTTATAGCTGCACTGCAAACCATAATGCTCAAACTGTGGGGGGGGGAGAAAAAGAGACAGAGATACAGAGATAGAGAAAAGAACCCTCCATAAAGGCAGGCTGGGGGTGGAGTGGCAGGAGGGAAACTAGGGACATTGGTGGTGGGAAATACACACCAGTGAAGGGATGAGTGTAGAACACTGTACGACCAAAACCTGATCATAAACAGTGTTTAACGGTGTATCTCACAGTGAATCAATTTTAAAACAAGAGGGAGAGGGAGAGGCAGGGGGAGGAGGAGGAGGAGGAGGAGGGAGGAGGAGAAGGAGGAGAAGAAAGAGAGGGAGAATGAGAATAAGTCTCTTGACTATGAATGTGGGTCGTGGGAATTCTAGGACTCACATCCAAGGTTTTGAAAAGGTTGTCTGAACTTTCCCGCTCTTGAAGGAATTTAGTGTCAACTGTCTAACACTTCAGTAAATGCTCGAGAGGAGAGCCTTCTACTGAGAGTATACCACCTACACGGCAGAGCCTGGCAAGCTACAAGCTACCCATGTTTTATTTGATATGGCAAAAACCAGTAACAATTATGGAGTTCATTCCCATGTTCTGAAGGAATGGTTTGAGGGCTCTTCCTGTTCCTGGAGCAAACAGATGCCCTTGGCTACACTTGCTTGCAACAGGATGTATGGAGATGTTACTGGTGCCCACTCGAGCAAATTGGTGAGCAACGGGAAGACAAGTGAAGTGATACAAGTCTAACACCATTTTGTATCACCTTTGGAGAACTGCCGCCATCTTCTAAAACAAGAGAACTTGAATTCTGAAATTAACTGGCTGCAAGAATAGCCCAGTTATATCCTAAAGCCCAGACCCAAGTCGTGCCCAGCTACAATCTAAACCCCAAGCCCAAGTGGTGCCCGTCTGCTGGGCTTCCAAGGGTCTACCACCCAGAGTCTCCAACCAGCATTCCCAAACACCCCTGGCCCCCTGGACGCCACCTCCAGCGCTCACCGAGTAGATTAACTTGCTCCCTGTTTCATTAGTAATTCATGACTTATTTGTGAAAGTGCAGGGGCAGCACTATACAGACCTAATACAATGAATATCTTATTAGGGAGAAATTAACAAATGAATTGTTGCCGATCAATAGGTGTTGAAGAGAAAATTACAATGATAGTCCAGCCTAAATAATTTATACCCAGTATTGATTTTTTCATTACATTAATTATTCTTTATAGCACACATAAGGAACTCAGAGGATAAAACTTTCAAAGCCACGAAATTTATCTGCCATGGTGCGGTAGGCTTAAGTCTGAATTTAAGAGACACTGAGTGAGCCAAGAGAGCTGGCAGTGAGTTTCAGCTTTTAAAAGGCAGCAGTGAGGCTGGAGATAGTCCAGCAGGTAGGGTGCCTGCCTTGCACGCGCCAACCTGGTTTGATCCGCAGCATCCCATGTGGTCCCCTGAGCCCCACCAGGAGTGATCCCTGAGCGCAGATGCAGGAGGAAGCCCTAGACCCCGCCTGGCATGGTCCCCAAAATAAGAACAAAAATATAAGCAACAGTGAGCTGGCAATGCACGGCGCCCTTCATCAGCCCGTATTTTGATACCCTATAAATTTTCATTTTATTTACCAATTTGGAAGCCCCAATAGAAATGTCTGCAAGCAGAAATATTAGAAATTACATAAATAGAGCTTCCAGGGAAAGCACCGCTTTCACTGCAGTCGCTCGCATCCCAGCGCCAACCTCCATGAAGCTGTGCCGAAGAAAAACTTCCCACGTGGCTCCTTGAAATTCTTCCCATTCACTGGGTTTGACCCCAGTGGAGCAGGAGTGCAGGTTCCAGGAGGAAGCACCTTTCCCAGCCAGCAAGAAACCATTCGTGAGGCCATTTTATCATGGCAAGTCACTTTTCATGCAGGGAACAAGAGCAGAGACGTGCATGTGTTAATAGGCTTTTGCTGATACATCACAAAATGGTGCCTGAGATCACAAAAAGGGGATGGAGGGAAAAGAGGTTGGGAGCAAAGAGGACAGAGGCTGCTATTTGTACCAGAGATGACGTTTCCAGCGGCTCAACAGTCCCTCTGATGAGCAGCAGAAATGAGTTCCATAAGCACCAATCCCAACAGACGCAGTAGGTCAGGTATGGAGCTGACATCTGGTCATCTACAAATAATCCAACTGTGAATGGTGTTCTGCTCATTGCATTTTGCTCTCGTAATGACAGCAATGCATTGGTAATTATTGTGCTAACAGTGGCACTGAATATGAAGAGATCCCAGTTCAGAATGTTTTGCCCAGAGAGGTATATTATGTACTTTTTTTTTTTTGCTTGTTTGGATCATGCCCAGAGATCCTCAGGGATAACTACTGGGTCTGCATACAGGAATTACTCCTGGCGCTGCTCAGGGGACCATATGGAATCCCGGGATCAAACCCAGATTGACCATGTGCAAAGCAAACTCTCTACCCACTGTACTATCATCCCAGTTCCAATGTATATTTTCAAGCATATCAATGTCCCCCAAGTAAGTAACCTTTCCAAAGTCCTTTCCATTTAAAACTAAAAAGGGACTAAGTGATAATACAGTGTGGAAGGCACTTTCCCTTCACACAGTTGACCCATGTATGGTCCCGGCACCAAACGTGGTCCCAGGAGCCCTGCCAGGAATGATCCCTGAGCACAGAGCCAGGAGTAATTCCTGAGCATTGCCAACACTTCCTCCAAACAGAAGCATTTTCAACTTAAGGCCTTAGCATCGTTTCAGATGTGACAATTATTCTCCCTCTCTCAAGCATTTTACCTTCAGGCATAAAACCGCATCAAGATTGCTTTTAAATGCCCTTAATGATGTTCTCGGAAGAAAATCTAAGCATGAGAAACCATCTTATCTCATAAATACACTTTTTGCAAACTACATGCCTTCACTAATCGTGCGGTAGGATTTCTGATCTAAAAGACACACCTGGAAGGTGTGTGTTGTCCCAGATGCATCCTAATACAGATGGAACTGTCCCAAGCACTCAGCTGATTTTTGTGTGCAAAGGCACCCAGCTCCCAACTCTGCAAGAAGCCCCTTGTCCGTGGTGAGCGGCCTTTGCTTCCTGTCCTGTATTCCCCATTCTTTGGTGAAGATTAAGGGTCCCGCCCAGAAATACACCATCCAGGTACTCAGAGAATCTGTTCTCCAGCACACTGGGCCATTGGAACAGAGACATTCATAATATAAACCAGAAGGACCCTCTAGCTACTTGAAGGAGCAGAAATGACTTCTGCTTTTCAAGCTTTTCAGCTTTGTTCAAGCTGACAGAGATAACGATCTATAGCCTTTAATTCTTTGGAGGAAATTCTCTACTAAAAATCTAACAAACTGAAGTGGGGAGGAGAACACAGAAGTCAAGGGCACATACTCTGCATGAGGGAGACCCAGAACCTCGTTGCTTTTGTGACCCTGAACACCGTTAGTCAGCAGAGCAGTGCAGCCTCTGGTACAAGCATTGAACCATCTGGCCTGGTTATCACTCACCTCTTGGCGGGCAGAGAGAGCGAGAGAGAGAGAGAGAGAGAGAGAGAGAGAGAGAGAGAGAGAGAGAGAGAGAGTCTGTAGGGTGCTTGCCTTGCATGCAGCAGTTATGAGTAAAGTCACAGCAGCACTTTCGGTCCCCCAAACACTTCCAGGAGTGACCCCTAAGCACAGAGCCAGAAGTAAAACCTGCACACAGTCATACGTGGCCCAGAAACTAAAGATAAACAAAATCAACAGCAGACGGGGAGATCCAATGCCTGTGCTGCCCCACAGTAGAATAAATATGGAGACCCTCAAGGGTTTACGCTTCCTGCCATCTGGTGTTTTCTTAAAGAAACCAGAATGCAGGGGTCAAATATGGTGAACAAACTATGCTAAGTGCAAGGTTTCGGCAACAAATGACACTATCAATAGAAGGATGGTAAGAGATTGATCATAGCAATGAGTGACAAATACTTGTGTACCCACAGGCAACTAATTCCATGTCATTACAGGATTGCTTCACTTATGAATTTAAGTGCTTGTGTTTAAACATTTTTGTTGATGTTTCATTAACTTCCCATAAAAAAAAGTAATGATATGCTGAAGAAACAGTCAGCAAAGCAAACATTCCCATTCACTACTCAGAGTGTGTTGCAGTACACTGCTGCCCAGAGCCTCTGCAACTGGCCTGGAGTTTCCTCCTGCAGGTCACTTTGTAGATAGGAGGAGGACAGTTTGAATGGGGCAGTGTATCTGACCATGTATTCTGTACTGGCTATGGAATATAAATATTCTCTCATGCTGCCACAATCATCATGGGACTAGCTAGATCTTACCGATATATTTGCCTGGCCACGTTGGATCTCTAAGTAATTAGACCAGAGAGAAATGCTGTTTGCCTCCAAGCAAGCAAATGGCTGTCTGATAACTCAAAGACTAATATACAGAACAAACATGAAGTAAAGATGAAACTCTTGTGAAGGCTTAGAGAAATATTTAACTGGCTATAGAATATTCTTTGGTACAGATGTATGCCTTTGTGTTCTGAGATTCAGTTCATCTCAGATGCCCCTCCTCCACTCTACCCTGCAGGGGCACTTCCAAGGCAGATCTTGGCTGGGCAACATTAACATCTCAGAGGGCCTAGGTGAGGTCCTGGGAGAAATTACCTGAGGGAATTTGACCCTGATGGCTTTCAATTGGAGTGGGAGGTCTGGGTTGCAGGGATATAAAACTAGCCTGCTTCCTGGTGCCGGAGCAATAATTCAGTGGGTAGGGCAGACCGGGTTCGATCCCCAGCATCCCATACGGTCCCCAGAGCACCACTGGGAGTAATTCCTGAGTACAGAGTCAGGAGTAACCCCTGAGCATTGCTGGGGCACCCCTTCGCTGTCTCCTCTCTGTGGGGCCTTAACACATGGTGGCCACCATCTTGGCCTACACATGGTCAGGGCCCAGCCGGGAACCTTAAGTTCTGGGTTGTTCCTATTGCTGATTTGTATGCCAGAATCTGTATTAAGTAAAAGCATTTTAAAACTTTGCGGATTCTTGCATCTTTCTCCATCCACCGGTCACCGATCCCCTTGGACAGAAGGGGATCCCTGACCCTGCTCCCGGATTTTGTGCGGGCATACCAGTGTTTCCCCGTAAGTGTCCAAGTAGAGTCTCCAGGATCCTAAAAATTCCATTTAGTTGAGCCATTTCTGACTTTTCTTTAGTATCACAGCCAGCAGGTTTTGACTATTATCAGTCAGGATTCTTAGATTCAAGAAAGAGCAGAGAGAGTGCTTCAAGAAGGAGCTACCCTTAATTTTATACCAAAGAGCACTGAAAGAGAAGACAGTCTCAAAAAATCAAGAAATCTACAAACCCAGGGTGTGGCTCAGCGGTGAGCACTTCCCTTGCAAGCATGAAGCCCTGAGTTCAACCCCCACATCCTCCTGTGAAGTCCCCGCACAGCGGACAGGAAAAATAATAGTAGCAATGATAGCTAACTCTTCCCTTTCAAGAATGCCCCATGCATTGCTTGGTAAGCAAAACAGCAGGCAGGTTCAATGAGCCAAAGGGCTTCCATGTTGCTGTGAAAAGTTCCTGAGGGCTCATCACCCCCCATTTGGCCTTGGGAAGGACATCTGGGCAAAAGAAAAACAGCAGCCTTACTGCCACTATCTGCAGTATCTATGCCAACTGCTCAGGTGTGGGCAGGGCGTACTAACATTTAGAACATCCCAAGACATATCAAAACAACTTGTCTGCGCAACTTGAGTTGTGCTTCTCCTTGAGTTAGGTTTTTCTTTGAATTTAAATTTGCGGGCTACGCCGCTAATAGTGGCCATATAATCTAAAGCTTCCCTTACTCAGGGTCTTGCTTTGGCCTGCGTCCCTGAGAGCTTGACCCCCAGCTAGCTGGCTTAAATAAATTCCACTTGCATCTTGCATTACTGGCTGGTTTCTTTGTGATTCCTAAGAACTTGCCACTCCGGACCCTAACTGCATTAGCATGAACCATGATAGAGGGCAACGATTCCTGCCATTTTCCAGAGGAGGAACTTGGAATCCAAAGCGGAAATAGACAATAGTTCCAGGACAGTGAAGTGACTGAGTTGGGGTAACTCGACTTCACAGGCCTGAAACATTACCCTCATCACACTCACAAGCTGGGCCTCTAGCATTTTCCAGTGGCTGGAATCTGCTACTGAGTTCGTCCAGTTTTCCCCCTCACTGAAGCTCTCCTACCATTGCTTGGGAATCACCCACCTCTAACCCTGGCTACTTCAGACAACTGACTCAGTTAGTTAACTCAGAGGCAGCATTCCGTGCTGTATAACTCTCGCATCCTTACATCCCACATCAACGCTCCCAAGCTTTCTGTGTAGGCCGACATTTTTCTGTAAAGTGAGAATGAATGATGAGATTAGCCTTCCCAAAAAGGCAAGTACATCTGTTTGTACCCAAATAAATTTCTGATTTGTAGCATGCTGTCAAACAGAAGGAACCGCCTAGAATGGTTTACTAGGGTCTGACTTCACCCATTGACTGTACTCCTAGAGAATCAGGCTGTCGACATCTTGCTAATCTTACTAGGAAAAACTAGTAACAATTAGAATGCTATTGTCGCACCTGAAATGAGAACATTATAGAATGCACCCAAAGTAAGAAAGACAAGTACAAATTGCTTGCAAATGCCATCTTCTAAAGAACAGCAGCCAGCTATAGGATATTACATGAGTGAAGTAAGCAGACAAATGCTGCACGTTTTTACACACATGGAAACTCAGAAGCAACCAGACAGATGAACTAAACAGAACAAAGGTAAATTTTAAGAGAGACCCATCAGTGGTTACCAGAAGGGAAACAGAAAGGGATGTGGGCAAAGGAAACCCAACCTTGTATCACTTGTATCACTTGTCTTGCCGTTGTTCATCGATTTGCTCCAGCGGGCACCAGTAAGACATCTCCATACGTCCCGTCGCAAGCAAGTGTAGCCAAGGGCAACTGCTCACTCCAGGAACATGAAGAGCCTCCAACCATTCCTTCAGGTCATGGGAATGAGGTCCATAATTGTTACTGGTTTTCGGCATATCAAATACAACATGGGTAGCTTGCCAGGCTCTGCCATGCGGTGTGTGTAACCCAACCTACAGTGGAGAATAGAACTCAATTTTCTCTTTTTGTCTTTTTGGGTCACACCCCATGGTGTTCAGTGCTCAGGGGACCATATGGGATGCTGGGGATTCCGGGTCAGCCACGCACAAGGCAAGCGCCCTACCTGCCATGCTATCGCTCTGGCCCCTAGAACTCAATTTTTTTTTTTTTGCTTTTTGGGTCACACCCGGCAATGCTCAGGGGGTTTCTCCTGGCTCTGCACTTCAGGAATCACTCCCTGGCGGTGCTCAGGGGAACCATATGGGATGCCAGGGATCGAACCCAGGCCAGCATGGGCTGGCTATGTGTAAGGCAAACGCCCTACTGGCTGGGCTATCGCTCCAGCCCCTAGAACTCAATTTTAATGATGAATTTAATATAATGTAAGCGTGAGTTTTGGGAGTAGATGGTTCTTTTCGTCTAATCGGAGTTTGTAGGGGGTTGTTGTGGGGGTGGTGTGAGCGTTGGTGCTCAGTGCTCCCTGGTGGTACTTGTGGGGTCACGTGGTGACAGGCTCAAATCTGGGTCTCCAGCATGCAAACCTGCACTCCAGCCCACGGAACTAACCCTCTGACCCACATTCATGTGTTTATTTTTAACAATGCACTCCCGAAACTTTTATTTTTAAATGATCCTATTATTTCATTGAAATTACTGCAACATCTGAATAGTGGCATATCAATACAGTCAGGGATCAAAAGGACTGACTGAATGTGTTTGAAAAGTACTCAAAGATAGCAGCTCACTGCTGTACACAGAACTCTGTCTTGGTATGTTCAAGTTTTGTTTACTCAGTAAGCCATTGATTTATTTTTTTTACTTTATTTAAACTGTTATTTACAAAGTTCGGTCGATGAACAACACGATGCCTAGTGATCTGGTGATCTATTTACAAAGTACAAAGTTTTCCAAAATACAGTTGTTACAAATATTCATCATTCAACACTAACCCCACCGGGGCCGGAGCGATAGCCCAGCGGGTAGGGCGTTTGCCTTGCACGCAGCCAGCCCATGCAGGCCTGGGTTCAATCCCCGGCATCCCATATGGTCCCCTGAGCACCGCCAGGAGTAACTCCTGAGTGCAGAACCAGGAGTAACCCTGAGCATTGCCAGGTGTGACCCAAAAAGAAAAAAAAAATGCACTGGTTAAACACTAACCCCACCACCAGTGTGGCCCTACCACCACCAGAGACCCTCATTTCCATCCCACCCCCATCCCCATGCCTGCTCTCTTAGCTGGCACTAATTATGTTGACCATTACAGCCCATATAAGAGAACTGTATTAATAAAGTCGTGACTTTTTTTCTCAGGATTGTTACGTGCGAGTCTGACAGATTTCTACTCTTGCATTCACTTTCTGAGTTTCTAGAACATAGCAGGTTTGGTGAAACAATTATTTTCATATATTGTACTGTTACTTCAAAGATAAAATAAGATTAGAAATGAGGAAAATGATGCAGGTAAAAAATAGTTTAAAGGTCTTCTAATGTTCTATAACCATTACTGTAAACGTAACAGAATACTATAAACACCTTTAAGCCAATATTTCTGATAGCTAGATAAAACTTATTCTTCTAACCTAACAAATTAATAAATCTAAATCTATAGAAATCAAAGAGTTACTTCTTAGAAAAGTACATAATCTGAATATTTAAACCAAAAAATCTCCAAAATTCACAGCTATAATTTACTGCAGTGAAAATAAGAAAATCAGATGCTCTCTGCTCCTTTAAGACTACAAGGTTTTGGGGCCAGAGCAACAGCACAGAGGGCAGGACATTTGCCTTGCACAGAGCCGACCTGGTTTGATCCCTAGGTTTAATCCCCAGAATGCCATATAGTCCCACCCTGAGTAATTCCTGAGTGCAGAGCCAGGAATAAGTCCTGAGCGTCTCCAGGTATGACCCCGAATGCCGATAGATATAGATAGATGGATGGACAGACAGATAGGCAGGCAGGCAGGTAGGCAGGCAGACAGACAGACAGACAGACAGACAGACAGACAGATAGATAGATGAATGGATGGATGGATGGATGGATGGATGGATGGATGGATGGATGGATGGATGGATGGATGGATGGATGGATGGATGGATGGATGGATGGATGGATGGATGGATGGATGGATGGATGGATGGATGGATGGGTGGGTGGATGGGTAGATGGATGGGTGGATGGGATGGGTGGATGGATGGATGGATAAGTAAGTAAATAAAACTACAAGGGCATACCAGGTAAAATATAAATCAAGCCTTCATGATCAGATTATAAATTCTGATGATTGAGGTACAAGAATTCAATCCTGGATTAAAAGACTAGCATATGAAAACAAATAAGGTTAAACATTGGAATAAATCTTTGCACATAAGAATATCCATTAATGAGTTCCTTCAAAATTAACAAATTAAGAGACTGATTCTCACTGGAATTTCTGTATACTATAATACTCACTAAAAGCTATGATTCACATTCAAAAAGAAACATAATCTGGTAAAGCCGTATTGGTATCTTTCACAAAGTACCCTAAAACATGCAATATATTTTTAGCTGACATTTTTAGTATCTTCTGTATAAACAGTATCTTGCTGAGAAGTTTACCAGTTTTATCTAGCAAATGTATTTGCAAGAGAAAGACATAAATATTACCTAAGTTATCAAACAGTACATTTTGTAACACATGGCTAACCATTTAGCTATAATTTTAACAAAGTTATACTGGCCATTAACAGAGAATATATGAGACCCTCAAAAATAAATTAATTGATACTACAAAAATACTCATTTGGAATCTCTGTTTTTTCATACAAAACCTATTCATCAGCCCAATAATTTATTTTCTAACTCTTAAAAATCACATTAGGATTTGCCAGCATCAATTAGACCTGTTTAATTCATTATTCAGCATAAATAACTTTCCATAAGCTTCTGATTGTCCTTAAGTCAAAGCGAGTTGATAATAAATAGCCTTGGGGAGTAATAATGTAAGAATCCAAGATTAAACAAACCCACACTGTTCATGGATAAATTTACCTGGATTTCAATGATTATAGAAGCATTTCTATTTTTCTAAAATCAGCCTGATTTTTTTTTAATCCAAACCTCGAGGATAAGCAGTAAGAAAAAAGCAGACAAATCATCTATTGTCATTGACCACTTCTAGTTTTATCTTCACAACTCAGATCACTGATAGGCCTAATTTCCTTTTTGATTTACAGCAAATATTGTGGCTGGAAGAGGAAGCAATACTTCCAGAGTTCCGGTAATGAACATGTAAGTGGTTATGGCAGAGAGACGGACCAACCGCTTATCTTCTTGCTTTTACACTGCACACAAACCCAATGGTAAAAATTAACCTTCTCTGCGGTTCAACCTAATTAGAGGAGACTTCAGAAAAGATTATGCTTTCGAAGCAGAATGGGGTACAATGTTCAAGCTGGACTTGGAGGCAGAGCTCTGCTGTCGCCTTTGCTGGTTTTTTTTGCTTTGCTGTCTAAGGGAGAAGCAATAAGAAGATGATGCTTCAAAGTGGATACGGCTTTTGTGTGGCAGGCTTTGTTATATGTTCTCATCTCATACCTGTATACTTAGTATTTAAAAGCAGGCATTCTAGTACACAAGACCTACTTAGTGCTTTGGGCTTCCAATAAAACAGCCTATACCATTAGGTTGCCTTATCCAAGATTTCCTTGATATATTTACAAATCCTTGAAAACTACCTCTTTTGGTTACAATTATTATTCAGAGAGGTGGAGGAATAAGGGCTGGTTTTTCTCTGCATGGAAGAGGACAGAGAAGAAGATAACCCAAACTGCACAGATTAAAATACAAACCCTCAAAATAAAGAACAAACAAGCTAAAGCCCATCTCGAGAGAAGAATTTCTTTTGCAAAATTAATTTCCACTATTAATGCAAGCTACTCTATCAAGTCCTTACTCAAATTGGTCCTATTTTACCAGGGAGGTGAGCCCCAGCAGTGCCTGGGAGCTTCTCCTGGCTCTGTGATCAGGGATCACACCACATATATGCTCTTCTGAGCCGGGAGTTGTCAAGGGCTCTGGCCAGCAGCCCCCAGCACGAATGAGAAAACCTAGATCTTGCCAGACTTGAAATAGAGGCTGATTCAGACAAAGATACAGATATTTATATTTATCTATATCTATAGAGAGAGAGTTCTGGGGATTAGACCCAGAATTGGCCACAGCAAGACATGTGTCTTGGCCCTTGTCCTTGTTTTTGCCCACTGACCACCTCACCAATGTTGAAATCCTTCTCTCCTGCCCAAAGGCGATGGTAGCCTTTAAAGAAGGACAACAGACATCCACCTTCATTTCTCTCCTTCCACTATTTATTTAAAGGCAATCTTTTTTGCCTTATCTTTCCCATCTCCATATTAAATATTAGCAGTTCCTTCAAGTATTCCTCCTGTGGCACAGTTTCCAGATACTGCAAATAAATTTAACTTGCAGAGAGATGTAGATTTCATTTATTTCTCATTTATTTACACTAATAAACAACACAACTGAAAGGAACCCAATGGTCTCCTCAAGAGTCCTATCAGTGCCAGGCCCCCTTTATGTGAGAAGAAAATACACACACACACACACACACACACACACACACACACACACACTGTTCTGTGTTCCAAGGTGGGTCAGAAACCCTTACCATCCTAGCTATCCCGAGCACAGAATATTGAACGAAGCAAACACAAGTTCCAAAACCTATTAGCCACTAGCATCCCCCAAATTTCCAACTGGACCTTGAGGCAAGCCTGCTTTTCTCTTGAAATGTAAACCTTTAAAATGTGACCGCCATTGGTCCTTGGAGGCGGAAGCCACCAAGTGTTTGTGGGGATGGAGCTGGGGTCCCCTTTCCCCTCTCTGTCCCATCGGGAAGGCCTGGTGGCCCCACCCACGAACTGGCTCAGAGCTATTGGCCATCATGCAGAGACTCAGACACATGGGGAGAGCTGCCATCTGGCTCTCCCCAAGTCGCATGGCCGCAAGTGGCCGCACTGTATATCAAACTAGTGAAATCAATCATGTTCTAGAAACTCAGAAAGTAAATTCAAGAAGTCAGAGGACCTCGCACAACACAACCACAGTCACCCTCTGGTCCGGACTCCACAGCTGGACACAGCCCGATCCAAGAGAGAAGCCGAATTCAAGTCCAGGCTTGGCAACCACGCCAACCAGGCTTTTAGGGAGCCCGGTCTGGGGCCACCTCCCCCCCACCTCAGCTCCTTCCACAAAGGCCTGGTGGCCCCGTCCAGAACTGCTGCTGGGGCTCTCGGCTGGACACCAGGCATTCAGGTGCAGGGGTGGAGCTTCTGCCTACCCACCCTATGCTAGACTGATGGGGCGCCTTGGGGTGGGGGGCAGGTTTTTTGCTATTTGGCCTGTCCTCTGCCAGGCTCCCAGAAGTCAGAAAACCTCGTGCAACACAACCACAGTCAACCTTTGGTCTGGACTCCACAGCTAGACACAGCCCAATCCACATGGCACACAGGCACCTGCACAATATCTCAAGACCTGGTATACTACAAACGTGTGGGCGTCAGAGGCTAGCTAAGACAGAGAAAGGAACAGTGTGCCAATCATCGTTGAAAATGATGATACCATCCTAGAACTGAGCATTTAATATAGGCAAAGACATGCACATGATAACCTCTAAATGTATGTATTACAATCCACAATGTATAAGAAAGAAAATTGAGGAGAGAGAGAAAGAGAGAGAGAGAGAGAGAGAGAGAGAGAGAGAGAGAGAAAGGAGAGAAAGAACCTGCCATGTAGACTGGCTGGGGAAAGGGGGGTGAAAGTGGGGACATTGGTGGTGGGAAATGGGCACGGGTGGAGGGATGGTGCTGGAGCACTGTAAAACCAAAACTCAAACATGAACATCTTGTAGTTGTATATCTCACGGTGGTATAATAAAATATTTTTTAAATGTGACCACCATTTACCCACTTCAAAGAATAAGGTCAATCTGATCAGATGAGGTCAATAGTCAAAGGAATATGGAATAGACTCCCAAAATCTCCAGTCTCTTCATTCTTCTTATGGAGAACTATGGGGCCCCCTTCCAGTAGTTCTTGGGAGACACCAGGGATACTCCCTGCAGTAGGAGTGGGACTACACCACAGCAACAGTCAAGCCTCACGTATGTGTCGCATTGCTTGAATTACATCCTCAACACCTCGTTCTTTCTTTTTCTTAAGTTATTATTTTATTGACTCGCCGCTGCAGACAGACCATTCTTAAGCTGTTCATGATTGGGTTTCCGTCACACAGTGTCCCAACACCATCCCTCCACCCAAAGCACCCCATCCTTAGAGCCGGTTTGACCCTCACCTTTCTCATAGTCGGGCAATATAAGCAATAGCTCCCCCCACCCCGGGCTCATTTGAATTAGGTTTGTATCATTTACAACAATGAAGGTCCCAGATGAAACAAGATTCACAAGGTTCTCACGCTAACAGGACCAACAGAATCTGGGTCATAAAAGAAAACATGTGTTATCCCACTTCACAAAACATATGGATGAAATCTCCCATGGCACCGTTTTAGAGAACAATGCTTCGCTAACCAGAGAACATTAATTTCGAACTTTCCTATAACCTAAGCTCCATAGGGCTGGCACAATGTGTTTCCAACTCTATTTCTGAACTTATCGTTATATTTGGCACATAGTAGATTCCCGTGACACATGCCACTGTGCTTTTTGATACTGAAGAGAACAGTCAACAAAACGTTGGAAAGTTAATTACCACCATCAATACACAAGTTCCCTGAGGAAAGTCAAGACAATCACTATTATGACTACCTCTTTATTACCAGCTCACCAAACTGCCACATCCATGATACAACTAGATTGGTCGTGCTTTTTTTTGTTGTTGTTGTTGTAGTACAGTTTGAAGTTGGGAAAGGTGATGCCTCCCATCTTCTTTTTCCCAAGAATTGCTTTAGCTATCCTTGGGGATTTATTGTCCCATACAAATTTCAGGAGTGTTTGGTCAATTTCTTTGAAGAATGTCATGGGTATCCTTATAGGGACTGCATTGAATCTGTACAGAGCTCTAGGAAGTATTACCATTTACAGGTACACCCGGCAGAGGAGAAACCAGCTTTCCCGTTATGCGGCCGCCAATGGGCCACGCGACTTACCTCCAAACTACCACAAATATTCTACCCACCCCTCTGAGAGAGTCCCACAAAGTAATGAGAATATAGTGCCCGCATGGCAGAGCCTGGCAAGCTGTCCAATGTGTGTTCGATATGCCAAATCCAGTAACAAAAATGTTTATTTTCCTGACCCCGAAAGAGCCCTTAATACGGCAGCAGTAAGAAAGGCAAACAAGCAGTGCCTGATAAAATTTCAAGGCTGTCCTAGGCTGCCAAAACGAAGAAGGACTAAAATGACTGTCTGTACTTTCAATGCACGTACACTGGCAACAGAAGCATATATTGAGGATCTGATGCTGCAAGCAAGAAAGATCAAGTACGACATCATTGGTCTGACTGAGACGAGGGGGCGCCGGTCGCATCATGCTGTATTTGACACCGAGAAGAATTGTTCCTTGGAACATGTGATGAAAGAGGCGCCGCTGGCGTTGGTGTCCTTGTCAACACGAACATGGCTGTCAACATTGATTCATTTGAATGCCTAACAAACCGAATAGGACGATTACACTTGAGGAGATGTGGCCCACTGCCAGCACTTTCTATCTTCATTGTCTATGCACCGACATCCACATACAAAGAAGATGAAATTGAGAAATTCTACATGGAATTGGAGGAGTTCTATAAAAAAAGATCACACCTTCTACAAGATCATAGTCGGTGATTTTAATGCCAAGATAGGACCGAGAAGATCGGCTGAAGAACTCCACATAGGGACCCATGGCCTAGAATGGAACGAACAAGGTGAGAGACTATCTGAGTTCATCATGTCCACCAAGACTATTCATGGGAACTCACAGTTTCAGAAAGCTGAAGTGAAACGTTGGACATGGGAATCTCCTGGCGGACAGTTCCACAATGAAATTGACCACATCATCTTCAATCGACGGTTTTGTCTGACCGATGTCGCTGTCGTCCCAAATTCCACACAGGATCGGACCACCGCTCTCTTCGTGCAAAATTCTACTTCCCTGCAACGGGAGAAAAGGCTGCAAAGTTTAAGAAGAGAACTCCCAGAACGACACACCAACTGGGCACTCTTTGGCACCATTGCAGCAACATGGGAAGATACCATCATTGATGACATCGATGAGGAATACAACCGACTGGTTCAGCACCTCCATGATTGTGCGAAGAATGCCGAGAGAGAGAAAGTCACAAAAGGACGCTTGTCTTCAGAAACTCTTGAGCTCATTCCCGCCAACGTGGCAAGGCGCGAGCCTCAGGAGACCTAATGCTAACGTCCAAGCTTAGCTAAACAGTGCAGAGAAGCGATAAAAGCAGACCTCAAAGACAGAAGAGCAGAAATATTGGAAGATGCAGCAGAAGCCGGGAAAAGTATTCGCGACTCGCCCGCCTGTCCTTCGCCAACTATAAGACCAAGATGACTGCCCTCCGACGCCCTGATGGATCTATCACATCTTCCAGAAAGGCAATGGAGAAGATTATCCAGGACTTCTACTCAAATCTCTTTGATAGCCACATCCACCTGCCCACATACCAAATTCCACAGGATGGATATGTCATTCCCAACGTTCTCCCTTCTGAAATCCGACATGCCATCTCATCGGTAAAGAAGGGAACAGCACCAGGCCCAGACAAAGTCAGACCCGAACATCTGAAGAATCTGCCGCCGGTACTCATCAATACACTAGCTCGGCTCTTCACACGCTACCTGTCCGAATGCAAGGTGCCCTCCCCAATGGAAAACCAGCAGGACAGTTCTACTGTTCAAGAAGGGAGACATTCATGACATCGGCAACTATCGCCCCATCTGCCTGTTGTCTGTCATCTACAAGCTGTTTACACGAGTCATCCTGAACAGGATTAGCAGAACACTAGATGAAGGACAACCATGCGAGCAAGCAGGTTTCCGGGAAAGGATTCAGCACAATCGACCATATCCACACAGTAACCAAGCTCATTGAGGTTTGTAGGGGAGTACAAGATGCCACTCTGTCTCACGTTCATTGATTTACAGAAAGCCTTTGATTCTGTGGAGACTGAAGCAGTCATCGAAGCCCTAGTCAAACAGGGTGTTCAAACCCAATACATCAAGATCCTTCGTGAGCTGTATTACGGATTCACCACCAGGATCTCACCATTCTACAAAGAAGTGATCATTGATGTCAAAAGAGGGGGTTCGACAGGGTGATACCATCTCACCAAAACTCTTCAGTGCCACCCTCGAGAACATCAGGAGACAATTAGAATGGGAAGGAATGGGAGTGAAGATAGATGGTCGGCAACTACACCACCTCCGCTTCGCTGATGACATCGTTCTAATAACACCAAACATTAGCCAAGCGGCACAAATGCTGGCTGACTTTGACCGAGAATGTGGAAAGGTAGGTCTACAGCTGAATCTGAAGAAAACTATGTTCATGAGAAATGAACTAGTTCCAGAGGCCCCATTCACTCTCAATGGAACAAACATCTCTGAATGCAGCAGTTATGTGTACCTAGGTCAAGAAGTCAACATGATGAATGACCTAAAACCTGAGCTGCGCAGGAGGAAGAGAGCTGGCATGGAATGCCTTCAAA
>JAJIBD010001043.1:10000-65304 GCA_021461705.1 Cryptotis parvus | reverse complement strand
CTGCTCTGGATTGCCTCCCGCAAATCACTCTGTAGATAAGGGGGTAGTCTAAATGTGGCAGTTTATCCGACCATGTATGCTGTACTAGCTGGTATAAATATTCTCCCATGCTACCACAATCATCGTGGGACTAGCTAGATCTTACCAGCATATTAGCCTGGCCACGTAGGGACACCTAAGTAATTAGACCAGAGAGAAATGCTGTTTGCTTCCAAGCAAACAAGCATGGCCCCCTGATATACTCAAAGGCAACTAAAATATAAAACTACAATGAAGTAGAGGAGACTTGTGAAGGCTTGGAGAAATATTTAACTGGCATTGGTGTTGGTCAAGGTACAGAGACATGCCATCTCAGAAACCCCCTTCTCTACACTACAAAGGCATTCCCAAGCAGATTTCGGCTCAAAACATTAGCACAGTAAAGGCCCTAGGTGAGGTGCAGGGAGGGATTACCTAAGGGCATTGGACCCTCCCTGCTTTCCATAACAGTGTGAGGAAGGTCTGAGTTACAGGGATATAAACTAGCCGGTTCCCGCTCTCCCTTCTTTCTTCTTTGGGGGATCTCTCCCTTGTGAGCGTTCATTTCCCTTGGAAGCCTTTACACGTGGTGGTCGCCATCTTGGCCTACACATAGCTGGGGTTCTAGCCTGGAATCCTAAGCATCGGGTTTTTTCCTTTTGCTGATTTGTATGTCTGAACCTGTGATAAGTAAAGCCTTTTAAAACTGCATCGGATTCCTGAGTTTTCATCCATTCCTCCGGCCGGAGGTAGAAGGGAACTTCGCTTCCCGGCACTGTCGGGGACCCCGCGGAGCGCCCCGACATTTGGCTTCTCTGGCGTGGGCACCACGAACATAGTCTGGTCTAATTATCATCGGACAGAGATCATCTGCCTCCCGAACCGTGAGTAAAATGATGGATATCTCATGGTATAGATACATTGTATCTTTTATTGGCTCAGAACCATACATAGCCCAGTCTAGAAAGTTCCTTTCTGAGAACTACTCTATCTTTTCACAAATCATCTGGGTCCTTGCGATTTTTAAACTGTACCTTTGTGTAAGGACAATGTTTAATAGAGAGAGGGAAGAAAGTAATAAATTGAATGCAATCTTAAGGGACGAGGTTTACTCAGCGATTAAAGAAATAAGTGAGGATCATAAAACTACAGGTAGACTGGTCTTAAAGCTTGAGGACAGAATTATTAAACAGAGTTTAAAATTTGAAAAGAAATTAGAAGAACAGGAATGTAAAATTATTAAACAGAATTTAAAATTTGAGGAAAAATTAGAAGAACAGGATTTAAAAATTCAAAGAAAAAATTAGAAGAACAGGATTTAAAATTCAAAGAAAAAATTAGAAGAACAGGATTTAAAATTCAAAGAAAAAATTAGAAGAACAGGAAAGTAAAATTATTAAACAGGATTTAAAATTTGAAGTAAAGTTTGAAGAGCAGAAGAAGAATATCAATAAAATCAGCACTATCTTAGAGGGAAGAAATTGACAAACAGAGAGATAGAATAGATGGAAAGAAAGAGGAGGTTTGGAAGTTACACATAAGATTGAAAGAACAAAAGGAAGAAATATATAGGAAACTTGGAAACTTAAACCAAGAAATGGATGTGTTACGAGGGGAGATTTCTGATTTCATAACTTATCAATCAGGACCTAGCGCATACCCAATACTGAGGCGTGAACCAACTAAAAGCCATTCACAAACACGCCCCAAGGCTGTAGACTTGAAAAAGGTGTATACATTCCCAGCAAAAAAAATCTAAAAAAGAATTCTAATGTGGCTGATAACTCAGAGGAGGAACAGGAAAACCCAGAGGAGGCAAATTCCCAAGCTGAAAATCTCCCCAGAGTTAATACCCTCAATGGGGGTAGATGTTCCTCTGCCAGATACTACAAGCTCTGATGAGGAAGAACGGGAGGAACAGGTTAGCTCGAATCAAAGAGCAAAGCGCAGCAATCTTTCTCATGACCAATCTAAAGATAAAGTAAAACCGATTCATGAAGACTTAAAAAATTGAGTCAATAACCCCGTTTAGGAAGGCTTGCAACAGGTTTGGAATATCAAGTCCTTATACTTTAAAATATTTAGCTGATTGGAGCGAAAATAGTCAGTGGGTATTGGCAGACTTTGAAATGGTAGCCCATACTTGTCTAAACAAATCACAGTACATGCAATGGCAAATGTGGTATGCAGATGGGGTTAACCGGAATATTGACACTTTAAGAGAAAAGGAATCAGGCCATACTATAACTTTTGCCATGCTAAAAGGTGAAGGTGAATGGCAAAAAAAAGCAAAACAAGCGACATTACCTGAACCTATTTTAAAATTTGTTCGGGAGACAGCATTAAAAGCGTGGGAAAGAGTAGGTTCCGACCCAGAATTTCTAGGTAGCTATACGAAAATTTACCAGGGTCGTGATGAACCATACTTTGATTTTGTTGGGAGATTATGTGAAACAATCCAAAGACAGGTTCAAGACCCAACCACTCAAGAAATCCTAAAAGCGAAACTTAGCATATGAGAATGCTAATCAAAAATGTCGAGCATTACTATATAGTATTAAGGAAAAGGAAGACCTCATGGGGTATCTAAAGGCCTGTAGAAATGTCGGTTTACCCTCCCATAGCACACAGGATGATATAGAGGCTTATCCCATACAGCAGGAGGATCAGGAGAGGGATGAAATGTCAAACAGCTTTAGGGGGGAGAAACAATAAACTTCAAAGGATAAACAATAATCGGAGAAACTATTCCAATAATCGCAACTCCACCCCTCGGAGGGCCCCACCTGGACCATGCCCAAGGCGCAGAAAAGGAAAACATTGGGCCAGAGACTGTCGGTCTTGGAGGCGAAGTCAGCCTCAGGCTTCATCTGGACAGATAACCTGCTTTAGCTGTGGAGAGAAGGGACACACCCGTAGAGATTGCCCATCTTCTAAAAACTATCAATACAGGGCAACATTCTAATAATCCCTTTATGGGAAATGTTACATGGACCCCCTCCCAGGTTCCACAAGCTCCGCAGGCTCAAATAACATCTATGCCTCCCCTAATGCGGGAAACTGGGTGGGGGCCAGCCCCAGGCCCAGCTGAATCCAGGGGCACTCTCCTTCATTCCACCTGCCCAGTATCCTCCGAATCAGAATCCACAGAATTACAGTCAATAAATGCTCTCTGGCCTACCCCATCAGGCAATGGCAGTCTCGACATTCTCTGCCCTCAGACTGTCACAATATACCCAAGTCAAGACCCCTACATGCTAAAAAACAGGGATAAAAGGACCTGCTCCCCAGGTAGTATGGGTTTAATTCAGGGGAGTGATTGGATGAAATTTAAGGGAATTATGGTGCATTTCGGACTTCTGGATCCTGGAATCTCATGGAGAGATAATACTGTCAATATCTGTGCCAACTAAATGGACTTTTAAAAAAGGGGAAGCACTTGCTAAACTATTATTATTTTTTGAGGATCCGTGTAGTCAGTCCGAACACCCTACAACTGGTGGCTTAAACAGTACCAACCATTCTGCCAACTTCATTGTTGGTTATACAGCCACACAGAACCAAGCCCACCAGCCACCTGCTAACCATCTAGTTGGGTACACTACCAGAATTTCTCAGGCCAAGCGGCCGGTTATACCCATTGAAATTTATAAAAGGAAATTCAAAGGCATGTTGGATACAGGGGCAGACATATCCATAATCTCCATCAAGTATTGGCCCTCTAACTGGGCCCTAAAGAAAGTGTCCCATAGCCTGAGCGGGGTAGGCAATATCTCCTCCTCTCTTCTCCGACAGAGTGTGAGGTGGCTGCCGTGGTATTGGCCCTGAAGGGAATGTACCCATGGTCCAGCCTTATATAGCCCCTATGCCTTTAACTTTATGGGGTCGAGACATGCTGGAGCAGTGGGGGGCAGTAATTCACATACCTCGTCCACTCCCCGTCGGAGCACCAATTCCAGCTCTCCATAATAAGCCTAACACCGGGAGTAACCCTTTTTAATTGGGGCCGCTGTGGTTAAGCGCCCACCACCTATCCGTATTCAGTGGAAGTCTGACAAACCTATATGGACACCCACAGTGGTCCCTCAATACCAAAACCGTTAGAGGCGCTAACAAATCTAGTGGAAGAACAGCTGAAATTAGGACATATTGAGGAAAAGTTTTCAGAATGGAATTCTCCTGTTTTTGTAATACAAAAAAAAAATCAGGCAAATGGCATTTGCTGATTGACTTAAGGAATGTAAATTCTACTATGGTCCCCATGGGAGCCCTACAACCTGGGCTCCCTCTCCAGCAGCTATTCCTAAAGATTGGCTGCTAATTATCATAGATTTAAAAGACTGCTTTTACAGCATACCTATCCACCCAGATGATCGGAAAAGGTTTGCATTTTCAGTCCCTTCCATTAATCATAAAGGTCCTTTACGTAGGTTTCAGTGGACAGTATTGCCCCAAGGGATGACTAATTCACCTAAGATGTGTCAACACTTTGTTGATGAGGTTTTGCGACCCATTCGTGCTAAATTTCCTGGTGAATACATCATCCACTACATGGATGATACCCTGCTAGCTTGTGATAATTCCAGAGATCTCCAGAATTTATATAATGATGTAATGACAGTTTTACCAGAGGCTGGCTTACAAGTAGCTCCGAAAAAATTCAGATGCAGCCTCCATATGAATATTTGGGCTATGCTCTTGACCACATTACAGTGCGTCCTCAAAAAATTTCCATTAGTCAGAAAGGGCTCAAAACCTTGAATGATTTTCAAAAACTGCTGGGGGATATCAACTGGGCGCCCCCCCCTTGGTATTCCTAACTGTGAGCTCAGTAACCTGTTCCACACCCTTGAAGGTGATCCTGCTTTAAATAGCCCAAGGCAGCTAACTCCTAAAGCTCAGAAGGAATTAGATTTTTTCATGGATCGGCTTCAAAAATCTTACCTCTCCAGATTTAATCCCGGAGAAAAGGCATGGTTCTTGGTTTTCAACACTCCCGAGTCTCCAACTGCTGCTATAGCCCAATTATCTGGACCGTTAGAATGGGTTTACTTACATAACAAGCAGAATCGTACTGCTACACCTTACCTTGAGATGATAGCTAACCTTATAATTAAGGGAAGATCAAGAACCCAAGTATTACTTGGACATGATCCCCATGTAATTGTACTACCTGACCCTAAAAAAGAAATTGAAGCTGTTTTACCACTCAGTGAAATCCTTCAGAGAGCTTTAGCAGATTTTTCAGGAGAAATATCTTATCATTACCCAGCTGGAAAAACCTGGGAATTTCTGAAAAGGACACCTTTTGTAATTTCCACCATTGTCCGCTCCTCTCCCATTCCTGATGCTCCAGTGTATTATATTGATGGCTCCTCATCAGGAAGGGGTGGAATTACAGGTCCTTCGTTGACCACTACTGTGCATACAAATTATAAATCTGCCCAACAAGTGGAACCCGCCACCCTGATACATTTACTATCCCATGTATCTGGCCCATGTAATGTGGTGAGTGATTCTGCATATGTAGTTGGTTTATTTCCTGGAATTGTCACTGCTTCTTTAAATGCCCATAATCCTATAATTCAGGAGCTACTCCATAAACTACAAGATATCCTCCGAAATAGAACATTCCCTATATACATCTCCCACATCCGTTCTCACAGCCGACTCCCCGGGCCAATGGTTCGAGGAAACGAAGCAGCAGATCTCTTGGCAGCACCAGTATTTAAATCAGCTGAGGAAGAGCACCAGACTCTACATACAAATGCCCGCCGCCTTCATGTACACCATGGCATCCCATGGAGACAAGCTAGACAAATTGTCCGCGAACTGTCCTGTCTGTGCTCCTTTACATTGTACATCTCATGTAGCAGGAGCAAATCCTCGAGGTTTACAGACAAACCAATTGTGGCAGATGGATATAACTCATACTAACTTATTTCCCAACAAACCTTTCCTTCATGTGGTCATCGATACATATTCCCGGTTCATATGGGCTGTTCCTATGACGTCTGAAAGAGCTAAATCTGTTTGTTCATTTTTACTCCAGTGCTTCTCCGTCATGGGTATTCCCCATACCATAAAAACAGATAATGGTCCTGCTTACACCAGCAAAACCTTCAAATCCTTTTGCGAGGAATGGCAGATCAAACATATTACAGGAATTCCATATAATCCACAAGGACAAGGGAATAGTTGAACGTGCCCACAGAACGCTTAAAACTCAGCTATTAAAGCAACGAAAAACAAGCATGCCTCCAATGGATTCTTTATCTTTAACATTATTCACCTTAAACTTCTTAAATATACCTCAAGGAGATCCCTATACCGCGGCTGAACGTCACTTTCAAGAAGATATGCAAACTCAAAAAACAGTCAATTCACCTATCTGGGTGAAAATTGATGATAAATGGATTGCAGGTCACCTCCTCATTCGGGAAGAGGCTATGCTTTCATTTCTACAGACGATAACCCTGCCAAGAAACTCTGGGTTCCTCTGTGACTTGTTAAGACTAGAATTCTCCAAGAATCAGAAAACAACTAATTCTTTCAATATAAAGTCTTAAATTTTAAATTGCAAGTTGCTGTTTAAACTTCCTGGATTGGTTCATTTTAATAATGATCTTGTTTTGCAGTCTGTGATCATGGTTCATGTCTAATATCTTGCCTTACAGCCTAAATATTTTCTTTCTTACAAAAAAAAAGGGTGGAAAAATGGGTGGACTCTGAATATAGTGCTCAATGTCAATATGTTTCAGGGACTAATGTTAAAGTTTCCTTTTTTAATGTTTTGCTCACAGGTATTTGCAGAAAAAGAACTTGGCTGCTGCAGATTCCTTCTATGTTGCTCGAGGCTTTGGACTCTGATCACAGTGCTCATTACAAAAATGTTTGCTAAATCAATGAAAAAATTGTTTTTCTAATGATTCTGTTCACAGGATGAGATATTGGAATCCAGTAAACTTGCGCTACACTGCTCAATACTCCGAGACTCCTAAAACAGTGCTCACAAAAAATTTAATAATTTGCAAAAAATAATTTTTCCCAATGCTCTATTCACAGGAAAAGACACTTTCTCACCATCATTTGCCGGCTTTATATTCATGAAGCGCTTGACTCGTTACCATTTATCACCCTAAATGGGTCACATATACAGCTGTAAGATATTGATCGATCAAATATATGTGTGCGTGTGTGTGCATGTGGTGGCCACCATTATGTTTGTGGATTAATGTTGTGTCTATGTTATGTCTCAACTACTACCTTCTCAATTTCTGACCACTACAAACCTCTATTACATTCATCAGCTCCACTGCTGATCCACTAGATTTATCAATTTTAAAATCATCAATTCTCATACTTATTTCCCTGCTCCACCCATGTTGGAGCTTCTTTATGTTCTTCTCTCCATCCCAGACTTGGATCCCTACAAAGCCTTAAAATCTCTACTTGTGATTAACCTCGAAAAGTGTTTTTGTCTCGCCTAAAATTAAGCTACAGGTACAGTTACCGGTGCCAGTGTTCCCTTGCTGAAGAAGCCCTGCAAGACACCCACACCGATGTTCCTGACACCTGTTCCAGCGCTCAAGACTCCTGTTCCAGAGTTCGAGATATTACACCAATATTCCAGACACCTGTTCCAGCACTCAAGATTCCTGTTCCAGAGTTCGAGATATTTGTTCCCGTGTTCCAGAGACCCGATCCAGTGTTCCTGACAATTCAACGAGTTCCTGATCGCTGCTCTCCAGAGACTCATACTCATATGATCACCGCTATTGCTGTCCCAGAAGTAGCCCCACAGACTTTGTTCCAGACACCCGACTTTACATAAAATATAGCAAATTGACTCTCACAAATTATGGACAGTGCAAACTATAGTCCATTATAATCAGACAGCTAGAAACACTTTGTCATGAACTTTTGCTTTGGGTCCAAAAAACAAGTTAGGATCCTAAAGTAACATGTATTATCATTTTGTAATTGGAATTGTTTTTTCTTATCTTAATTTTCTGTACATTACTAAATATTTCTTACCTTTTCAATTTTTATTAGTAAACTAATCAGGGGAGTTGTTGCAGGACTCCTAAGGGCCGCTGCATCTGCTCTGGATTGCCTCCCGCAAATCACTCCGTAGATAAGGGGGTAGTCTAAATGTGGCAGTTTATCCGACCATGTATGCTGTACTAGCTGGTATAAATATTCTCCCATGCTACCACAATCATCGTGGGACTAGCTAGATCTTACCAGCATATTAGCCTGGCCACGTAGGACACCTAAGTAATTAGACCAGAGAGAAATGCTGTTTGCTTCCAAGCAAACAAGCATGGCTCCCTGATATACTCAAAGGCAACTAAAATATAAAACTACAATGAAGTAGAGGAGACTTGTGAAGGCTTGGAGAAATATTTAACTGGCATTGGTGTTGGTCTTTGGTACAGAGACATGCCATCTCAGAAACCCCCTTCTCTACACTACAAAGGCATTCCCAAGCAGATTTCGGCTCAAAACATTAGCACAGTAAAGGCCCTAGGTGAGGTGCAGGGAGGGATTACCTAAGGGCATTGGACCCTCCCTGCTTTCCATAACAGTGGGAGGAAGGTCTGAGTTACAGGGATATAAACTAGCCGGTTCCCGCTCTCCCTTCTCTTCTTCTTTGTGGGATCTCTCCTTGTGAGCGTTCATTCCCCTTGGAAGCTTTTTACACGTGGTGGTCGCCATCTTGGCCTACACGTGGCTGGGGGTTCTAGCCTGGAATCCTAAGCATCGGGTTTTTCCTTTTGCTGATTTGTATGCCTGAACCTGTGATAAGTAAAGCCTTTTAAAACTGCATCGGATTCCTGAGTTTTCATCCGTTCCTCGCCGGCCGGAGGTAGAAGGGAACTCGCTTCCCGGCACTGTCGGGGACCTGGCGGAGTGCCCCGACATTTGAGTACAGAGACAAGAATAAGCCCTGAGCATCAAGGAGTGGGCTTTGACCCAATAAAGAACAGCCAAAACAACATCAACACAAACAGAAACTTTTGGTTTAGTTTTGCCTATAAATGCCTTGTGTATTATGGGACTACACTGAGGGGCCTTCTGATTCCTTCCTGTTCACTAATCTGAAAACAATGTTCATGAAGAATGAACTAGTTCCTGAGGCCCCATTCACTCTCAATGGAACAAACATTTCTGAATGCAGCAGTTATGTGTACCTAGGTCGAGAAGTCAACATGATGAACGACCTAAAACCTGAGCTGCACAGGAGGAAGAAAGTAGCATGGAATGCCTTCAAAAGCATCGAAGAAATAGCTAAAAGGACAGAGAACCTCCGGCTCCGGGCACATCTCTTTGACTCCACCATTCTCCCTGCATTAACATACGCCTCAGAGACCTGGGCCCTACGAAGCAGGATGAGAATGCTATTCGGGTCTCCCAGAGAGGCATCGAAAGAGCTTTGCTTGGAATATCACGCCTCACTCAAGTGAGAGAAGGAATCCGGAGTTTTGACCTCCGTCGCTATTCCAGAATCAGGGACGCTGTCTCGTTTGCCAAGGCATCGAAAATCATATGGGCTGGACCTGTAATGTGATTTGGAGACAACCGCTGGACTAGAGCCATTACTGACTGGATCCCACAGGATGTCAAAAGATCACGTGGCCGCCCACCTACAAGATGGTCAGACTTCCTTGTCAAGACCCTGAAGGAACGGTTTGAGGCTCTTCATGTTCCTGAATCAACCAGATGCCATTGGGCTACATTGGCATGTGATAGGGTCCAATGGAAATGTTACTGGTGCCTTCTCAAGCAAATCGATGAATAATTGGGATTCAAGTGAAGTGATCACTAATCTGCAACCTATCTTTTCTAATATTGTGCTTCCCTTTTCCTATTTTCTGTAAATTCTGTAAAGCCACTTCCTGTGACCATGAAGTAAGTTGGTTACTTTGATGACATGAATCCACTCTCTTCCAACCTTCTGGTTTGTTACTAATAAAGGTGTTCAATACATCACAGTGTCTCTCAATTAATTAATCATTGAAAACAGTTGAATTGAAAAAAATAAATCACTGTATCACTTTCTTCCCGTTCATCATCGATTTGCTCGAGCTGTCACCAGTAACATCTCCATATATCCTGTCTCATGATAGTAGAGCCCAAGGGCATCTGCTTGCTCCAGGAGACATAAAGAGCCTCAAACCATTACATCAGGTCATGGGAATGAGGTCGATAATTGTTACCGGTACTTGGCATATCAAATACGACAAGGGAGGCTTGCCAGGCTCTGCCATGCGGGTGACATACTCTTGTAGTCACCTCTAAATCCAGCATTTATAGATGAACCGTGAAACCACAAGCGGCTGTGCGAGGGTGGAGTTCTGACATAAGAGAAGTCTGTGTGGAAAATGGCGGCCCTCATGGAGTGGGGCGTCGTCTGGCTTGTTACAAGGCTTTGCTGGGGTGGCATGCCAGGGCTAGAACCCGCCATCCTTCCCGGGTGCCTCAAAGGTAGAGCCGGTAGCAGCTCTGCCCCATGTCTGTGAGTCTCTGGATCAGCATACCTGGGCCAGACTTGAAAAAGACTGCTGCAGGGTGGGCCCGATGATCTGGGCTATAATAGGCTCTTCTGCTGTGTGGAGTTCTGATGAGAGGGAAGTCTGGTTGTGGAAAATGGTGGTCCTCATTGAGTGGGGGTCATCTGGCTTGTTGCAAGGCTCTGCTGGGGTGGAGGGCCAGGGCTAGGACCTGCCATCCCTCTCGTGTGCCTCATGAGCAACTGGGCACAGGGAGAGCTGGTAGCAGCTCTGCCCCATGTGAGTCTCTCTTTCTATGATGTATTAGTAAAACAAAAAGAAAAGCTTAATTAAAAAGGAAAAAAAAGTGGGGCCGGAGCAATAGCCCAGCGGTTAGGGCATTTGCCTTGCCGTGGCTGGCCCATGCTGGCCCAGGTTCGATCCCCGGCATCCCATATGGTCCCCCAAGCACTGCCAGAAGTAATTCCTGAGTGCAGAGCCAGGAAAAACCCCTGAGCATTGCCGGGTGTGACCCAAAAAAGCAAAAAAAAAAAAAAAAAAAGAAGAAGAAAACAGTTGAATTGGACCTTTACAGTTAACTCTGTAAAATATACCCTAAATGAAATATTCATTTTGGAATCTATTTTATTTAGCATTAATATTGCTGCAAATCAACATGGCTACTTTCTGACTTGGGAAATAATGCTATAGGGCCAACTGTGTATTCTATATTCTTATAACATAAAAATACATCTGTCATATTGAAATTTGTTTGCTCACAAACACTAAAACAAAGTTTATTGTGGGGAAACAAATGAAGTTTTATTTGAAGTGTTATTTATTTTATTTGAAGTTTTATTTATTGCACCACTACACTGAGTCCAGACAACAACGGAATCTGTCTAAGAACTTCAGTCAAGAACGGGGTCTTGCAAGCCATTTTATAGGGCATTTTGCAAACTCATTCTTCTGATCCATACTCAACAAGCATTAGAAGTGCAGGGATGCAATTACATCAGAGCATCAAGTCCAGCATCAAATACTATGGGACAAGGCTATCAAATTAGATAAGGAGTTACAATCATGATAATCATCAAGTGAAGTTGGCCAAGGTCATTTAGCATGAGAAAATTAGGGTGTTCTTGTGAGTCTGATTAACCACAACATGCACAGTAATTTATGAATCTCATACATTGCAAATAACAAATAAATAGCATACGATTAAACCTCACTGATCTACCACTTTTGTAACTTTAGCTCTCTTCTTTTACATTCCTTTTATATGACCAAAGAAAAATAATATATGGATTAGTGCTAATAATAGCATATATTTTGCTAGATTGTAAGACTACAAAAGTTTATAGTATATATAACACTATTGTAGATTTATCTTTAAAGACACCTAGCCTACTTTTTGAAAGTTATTTGGAAATCTAATGGCATACTCTAATTTTCCTTATAAGAGCATTGTTCTCTTTCTTAGAAATGAATCTTTAAAAGAAACATATGTTCAACATTTCTTTTTACTAAAGAATGACAGTTAAACATCTGAAGGAGGAAGCAGTGGATCAAAGTGGAGTGGAAATAGAGATGGATGTACTTAGTTCTTTAATAAGAGGCACAGTCTTGAAATTTATCTGGAAAGCTCTCAAGGATAGAAAGTATAAAGAGGAGTTAATTAAAATAAATGTAAGCATCACTGACTAATTGTGATCATTTTCTTCCTGTACCTACTTGATCTCACTTTAATCCTCACAGTCTAAATATAAAATAATGGTCAGCTTTAGCAATTACTTTGCCATAGCTAATCCATCAGTGACATTTAGAGAAACTAAGGGATCTAGAAGGATTTTCTTTTTTAAAATAGAGAATGCTTCTTTACTTTCTACCTTAAGTATAAATTTGACATTGACCCAACTCATTTTCTTGCTGTAAAAGTTTTTATACTCTTTTAGTGTACTTAAGATACCAAGACCTTGCTACATTTACACAACTACAAAATTGCTCTTTATAAATTTATAGAAAGGTGACTCAAAGATAATCATCTAGCCAAATAAAATTCTGATAAGATTATAATAGTAAAATTATTTTAGATTTTATTTTTAAGTATTTTCAAATTATTCAGGAAAATAAATACATTGTGTTCGCTGAGATAAATCATAATTCAACTAATTTTGTCCAAAATACTTATTGCTTCTAGTTGCTACCTTAACCCTATTACCAAAACACTGTCTGAGAATTCTTAATCTTTGCTGCTGACTATGATGTACTGCTGAGAAAAAAAAAACCTACTTCATTCAAATGTTTATGCTGAAGTGATAAATTTTAATGAAATCTAAAGAACAGTCTTTTGATAGTATTTCCATAGCCAAGCAAAGAAACAAAAACCCTGATAAATATATAAATTTTGTCAGGATGTGATAGGTTTGTTGTTGGAATCATGTTCAAGGGAATCCAGCAATAATAGTACAGTAAGTTATAGAGCCTTAATAGTTATAACCATTATATAAAACTACCCCCTGTGGTGCCGAAGAGCACTAGTACAGGAACATGTCTTGCATGTGTCCAAACATGATTCAACCATGTTTCCTGAGTATCACTTGTTGAGGTTCTGCCTCAGCCCTAAAATAGCCAGGTATGGTTCTGGAGGCCCCAGCATTATAGGGGTGACCTAACTAATCCCTAGTACTGCACTGCCTGAACAGTAAAGTATCCTTAGACTCTTTCCTTGAACCTCTGGCTCAGTTAACTAACAATCACAGGAGGGACTCTGGACCTCAAGAGTACCTTTTGGGAGTACCCACTGTTCCATATAAAACTACCCGATAATATCCTATTCATAGACTCAATCTTTTTGATCTCAGAAGATTTGACTTCATTAAACCAAACCACAATTCCATTAAGTCTTATCTATTCAAACCCCACATAGTCTCACTTCCCAACATCATGAAAACATACCAAATCATAGACAACATCTTTTCTGTGCCATTAGACTTTTCAAGGATATTTTTTCTTTCATTCTCCTATATTTACACATAGCAAAAGTAACCTTTACAAAAGTAGAGCTAAGTACAACACACACTTAAGTTAAACATTTCTTATTTCATTGAATATAAATTTCAAGCAACTGAGAGTGTCTTATGAAATCTTATAGGGGCTGCCTGGGTATTTCTTGAAAGACATCTTTTTATTATATTTAATTGCATCCACAATGGAGCAACCACACTAATGGAAGTGCAATTCACACCACAATTAACTTCCCCAGAGGGCGTTGTTTTCAATAGTTGCGTTGTCTGTCTGTATTGCAGATTATACTTTAAGCTTGTTTAGGTTTGGTAATAGAAAAGTGTGTGAAGTGAAGATTTAGTTGAAGGCAATTTATTTAAGAGGTTATGGAAAAAATAATGGTTGAAAAGAAAGAAGTTGCAACAAAGATATTATATAATTCCACAAGGAGTTGGATACTTGAATACTCCCACAATTGATGGAATGGAGACAGACTTTGTGCCAATCCAAAAGTAGCCCCTTGGTTTAAAATTACCTTTTAGGAAAGACTGAGGAATTAAGAAGCTATGTTTTATTAGAATTGGGCAACTGGTCAAATATTATTAGTGATATCTTTAGCTGTGACATTTAATGATTTATTTTATATATTGAATATACTTGCTTTTTGGTAATAAGTACAATTCTTTAAGAATAGGCTTTTAAAGTTTCTTATTAATTTATTTTCTGGGAAAACAAGATAATAACAGCAATTACAGCATTTGATACTGGAATTATAGAGCTCTAACATACAGACTGTCTGCTAAGTAGCTTCTTCCTCTGGTAGATTCCATCCCTCAATATTGTAGGTATATCCATCAAGTAGAATTGTGGAAATAGCAAAAACTTCATGTAAGTTACTTACATTGATGCAAAAAGACCATTTCTACTATATTGACTCTCCAGTAGGTGCATTTTTTTTATACTTACATGTGCCAGGACATATTGAGATGTTACTGGTGCCCACTAGAGTAATTGATGATCTACTGGAAGTCAAGTGATCAAGTCAAGTGATCAAGTGATTATATATATAGAGAATTACATGATTTTCATTGCTTTATAGTTGATACTACCTGCCCATATTTGAGAGATGCTTTTTTATGCTAGAGTCTTATATTAACTTTCAAGAGTCAATCAATCTAGCGATTTATGAGTATGTATTTGATAATATAGTAAATATATTTTGTAATAATATTTTCACAATGTATAGCATGTATTTGTATGATATAGTGTAATAGAGATATGTCAATGTATCACTAAATAAGTCTTTAGTGATGCTTGCCATGATGAAAAAGAGAAATCCATGTTCTAGACACAATAAAAGGTATGATATAGTGTTGAGTCAATTATTATTAACCTATGGCCAAGTAATTCATTGACATCTTCTATAGATTATTTAATCATTGTGATTTAGCATATATTTGATACATTCATGTTTTGCACAAGTACACTGAATCCTATTTTAACTTCTCTAGCTGGATATTAGCCTCCATGTAGATTTTACTGTGTCATTGCTATTTATTACAATAAGTACGGCTGGATCTGTAGAACTGCGGGTAGGGCATTTGCCTGCATGTGGCTGATTGGGATTCAATCCATAGCATCCCATGTGTCCTCCCAAGCATCTCCAGGAGTAGTTGCTGAGTGCAGAGTTAGAAATAATCTCTTGAGCAATGTGTGGTGTGACCCCCCAAAAGAAAAGAAAAACATAAAAACAATAATTGTATGTACTTTGGTTTTTTATTTTATTTTTTTTTAATTTTTTTTTATTATACCACAGTGAAACATACAATTACAAAGGTGTTCATAATTGGTTCTTGGTAATACAGTATACCAGCACCCATCCCTCTACCAGTGCCCCATTTCCACCACCAATGTACCCCACCCCCTCCTGCCCACCCCCATGCTGCCTTAATAGAAGGTACCCCACTTTCCTCTCTTTCTCTCTCTGTGGTTTTTAAAGAACCATTGTACTGACACCTTATATGTGTCAGCAATATTTCATTAAAATTCACACTGCTATCAAAGAACTCAGTTCTGTAGCATCTCATCCATAAATGTGAGAGCAAGATTCTTTCAGAGAAACCACGTAATTTGGTATTACTGCATACTTTTTTTTTTTTGCTTTTTTGGGTCATACCCGGCAATCCTCAGGGGCTTTTCCTGGATCTGCACTCAGGAACCACTCCTGGAGGCGCTCAGGGGACCATATGGGATGCTGGGGATCAAACCCGGCCGGCACAGGCCAGCCACTTGCAAGGCAAACGCCCTACTCACTGTGCTATCCCTCCTGCCCAATTACTGCATACTTTTATAACTATCAAACACGGAGTTTGTTTTCAGTCCCCTTCAATATAGTTGACAAATAGTATCCATCTTTATAATTTGTGCACATGCATTCATATATGCATATCATGTACCATATAGTTCAAAGTCCATTGTGCTGAGTTCCTTGGTATCTTTAGCACTTTTTTTCTGGAAGTTCTTATAATTTTTACTTTTCAGTAACGAAGGCACACACACTTTTCCAGGTTTTCCACTGGTGTCCTGTTAGGTTAGCACTGTGACCTATGTCCTTGGTAGAATTATTGATCTAGTGTTATTTGAAATTGCTGTGGTTTTTAAAACCTTTTCCTTTATCAAGATTTATGCTATGATATGTTTTATATAAAATTTTCAGCATCCATTTCCTTGCATAATATTAGAGTCCTCTTAGTTCATTCTGCCTAGATGATGAGATTTTTCAGTCATAGTCCTTTTCTCTTGGTACATTACATATCATTCCAATGGAGTTATTTTGGCATTTGACATTGGTTATTATGCTGATTGAAAAAATGAGAAGGAAATAGGGAGATTCTGTGGAGGAATCCAAGTTATTTTATAAAGGTAGGAACATGTAGATATCTTCAAACAAAAAGGCACTTAGGAATCTTACACCAATTATCCTATGCGGTTCTGGGAGTTCCAAGAGTTTCAGAGGATTAATGAAGTTCTATACAGTCTCTAATAGCTCAAACATGGAGAGGCCCAGATGTCATTTAATGCCTTGTATTGGTACAAAAAAAGGGTCCTGATCCATCCAAACAAGTACGCTGATCACACTGTACTGAACGATCTCAGGATTACCTAGTCTGTCTTTTCTGAAGCTGCATCGTGACTGAGTTTCAATCTCAGCATTCTATTTTTCAGCTTCAGGTGATGAAAGTATCATTTATATTGCCAATAAATCTCTATAACAAAGAACTTTGAAAAACATTTTAAGAAGAGATATTTTATAAGGATGAAAAAGTAAAAGTAGGTTGAGAAAAGTTTGAGGTACATTGATCTTACATCCCTCACTATCAGTGCTAGCCGTTGAAGCAAATTTGAAATTGAATTCAGTGAATTATCAGAGTTTAGTACCCTATCTCTCTTAGGATGCCCTAGAGAGAAAGCATAACTTTATTTTTTTTTATCTTTGACTCTTGTTGGATGACAGTCCTAGCTAGCATGGGAGCTTTGCTGTTTTATCCATGCAAAGCTTAATCTATTTACATGTTCTTAAGCCTCTATTTACATGTTCTTAAGCCAGGGTCTCTCTTCTATGTAAACACTGAAGAAGAGATCTATTTTCTTTGTAAACACTGATAAAGGGTGTGGCATACAGAAGTCACCTTGACTATGAATGAATAATTTCTGACAAATTATTATGCATCTACTAATATTTTTATGTTTTCTAGATTGGGCACAGCTCCTCTTTATGCCCACTGGACCCAGCAAGGTTAATTAAATTTACCAGGAGACTGCCACCCTGGCTACATTGAGACTATCATTTAAGAAGAATCATACAGTTTGTCCTTATGCAGGCGAGTGTGACCCTTTCAGTATACAGAGAACAAGGTACTCAGATCACACTATTGCGCATAATAAACAAGAAGGACCTTGTGGGTATCATCTACTTTACATAAAGTTCATGAAATTAAGATGTATTACCTTATACCAGCCACCCCTTTCTCCAGTGTTTTAAGTAAGAGATAATCTTGAGGGGATTAGTCCTCGGCATGATCTTATTTAGACCTGTAGTCTAAACACTTTGCTCCTCTGTCTCTGTCTCTGTCTCTGTCTCTGTCTCTCTCTCTCTCTTCCTTCTCTTACATATTGGGGCTTGCAATACATACATTTAGAGGTTATCATGTATATCCCTTTGTCTACATTCAATGCTCAGTTCTAGGCTAGTATTATCATTTCCAACAATTGTTAGCACACTGTTCCCTTCTCTGTCTTACCTAACCTCTGACTCTCACACACTTGCGGTAAATTCCACCCACTGATAAAACCTCCTGATCCATTTTTTGCCTGACTTTTGAATATTGGTATTATGCTCTTTTTTTATATCCCTTAAATAAATGCACTCAGTCTGTATCAGAGCGATGTACATCAAAACAACAATGAGATATCTCAAACCACCAAGCGGGCACATATCCAAAAAAACAACAAGTGCTGGCGTGAATGTGAGGAGAAAGGGACTCTCATACCACGGAACATCAAAAGATCATGTGATCACCCACCTACAAGATGGTCAGACTTCTTCGTCAAGACCGTGAATGAAAGGTTTGAGCGAAGACTATTTCAAGCCCAGAGCCTCACAAGAAGCCAGAAGATCCCCCACATCATGAGGGAAGTCATTTTCAACATCTGGACTCCACAGTTTGTCAGAACTCCACTCAAGAGAAAAGCTATTCTCTCCCAATTGTAGTTCATCAGCAAATGCACGAGATGAGAGCCTACTACTGAGAGTATACTACCTGCATGTGACAGGACGTATGGAGATGTTACTGGTGCCAGCTCAAGCAAATCAATGAACAATGGGAAGATAAGTGATACAAGTGATACAAGTGATCAACAGTTCTGCTGATGTGCTGACACCAAGTATTCTCTCATATTCAGTTTTCGATCTTTTAGTTTTAGCCTGAGGTTCTTTTCTGCCATACAGAAAACTTTAGTTTTCAACAGTTTTAGCCTGAGGTTCTTTTCTGTCATACAGAAACTTTAGTTTTCAATAGTCTAGTTGTATATATTTAATTTTGTTACCATTACCAATGGCACTATGTCATTGAAGACACCTTTCAGGTCATGGTCTTGTAGTATGCTGCATATATGTTCTTCAATATTTTTTTATATATTTGTGGTGTTTTCTGTAGTCTCTTGAGCATCCAAGAGATGTCTCACTCTTTCCCCATTAATATGTGGGTCTAAGCTTGTGGAATTATTATTATAATTGCTTTGCTGTTGATTTGGGGCCAGACTTAGTAATCCTCAAGGCTTACTCCTGGCTCTGCACAGGAATCATTGCTGGAAGTCTGGGACACCATATGGAGTGCCAGGGACAAGTCCCAGAAATTCAATTAAGCACCTCACCTGATGTACAATTTATTACTCAGGTACCACAAGGCACTGGACTGGGTCCCCTGGGATGAACGCACAGCAACGGGAGAGCCTGGCAAGCTACCCGTGGTGTATTCGGTATGTCAAAAACAGTAACGATAATGGACCTCATTCCCAATGAAGAGAAATGTTACTGGTACCGCTCGAGCAAATCAAAGGACAATGGGAAGACAAGTGACAAGTGACAAGACCTGTAGCCTACTACAGGCATTACCCTTATACTCTTCTACTATCTAGGAGCTGTTGAGGTGATCTTTGTTTAGAAAGGGAAGGAATGGAAGTGAAAGTTGGCAACTACACCACCTCCACATCACTGATGACATCGTTCTAATAACACCAAACATCAGCCAAGTGGCATAAATGCTGGCTGACTTTGGCCAAGAATGTGGAAATTAGGTCTATAGCTGAATCTCAACAAAACAATGTTCTAAAAACGAACTAGTTCCAGATACTCCATTCACTCTAAACAGAACAAATATCTCTGAATGCAGCAGTTATGTGTGCCTAGGTTGAGAACTCAACATGACGAATGACCTAGCACCTGAGCTGCACTGGAAGAAGACAGTGGCCTGGAACACCTTCAAGAGCATTGAACAAGTAGCTAAAAAGGACAAAGAACCTCTGGCACCAGGAATATCTCTTTGACTCCACTGTTCTCCCTGTATTAACGTATAGGGCCTTTTGTAGGGCCTCAGAGACCTGGGCCCTACAAAAGCAGGATGAGAAAACTATTTGGGTCTTCCAAAGAGGAACCAAAAGAGCTATGATTGGAATATCATGCCTCACTGATGTGAGAGAAGGACTCCAGAGTTCCCACCTCCATCGATGATTGAGAATCAGGAATGCTGTCTCATTTGCCAAGGTGTCAAAAATTAGATGGTCTGGAATATAATGCAACTTGGAGACAACTGCTGGACTAGAGCCCTTAAAAACTGGATCCCACGGGACGTCAAAAGATCATCATGTGACCTCCCACCTACAAGATGGTTACACTTCTTCATCAAGACACTGAACTTTGAGGCTCATTGAATTCCTGGAGCAAGCAGATGCCATTGGGCTACACTGGCACATGCCAGGGACAAATGGAAATGTTACTGGAGCCCACTCGAGAAATCAGTGAATAACAGGATGTCAAGGGATCAAATGATCAAGTGATATAAGGGGACAGAATTGAAGTAGACTCTCTTTGGTAGGACTCCTCTCTGGTGCGGTCCTCTTTGGTAGGAGACTTGGACCTTTTTCTTTCTTTCTTTCTTTCTTTCTTTCTTTCTTTCTTTCTTTCTTTCTTTCTTTCTTTCTTTCTTTCTTTCTTTCTTTCTTTCTTTCTTTCTTTCTTTCTTTCTTTCTTTCTTTCTTTCTTGCTTGCTTGCTTGCTTGCTTTCTTTCTTTCTTTCTTTCTTTCTTGCTTTCTTTCTTTCTTTCTTTCTTTCTTTCTTTCTTTCTTTCTTTCTTTCTTTCTTTTTCTCTCTCTCTCTCTTTCTTTCTTTCTTTCTTTCTTTCTTTCTTTCTTTCTTTCTTTCTTTCTTTCTTTTCTTTTCTTTCTTTCTTTCTTGCTTTCTTTCTTTCTTTCTTGTCTTCTTTCTTTCTTTCTTTCTTCTTTCTTTCTTCTTTCTTCTTTCTTTCTTTCTTCTTCTTTCTTTTCTTTCTTTTTTTCTTTCTTCTTTCTTCTTTTCCTTTTCCTTCCTTCCTTCTTCTTTCTTTCTTTCTTTCTTTCTTTCTTTTCTTTCTTTCTTTTCTTTCTTTCTTTCTTTCTTTCTTTCTCTCTCTCTCTCTTTCTTTCTTTCTTTCTTTCTTTCTTTCTTTCTTTCTTTCTTTCTTTCTTCTTTCTTATATCACCATGAGATATATAATTACAAAGATGTTCATAATTGGAGAAACCATAACTTTAGAAGAAAATAATATTTATCTTCTTCAACAAAACAAATATTGTAGGAACTGATATTAGATACATCAACAAGCAACTCTTTTTGTCCTGCGGTGTATCTGGTATATATAGTATTTACTAACCAAAGTTAGAGTTCTGCTGCTACCTTGCCTCTTTGCATAACTAGTGTCTAGTGCTTTTTATTCTTTTATCTTAGACATTTGTAGAAAAAAGACTGCCCTATCAATTTTCTATACTGATTTCAAGGGGTACCTGTGAACTCTGAAGACACACTGTTTGAAAGTTTAAAAAGAAATGCATCAAATATTACCTTAACATTTCTAAATTCCCTCATTTTATCTCCCTGATTTTTTCTTTTCTTTATTTTTGTGTTACACTTGGCTGTGTTCATTCCAGGCTCTGTTCAAGGAATTAATCCTGGCAGTGGTCAGGGAACCATATAGGATACAGGGGATTGAACCCAAGCCAGCTGCATGAAAGGCAAATGCCCTCCCTGCTGTACTATCACTCCATCCCAACTCAAATTATTTTGGTTTCAACTTTCCCCAGGAGAGAGAGGAGTATGACATTACAGTAGTAATATGTAGATCTCTTCAAAGAAATGTAAGCATATAAGGTAAAAATAAACTAAAACCTAGGAAAACCAGAAGACCACTTTATACTCTTTGATTTTTGCTGTAACTCAGTGAGTATCCAATGTAATAACACAGCAAACCTTCATCAGAGTTCTGTAAAGCTACTGAATACTATAGCCATCACTGGCCAAATAAATTAGAATCTGAGCATAGTGCTTAGCGATGTCTGAGTTAAAAATTGCTTATTAAGCAGCTGCAAAATCTGTCAGTATTGCATCTACAATTAGCTGACCAGTTGTGCTGACTGTTAATAACTCTTATGGAGGCATTTGTGAGAAGAGATGAGGTGTTTACATACACTGCTCTAATTCCACTATGCCAGTTCCAACCACTGCTCCTTTATAGACTTCTCTAGAAACACTGAAATAAAAGTTTTGATTCTATCCTTCATAGACTCTACCATGGATCAAGTATATATGGTACCTATGTAGATAATGAATTATTTCCTATTTCTTATTCCAAGGTAGTTCCCATGACTATAAACCTAAATATCAACATAAAAATACTCCACAAATATTTTAAAATTAGCAATGTTAGAAAATAATGGGGTAATTAGATTCCTAAAAGTATTAAGTTCTTGTAAAGAAATTCAAGTTCAAGAAGTAATTGATGGGGCTGGAGCTATAGCACAGAGGGTAGAGCATTTGCCTTGCACGTAGCTGACCTGGGTCAATCCCCGGCATCCCATGTGATCCCCTAGCACCGCCAGGAGTAATTCCTGAGCAAAGAGCCAGGAAACAACCCCTGAGTGTCGCTGGGTGTAAGCCAAAAAGCAAAAAAAAAATAAATAAATAAAATAAAAAGTAATTGATATTCCTCTGTATATTAAATAAATAATATACAGAATAAACAAGCATTTAATATTTTATGCTTTGTACTTTTTCTTGACTAATTTAACCAAAAAACTTTCACTGACATAATTAGTTGCAAAAGAAAATTAGTTTCTCATTGTCATACATGTAATCTTGCATGAGCTTTAGAAGTAGTTTTATCTCCAAACCTCTAGTTTGTTCTACAGTTTAAACCCTAAAGAATTTCTTAGCTACTTTTCAGTGTGTTCTGAAATTTTAAATTCCCAGTTCTTTAACATTGCTAACATTCCTTTCCTGCTCAATTTACTTTATATTTCCATTCAGAGAAATTTACTTAAATGGAACTAAAGAGAATAAGACAATCCCTGGTTCATTCTTCATAGAATGAGTACAATTTTATAAATTACCCCAATCTCAAACAACTCATAAATTTATGTTTTTAGAGAGTCATCGGTGTGGGTTTGTTATGTAGTGGGTTTCCTGAGACTACAGATCATAGGAAAAAAAATACCCCAAATTTCTGGCTTTATCATTGAAGAGCATTTAATTCTGTATGTATCTTGGGTAAATGCATATCTGCATAATGTTTGGGCTGTAAGGCAGTTACATGCTTGGGTATTTACGAAATTATTACAGCAATACAGCAGGTGCTCCTTAATTTTATAACCACTTGTTGAAACTGACAGATTTTCTAGATTTATTGAGTTTCATGACTGACCTGTGAGAATTATACACATTTAAAACCACCATGTGATATTTTGATATGCATACTACATATTGTGAAATGCTTTCCATAAATCAGTCATTTATTATCTTATGCAATCATGTCCCTATTTGGTGACGAGGATACATATGATTTTTTTTGCAAAATTCAAATACATAAAACTGCACATTTAACCATATGCTTTGCTTGAAAATTAGTTCCCATAACTTAGTGTTCTTTAACTAAAAGTTTGCTACCTTTGACCCTTGTGATAGGCTTTTTTATTTTTATTTTTTTTGGATTATACCCGGCAATGCTCAGGGGTTACTCCTGGCTATGCACACAGGAACTACTGCTGCTTTGCTCAGGGGACCATATAGGATTGAGCACAGGTTGGCCGCATTCAAGGCAACCAACCTACTGGTTGTGCTATCACTCTGGCCCGTGACTTGTGACTTTCCATTTTACATGTACCATGAATACTACCTTATTAGGAACAACAGGAAAGTATATTATATTGTTTATCTTTGTGTGTTTGACTTGTTGCATTAGTATATACTCAGGATTCATTGAAGTTGTAACAGCAATTTCTGTATATTTTCTAGCTGAATAATACTCCATCTTATTATTTACACACACTTATATAGCATGTTTTATTATTTTTCTCTGTTCATGCACACCTATTTTTCCATATCTTGGCTGTTAAAAATAATAAGGTTAAGACTCCAAAAAGAGTTTTTCCTTTTGGTAAATATCCAGCAGTAGAAGTTCTTGATTATATATTATGAAAATTTTATTATAGCTTTCCAATTTGCTTTTCTACCAACAGTTCATAGAATTGCCATAATTTCCACATTCTGAGAAATACTTTTTATTTGAAAACAGAAGTTACAATAAACAAAATGACATTTTTGTGGATTTGATATAGATTTCCCCAGTGATTAGTAATATTAAGTATCTGCATATAGCAATATGTATCTATGTATTTTTATGAATTACTCAAAAATAAAATTGATTTTAGTTGCTTTGCTGAAAAATATTAAATTCTTTGCATTAAGTTGTACAGTGCTTTATATATTTCAAATTTCTTGGTATATTTTCCTTTTATTTAAATACTACTGTTTGCAAAGTTATTCATGATACATTTGTTGCAGGCATTCATTACTTTAACACCAACCCTATCACAGGTGTGACAATTGTCCTAATTATCCCAACTACCTCACAAGACCTTAGTACACACAACATTTTTTATATTGTTTATTACCACAAAATGTCTAATGTAGCTATTGAATTGCTTCAGTTAAAGAAAATTTGTGAAAATTATATCTCATCATGGGGTCTTTTAGTTTAGTAAACTGTTTATTGACAATTGAACTTCTGTGTTATTGCTTTTGTTTTATTGGGCTTAGTGGGTTTCTATGTTACTTTCCCATCTAATTTAGGGCTCTACTATTGGAAGGTCAGTATTGTAGAAATTGAAGGTCTTGCATGTGGCCACAAACCCCAGAAATTTCATGAAATTTAACTGGATCATGGATTTCAAGTAGTTTTTCTTTTTAAAGCTCCCTTTCACTTTGTTTATTGTTTCATTTGTGTGTGTGTGTGCATATTTTTACTTGACATGGGTGGCCTTGTTTGTTTGTTGTTTTTGTATGTCTCTATTTTTTTGTAACATAAGACACGATGGCTAAGAGTTATGTTTAAAATTTTCCACAGTTTATATTTTCCTTGTAGTTTTATGGTTGCATGTCTTATATTTAAATATACAAGCTACTTGAATTGGTATTCCTATTAATTATGTGTATTCTAATACAACACTAAATAATTATTTGTATTTATTGAATTAGTTTTAAATTGAAACATTTTTCATGAGATTATTTTTTCATGCATATATAAACCTATTTTGGTGAAGTCTGCTTGCTTTACATTTACACACTGTATCTAGAGTTTAAAAGTTTTGTCTATCCTAAATATAAATGAATATTATATATGATTTGAAATCATTTTCTCCCTAATGAATGTTTAATTATAATAGAATACAAGTAATTATTATTATATATAAAGCCTAGTTATATAAAATAAAATTTCTGAATACAGTATCTTTAAAATAAAGTGGGAGGGCATTTGCCTTGCACGTGGCTAACCCAGGTTTGATCCCCGGCATCCCATATGGTCTCCCAGCACTGCCAGGAGTAATTGGAGTGCAGAGCCAGGAGTAACCCTTTTGCATTTCCAGATGTGACCCAAAAAGCAAAATATAAATAAACAAATGTTCATTTATGAATAGCATAGTACATGTACATCTGACTATCCTTTGTAAAGAATAAATATGCAAATATGTTTAATTAGTAAAAATTGATTCCAGAAATTTGAATTTCAAATTGTTTTCAAAATATTTTATTACCATAACTATATTAGAAGTATATGCTAATTGCAGAGAAAAATCCTATAATTTTAATTAATTTTTTAAACTTTGGGACAATAAAACACTTTTTAATTTTTTTAATTTATTGAAAAATAAACATAAACACTACATGGATTCTCCTTGTGTCATTAATATTCCTTGTACTATTATTCATACAAGTATTAAAAAAGGAAAACAAAAGAGACTACAAGATATATATATATATATATATATATATATATATATATATATATATATATATATATAAAGAGAAAATTCAAGCTTCATTACCCATAAAAACTATACAGATATTCATTGAAAGGTCAAATAATCTACTTAAAATCTGTAAAACTTAAATGTGAATTAAGAATTTTCTTGAAGAGAAAAATGGAAGAAAAATCAGTTATCAGCAAACTATTAAAACTAAAGTTTTAAGAAATGGTAACATTTACTGTGTCATTAAAATAAGAGTGCTTTAAAACTACCTTTAGAATGTACAAGTCATCTCTATTGGAAACAGAAAAATGTTGCTGAATCCAATCTATTAATAAAGGTAAAATGAAAGCTAAATCTTGTTTATACAATTGAGAAAAATAATTTTACTATTTTAATTCTCTTAAAAAATTAAAAAAAGAAAGGCAGTTTCTATCTGATAACTTTTATTGCATTAATATGACTATTATAAAAATCTACTATAAAGCCAAATGCACAGTAGAGCCAAGAGAAGAGACAGGGTAGAGAATAATCTTGGCAGATTTCACTGTAAGATATCAAAATTAGCTATGAAGTCATAGCAATTGCTGATGGTGCAGTATTGAGAAAAATACAAAGAAATAGACCAGAGAAACAGAAAAGAGAATTTATGAAACTGTTTTCCATTAGATAGTTAGGAAAAAACAGAAGTACATTGAACCCTACCATATGGTATGAACATAGATTTATTTTAAATTATTAATCACAAGAAAAATACAAAGAAAAATCATGACATATCTAATGGAAAAATTAGAAGTATATTCATATTATTTAGTTTTACATCATTTTCAGAAACAGAAGCCTATGTTTTCCCTTTTTAGTTACACCTAGCAATTCTTGGGGGTTTACTCCTGGCTCTGAACTCAGGAATTACTCCTGCAAGTGCTTATGTTACAATGGGATGCCAGGGATTGAACCTACATCGACCGCCTGCAAGGCAAACACCCTACCCGCTGTAAATCTCTCCAACCCTGAAACAGAAGCCTAAATAATTTTTATATAATTGGCTAATGAACAAGATTCTAATAATTTTTGGTTGCTATATATGTATGTAAAGAGAGAGGAAAAAAGAGGGAGAACAATAAAGAGGATAAAGAGGGAAAGAGAAGTTGTTTGCTTAGGATAAAACTAATTTGTAATTCTTTGATCATCTTGGTTCATTATACTTATTTAAATATAAAGACTTCATTCTGTGACCAGTTTCTTTGTTTCAAAAGAAGCAAGCATTTAAGAAATATGTTAGAGGATGTTAGTTCACAGTGGAAAATTCCCCATCCTCTTGGCTCTTCTAAGGCAGGATGAATAATCAACACAACTGAAAAAATAGTTCAGGCTGCCCGGGGCCATCGGCCATAATATGAAGAGGCTCACAGGTGGCTGGGGAGGCTGGGGCTCGGCTCGCCCCGGGCCCAGCTGAATAGGGGACCCCCAGGAGGGCAGACAGGTTTTGGGAGTGGGCGGCGTCGTCTCTGGGGGGTCCCGGAAGCAGCCCGAATGAGACTCGCCCATCACACTAGCCACCATTTTCGCTGTCCGGACTCTGGGAAACTGCCTCACGACCAGATTAACAGAGCAAAACCAGTTCGAGCCCAGGTAGGCAGCTCCCAGAAGCGGGAATCACTGGAAATTCGTCAGGTGGAGTCAGGGTTCGGCCATTCCCCTCTCCATTTTGTTGAGTCTGGTGGCCCCGCCCAGGAGCTGCCTGGGGGCCATCAGCCATAACATGAAGAGGTTCACAGGCGGCTGGGGAGGCTGGAGCTCGGCTCACCCCAGGCCCAGCTGAATAGGGGACCCCCTGGAGGGCAGACTGGTTTTGGGAGTGGGCCGTCGCCTCTCGGGGGCCCTGGAGGCAGCCGGATGAGACTCACCCATCACACTAGCCACCATTTTCGCTGTCCAGATGCTGGGAAACTGCCTCACGACCAGATTAACAGAGCAAAACCAGTTCAAGCCCAGGTCGCGCGGTCCATTAAAATAGCGGAAACAGTAATGTCTTTTAATGCACTGCATTCCACGAAGAGCAGGAAAGTTTGGCGGGAGGGAGAGATAAAGGCGAGAGAAATGACATACAGAACCCGCCAAGTAGTTGAGGTGTGGGAGGGGGAGGGAGGTGGGGACATTGGTGATGGGAGATGGGTTTGGGTGGAGGGATGGGTGTTGGAACATTGTAGAACCAAAACTCTACATGAGCATCTTTCAATTGTATGTCTAAAATGGTGTAATAATATTTGGGGGGATAATAAAATAAAATTAAATCAGAAAAAATCAATAGTTCAGTAATTTACAATATCTACGCTGTAAGTGTAGGTTCATGGTAAGTCTCAGGTGCCACTGTGTGTAGCATGATCCTGGCAACCTTGCTGTCTGTGGTTCCCAGTACACGGGCAATTTATGGTGTATCACAGCCAGGCATGTATAAAACTGCACAACTAATCAGTATGCTAACACCACAGGACCTCTTGGGGAACACCACAATTGGAAAATGGTAAATAGCATAACTAAAGAGTGTGACCCACTAGAAGTGATTAGGGCAATATGTAAGCTCTGCAATATGAAAATCTGATGTATGAGCCATGCTGAGCAACACCGCTAAAATGTGGATTGCTCCCACCCAGCCCCACCATTATCACAACAGCTAAAAGCAAGGGTAGTAGCAGGAGGTGGATAAAGTAAATGCCTTCAGCAGTTTACCAGATAAATAAGCAATTTAATAATTTATATATAGAGAATTTACATGTAGTAAAGTGTATGAAAAATATGTGTGCCAGGAATATTATCTTGTGTTAAGAGACATGAGATTGAGCGCGTTCAGGTTGGTATGGCCGTAGACTGAGACCAGCCTATCAAAGCCCGGCTCATTAAGATCCACTCTGATGCAGTCTTTCTAAATCCAGCCCAGGTATGCTGATCTAGAGACTCACAGACATGGGGCAGAGCTGCTACTGGCTCTCCCTGTGCCCAGCTGCTCACGAGGTACCCAGGACGTATGACAGGTTCGAGCCCTGGCCCGCCACCCCAGCAGAGCCCCGCAACAAGCCAGACGACCCCCACTCCGTGAGGGCCTCCATTTTCCACATCCAGACTTCTCCCTCATCAGAACTCCACCCAGCAAACCAGCCTATCACAGCTCGGCTCGTCGAGATCCACCCTGCAGCAGTCTTTTTTAAATCCAGTCCAAGTATGCTGATCCAGAGACTCACAGACATTGGACAGAGCTGCTACTGGCTCTCCCTGTGCCCAGCTTCTCATGAGGCACCTGGGAGGGATGGCAGGTTCTAGCCCTGGCCTGCCACCCCAGCAGAGCATCGCAACAAGCCAGAGACCCCCACTCCATGAGGGCCTCCATTTTCCACATCCGGACTTCCCCTCGTCAGAACTCCACCCAACAGACCAGCCTGTCACAAACTGGTTCATCAATAAATGCTGGATTTCGAGATGACTACAAGAGTATGCTACCTGCAAGGCAGAGCCTGGCATGCTACCTACCTGTGTCATATTTGATATGCCAAATACCAGTAACTATTATAGATTTCATTCCCATGACCTGATGGAATGGTTTGAGGCTCTTTATGCCAGAGAAAGCAGGTGCCCTTGGACTTTACTTGCATGAGAAAGGACATATGGAAGTAAGACAAAAAAGAAATTTTGTCATTAGGGGGAATGAGCATTGCTTTACTTATTTATTTACTTATTTATTGGTTTTGGATCACACCTGGCAGTACTCATAGCTTACTCCTGAGTCTCAATTCAGGAATAATTCCTGTCGGTGCTTGGGGGAGCATAAGAATGCCAGGGATCTAACGCAGGTCAGCAAGGTAAATGTGCTACATGTTATACCATAGTTCAGTCCCTTACATTGCTTCATTTTAAGGAGTGATAAAAAAATGAGGGTCGTAGGCCCTCGGAAGCAGCCAGAGGAAACTCACTCACGTTGTCACCACCATTTTCAAGGTCCGATTCCACTGCTTATCAGATCCCTACCCTAGAGATAAGCCGATTTCAAGCCCAGATAGGCAGTTCTCAGAGGTGAAAATCACCGGATGTTTGTAAAGATGAAGCTGGGGTCCCTCTTCCCTTCTCTGTCCTGTCGAGGAGGCCTGGTGACCTCCCCAACAAACTGCTTCTGGGCTATAGACCATCATGCAGTGACTCCAGGGGGAGAGCTGCCATTCTGCTCATCAAACTAGTAGAACCAGTCATGTTCTGGAAAGTCAGAAAGTAAATTCAAGAACAGAATTTGGCCAGATCCCCCATAACCAAGAATAGGGAAGAAAAATCGATTCATCAATAACATTGCCATGTATGTGCTTTAATGGTCAATACAATCAGTGCCAGCTGAGGGGCACAGATATGGGGATTGGTGTGGGTGGTAAATGAGGGTTTTTGCTGGTGGGAACACACTGGTGGTGGGAGTGTTGTTGAAGCATAAAACTCTATCAACAGTATTATGAAAACCTTTTTACTTTGTAAATCATGGTGTTTCAATTAAAAAGGGGGGGAAGAATAACAAAAACAAAAGACAAATGAATAACTGCTAGAGAGGATATATATATATATATATATATGTGGGAGATCTGGCCGAATTCTGTTCTTGAAAAAAATATATGTATACATATATACATATATATGTGTGTGTCCTCTCTAGCAGTAACTCATTTTTAACTCATTTATATACATACATACATATATATGTATGTATATATACATGTATATATATGTATATATACACATTCATATATATATATTATATATATATATATATATATATATATATATATATATATATATATATAGTGACAAGCTTGGAACTCTTGGCATTTCTCCAAAACTACATCCTTCTAGATCATGAAATGGGGATCAATTTGGTTCTTTTATTAGGAAAGGGAATGGGATTGAGTCAAGAGATGGCTCCATTTTGGTCTCTGATCTTTTGCTTTTCTTAACTTCAAATAATGTGCATTCCTAATTCTCGGTATTCCTTATCTTCATCTATCCACTTAAATGAATATTACTTTCCCATTCTAAGATGACAATAATTGAAAGCAGCTTTCTGTGGCCATCATGGGAAAAGACTACTTGACTCTTTTTTTTTTTTGGGTTACATCCACCGATGCTCAGGGGTTACTCCTGGCTCTGCACTCAGGAATTACTCCTGGCAGTGCTCGGGGAACATATGGGATGCTGGGGATAGAACCTGGGATGGCATGGGCTGGATGTGTGCACGGCAAACGCCCTACCCACTGGACTATAGCCCGGCCCCTACTTGACTCTTATGGAGAGAAATATCCCACAAAGTAAAACGATTTCATGCAAAATATAGGGAGGAGGCTTGAAAAGATGAATAAAGGGTGAGATTAACTTCCAACTGAAGGTACAAAAGAGTGTGTGTTGAGTAAGAACATCTTAAACTCCAGAGTAAGGTAAAGGAATTATGCAATGTTGCCAGGGCAAAGGTATTTTCGTCTTGCTCAATAATTGGCCTGCCTCGATGTGGATCACTGATGGACTCCAGTATAACAGTCTCTGAAATTGAAGTGTTACATTGCAGAACCAGAACAGCCTTTGTAGATACTTTACAATACAACACGAGAAAGGTAGCTTCTTATGACTACCCAATGTCCCCATCTTATAATACTGTAACAGAATTCTAGTTTGTATGGTCATAATATTGATTGTCACGTTTGCTCACTACTGTTTGATATATCATCTTTATGTCTTCATTTCATTTTTTGGTGTTTCTTATAACAACATTTTAAAAGAATCTTTCAATTGTTTTGAGAGTCAAACTATTCTACTTACTTGGGTTATTGATTTGCCGGGAATTCTTTTTTCAGTCTGCTTTATGTTTTTATTGTTCACTAAATTTCTTTCTCTGCTCTTTCCTCTCTCTTATTTAATCACTGGAGAGTCTTATTTTTCTTGTTTTGTGAACCTCCAAAACAGTTTCAATCCATAAATTTCTAGCGACATTTAATAGTAGGCTAGCTATCTAACCAGCTATAATATTAGTTTATATTTCTGTTAATGATCTTTTTATTTCCAAATTAAACTGTTTCAAAAATTTGTACATAGTTAGGTTTAATCATTTTAATGTAACTTTTAAAAATTTGAAAAATCAGTAATGGAATATTTCTTTAATAGTAGATATCCTTTCAATTTATTCTATAAGTAAGAGTTTAGAATAATCTATAAAATATAGTATGCAAAATTATTTGTCTCAGGAAAGAATATTTTTATCCTGCCAGGAATTGAAGTCTGCTAAGAAGCAAAAAAAGGCAAGAGCCTCACCTATTGTAAGTGTTTTGTAACTGTTTCTGGGCCCCAATATCATACACTCCAAAGTTACAGAAATGAGGTCTGCAAGGTTTGAGGAATTTGGAAGTTAAATTGTAAAATAAGAATTTAAAGCAGTGATACATGTTAAAGTAAGGGAGGGAACATGGAAAATGGCTCACTCTAGGAATATAACAAAAAAGAAGGAAACTGTAGAAGTGATGAGTAAATCTTTTAATAACATGTTTGGACTACTTAAAGTATCCGTCCTGAAACTAGTCAATAAACTGGGGGAAAATTTCATAATGAAATATGATAAACATAACTCTCTTATGGCCAATACATGGTTTGATTGGATTAGATAACAGGAACTGTGCTGCTCACAGTTTTAAATTATAAACAAATAAATGAAAAGAGGCAATGGTTGAACCAGATATGTTTCATTAAAGAAACAAATTCTGAAGTAAAATGAACCAGAGTAGAAGTTAACAGAAATAGACCTGGCAACATTACTCAACATTACTTATTTAATTTTTTAAAGGTTGTTATTGTCTTAATATACCTTTCCTCAACTATTTGTTGTATGCCATAAATTGATTACATGTATCTCATAGGCCCTATAGTTTTACATTGGAATTCCCCTACATTTAGTTGATATTAATTTACTATTGCTCACTTTTGAACTGAAATATATTATTTATATTTTAAATAACCAGATTTTTGCTTGTAATAGAAATAAATACTTAATATACTGTCCCTTTGTAACTACTCAAATGCTGTTTGTGACATAATTGATCTCATTAATTTTTTGCATGTCACTTGATATTCTCTCTTCTATTAATATATTGTTGTAAGACTCGGAGTTAAATATTTTAGAGTAATGTGTTTGTTTATCTTTACCTGCATAGAAATCATAGAGAAAATTAGAATGATAAAATTTTCCTTAGTATTATGCCCAATAGACATCTAACTGCATTTTTGAAAAGTGTGTATACTTAATATACTTATACATTATTTGATCTATCGGTTCAATTTATCACTTGACAAGTATTAATACAAAGATGAATAATTGAAATGAGAACCATTGCTAATGCCACAGCTATTTTGGTACATTAAATACCAAATGTCTATAGGTGCCTCCATTAAAAAGGATTGATAGATTTTTAATGACAGCATCAGCTAAATGAACTTAGCACCCATACTGCCTTTAATTAGGTTAACATATTCATTTATTATGCTAATTAAGTAATTATATTTTCTTAACCTTTTATCATTCTTATTTCCAGACTACTAAATGAATGAAAATGCGAAGCAACTCTATGTTTGTTCTAAATTGAGTATGCTAGATGCAAATAAGCTAATTTACAAATAATATTTTTGTAAATAAAAATGCTTCCTTAGAAGTTTGGTTTTAAAGAAGCAGTAGCTTGATTTTAAAAATCAGCACATTAAGTAGTTTCTTATTTTTTGTGGGTTTTTTACATGTAAGCACTTAATTAAAATAGATATCTTTCTCCCATTATCAAATAAGATGATCCAGTCAATCTGATCATCACTTCTTATCATTTTTGTATGTGCAGGATTCAGTGAAATGTTATATTGTCAATAATTTAGCAATAAAGTACTCTGGTGTGTATGATAATATACTATATATTTTGTGTAGTTTCGTTCGAAGCATAAATTGTCATCAAACTGATTTTCAAGACAATTATTCAGTGACGTTCAATGCCTCTCAATAAATCTATTTTTTACATCTTTAGTATCAAAGACTTCTCAGATATGTCAATCAGAAAGATTTACTTACTATTCAAAATTTACATAAATTGGACTACAGGAAAAATGTTGGAAGTAAAGCGTTTATGTGCACACTCATCCTATATTGATCTCTGAAGCACCAGCACAATTAATCACTAAGCAGAAAACCAGGAGTCAACCCTACTCACTAATGCATGTGATCCAAGCCCTGAAACTAATATACTTAAGTTGAGCTATATTCTTTGAAATAATAATTTACATATAGATATAAAATCTTGTTTGTGTATATATATCCACATCCATATTTTAAATAATCCTATCATTAATTGTTGAGTTATCTTTAAAATAACTCTACTTGCTTTACAACACTTTATTCATCAAGTTATCAAACTATTATATTTATACAGGTTGTGTCATTACTTTGATTCCTCTCATAGGCAGACTGAAAATCAAATATTTATTTCAAATGATTTACTATCAATTTTACGCAGTAATTCTCTAAAGGACGTAAAAGGACACTAGCTTAGAATCCTATGAAGTTTCTAAGTTTTTTTATATAAATTTATAAATATTACATATATTCTAAGTTTCTAAGGTTGTGTCATTACTTTGATTCCTCTGATAGGTAGACTGAAAATCAAATATTTATTTCAAATGATTTACTTTCAATTTTACGCATTAATTCTCTAAAGGATGTAAAAGGACACTAGCTTAGAATCCTATGAAGTTTATCACTCTAATAATTTTGCCTTTCCCAAGTTTTGAGAAATATGAATAATACCACTAGATTTTTGGTAGAAAGTTTACTATGACACTTATGTCAGTAGTACTACCACACTGCCTGATTTGATTGGAGAGGGCACATATCATGAGTCAAAGGTGAATTGATCAAATTTGATCAAGTAGCAGAGGAGAAAATACATGCAAATTTTAGCATTTCACTAACATTCTCACCTATATTCTCTAATTTAGAATCTAGTATGCTGGTTGTAACTGCATGTGCATTCTATAATATCATGTAAATATATTATTGGGCAATAAAGAGCATGTTTCCAAAACTCTTATTCCAGAACTGATGACCTCCATAGCTACAATGATATCTTGATGTATGACTTCATAAAACTGCAGTGATGGAGGTTGCTATAATAATATCAAGCTTTATAAACCTTGTTTCTCACTGTATAACCACCTGGTACCTTCATATTTCAAACTATTGAAATATGTTTCAAGATTCATATTTCAAACTTCATATTTCAAACCTAGCTAATTGGTAAGCTAGGTTCCCTTTATTTTTAATTTTTTTATTATACCACCATGAGATATAGTTACAAAAATGTTCATATTTGTGTTTCAATCATACAGTGTTCCAGCACCCATCCCTCAACCAGTGCCCATTTCCCACCACAAATGTCCTCTAATTCCCTCCCTCTCCCAGCCTGCATCTATGGCAGGCATATATATATATATATTATTTATATATTATATAATATATAAATTATATATTATATAATATATAAATTATATATATTATAGGCAATTTTCACAACGTGGTTTTTCCTAACACCTGTGTAGTGTTCCATTGTGTAGATGTAACATAGTTTCTTTATCCAGTCATCTTTTCTTAAGCACTCTGGTTGTTTCCAGATTCTGGCTATTGTGAATAGTGCTGCTATAAACATAGAAGTGCAGATGGTGTTTCCACTGTGTGTTTTTGCTCTCACAGTGTATATTCCCAGAAGTGGTATTGCTGGTTCAAATGGGAGCTCAATTTCTAATCTTTGAAGCAATGTCCATATTGTTTTCAAGTTCAAAATCTTTCCTGACCAAATGAATATTTCAAGTTACTCTGGAAAACTACTTCTGCAGCATGGGTTTTATCACATCATACTGGCATTTGCAGTTGATTTCCTTGATTATTGTAACTGAGACCTATAACAATTCTGGCCTACGCTAGGCATTAAGTTCATGCTCTCTAAATGTAGTGGCCAGATTAACAGAAAAGTGTTATTTAAGAGAGACCATGAGTTATTTTAGTGAACCTATTATAGGAATACATATTTTGTTGTGTTTATAATTAAGACAGGATTTAAGTATACTAGTTCTAAAGAAGAAAATAACTCATGGGTTTCTACATTGTCTCAGATATAGAACCTTAAAACTTCAGTGACGAATATTTCTTATTGAAAATAAAAGTAAAGCTCAGCTAAAGGGATCCATTTGATGTTGAATTCTAAAAAATCCTTTCATACCACAAAAACCTGGAAGATTATTTTAAAATTATAGTTACTTCTAAAGAAAATATATATTTATTTTTAAATACTTTTCATCAAACTGTTCAGTTGTGGCCATAAAAGTACAAAGCAGCTTTGGAAGATATTGTTGGAAGGGTACAGGAGCACATTTCTTACATGCACAAGGACCCAGTTATGCTGGAAGTGCCCCAATTACCACTGAGCTCTGATGGGAGATCTCCCCAAATGTATACTCTTTCAGTGAAAATGTTCACCCTCTAAACATAAGGCACTCTTTAATTGTCCCTTAATAAGGTTAGAAAAGGTTTGATTGAGGTATAGGTAAATCCATTGTAAAACTTGTAGAGACAGTTGATATAAAATTCAATTTTCATTTTAGGAATAAAGTCCATTTTAGGTTTCTTTAACTTTCTCTGAGAAACTTTGCCAGCAACAAGACAATCTAAGCATACAAACCTAATATATTTATGAGATTAAATTCATATATATGCATACATAAAAATGAAATTAACATAATATATAAACATACATAAAATGAAATTAACAATAAACTTTAAGTGTATATATGACTGTATGCCTATTATAAACTCAAGTTCTATACTTTTTTTCTTGTTTTGGGGGTCACTTTTTGCAGTGCTCAGAGATTACCCCTGTCTCTGTGCTCTAAGATCAATCCTGGAAGTGCTGTGGGTACCACGTACAATGCTAGGAGACTGAATTCTGTCTGCTGTAAGCAAGGTAAGGCTTTACTACTGGAAAAATCTAGCCCTGGATTTTTAAAGGATTTTATCAGGAGTATCAAAATAACATTAGAAAAAGAGGCAAAGAAAAGATTCAAATTGGTGATCTGTTCCCTAGAATTAGATTAAATGTCTGAACACTTCTCTAAGACGAATTCAATCATTGCTTACTTATAGGTTGAGTGCCAAAGAAAGCAGCCAAATTATCAACTGGTATCCTAAAATTTTACTGAAAAACTATTTTATGTATTTTTAATTTGGGGGGACTCCAAGCAATGCTCAGGAAGCCCATTTTCTCACAAACGTACTTGGCCAACCTGACCAGCAGTTCAATGCAAGGGCCTTTAGAATTCCTGCTTCACAGGCCCTTCCATGCCTGGGCTGCAGTCAGCTCCCCCTGGTACTCAGGGGCCTATCTTCATCTGTTGTGATGCTCAGGAACCGGCCAGTGTCAGGAATCAAACTAGGGCTATATGCACACAGAACATACCTTCTAAGTTGTACACAGTCTCCTGTGAGCTGAAAAAACATTTTTAAAAAGTATTTGCATAAGTCATTTTTTTCATTCATTGGAGAAAGTAGGAAATTTGTTTTGTTTTACAATGTATAATTAAAATTTTAAACTGTCACTTTTAGTGCTTTTTGAATCATTTGGATATAATGTGCTTTGACTATTATGCTTTCCCAGAGGGAAATGATAAATATTGAGAAAATTATACTGTTCTTAAAAATCATATGCTATTCAGTTGTGAAATTTAATAAATAAATTATATTCTAAATATAAGAATATGTTATAATAATAGTTATTTACAGTACCATGTGTATATTAAATAAAGAGGAAAAATTTTAGTAGTTTAAAGTGATAAATGCAAATAAAAAAATGTAGAAGTGCTATAAAATATAACACTTTTGGAAAGTAAACCTTTGACCAACTGATGTAAGTGAATTTTTTTTCGAAGAAGGGCAAACTGTGTTCAGATTGTTCAGAATATATTTCTCTATAATTTATAATGTTATTTCACAATGAATCATGTCAGAACCCATGAACTCTAGCAAATCCACAAGATTAATATTTACCTTTTCCTTACTTAAACTTGTCCACTCAATTGTTTTAGTGCTCCTTGTCAATCCCACTTTTAGGCTCATTACACATATAATGCATACAACGTAGGTATTGTTATCTAAAGACAGACATAAAAATTGAGGTTCAGATAAATTTCTACGAGACTTCAGAGAGTTTGGGGGTAATGGTGCTTTCACGATAAAAAGCTGGCTTCTTGTGTTAAGGAGCACATATTTTGTAGTTAAATGTCTTCTACTGGAGTCACAAATAGTTATTTTCTGATTATAAAATGATAGTTAATATATACTACTGGTGAGAATTTCAACTGGTTCAGCCTTATTTTGAAAACACAGTATATGCTTTTTTTGAAAACCTAAAAATTGAGCTATCATCTTAGCCAACAATTCCACTCCTTTTCATCTACTGGAGGGACCTGAAACTGCTCAAAAGAGACATCTGTGTCCCTGTGTTCATTGTGGCACTATTCACTCTAACTAATAGTCTGGAAACATCTCAAGTGTTGAAGAACAGATGATAGGATGAAGAAAATATACTACATATGCACATTGGAATGCAATTTCGCCATAAGAAAGCATAAAAACATTCTATCTGTACTGTATGGATGAATCTGGAGAGTTTCATACTGAACCAAGTGAGTCCGGAGAGGGACAGATACAGAATGATCATACTGAGATATAAAGAATCACAGTAAAGAAATAACAAATGGCCCAAGAGAATGCAAACCTTAGAGTTTGTCTACAGAAGGTATTGCCACAGAAGAGGAATATGGGGGTAGGGGGGAAGGGTAAGGATGGGTTGTAGTGGGGTCAGGGGGATTCTGAGACAGTGTTGGTGGGAAATGCTCAACTGGGACATTGTAGTCATGAAACCTTCGTGGGAAATGCTGGTGCTGGGACATTGTATTAATGAAACCTTACCATCAGTGCTATTATAAATTGTGTTGTCAGAAATAAATGTCTGTTTGCATAGATTCTGATTTTCCATTGTACTCAGTCAACTAAGTACTAAAGTTTCTTGCGATTATAGTTTTGGCACTTTTAGTTTGAAATATTAACTCATATGCCTAAGTGGCATGCCTTTAGGTTTTTCGTGAACAAGTTGGTTAGATTTATTCATGAGTTTTCTTAAAAAAGAAACTTTTCAAAAATTTCTCTCTATTAAGAAGAATTTCAACCTGTTACTATCTTACAAAAGGCAGTTTGGAGAAAATTTGCCTGAAGGACCTCTAGCAATTATTTTTAAAGAAGTAGAAGGGACTCAATAATTGAAGATAAAATGTAACCAAAAAAATTTTCCACTCGCATGTTCAAAATGGAGGCGTGAAATAGTAAAATCCAGACTTAATATTGTTTTGTGGAGGTTGTTTTACATTTTAAGAATATAATGAAAATAGCAAGTAATGAAAGTTCTTTCAGTCAATCTCTTTCAGCAGAGACTATCCAGGAATTAGGCGAGCCAATAGCCATAAGAGGTACATATGTGAGTATAATCTAGAAGGCGCACTATTTAGACAAAAGGCATGCATATACATATATATGTAAATCATATATAACATTGATATATACATATATATATATACTTTCAGACAGCAACTTTGTTGTACTTCCATTGAAAAATTAATAAGAGCAATATTAATATCACTTTAAAATCAGAACCAGGGTTCAGAGCAATTGTACAGTAGGTAAGGTATTTGCCTTGCACTCAACTAACCCTGGTTCAATCCCTGGCATCCCATATGTTACTCTAAGCACAACCAGGATTAACTCCTGAGAGTTGAACCAGGAATAACCCCCTGAGCTTGGTGAGACCAGAAAAAATTCAGAATTTATTCATGATTAGAAACTGACAGAATTCTTCATTGTTATCTATAACTTTACTCATGCTAATTCTACTCTTGGTAGGTATTTTTTAAGTAGTTGGTATTACCACAAGGCGATTATTTAAACTTCACAAGGAAACTTGCAGTATACAGACAGAGGCCAAATCATAAGGGTCTTTAGGTCAAATTCTAAATTATTTTAAATTAATTCTTGGCACCATACTAAAATGATGTTTGTAAGTGGTTATATTTTACTTTCATTAGCAATGGTTCTTGAACTTTAATTCCTGAAATGAGATACAGAACAGTTCTTAGAATGCATTTATAGCATAGACCAACTCCTTCTAGCATTTTAATTCCCTTAATAGGTCTTGCTTTTTAATGCAGAATTTCACCAGCTGAATGTTAATATTATTCTTGGTTATGGAAAGTAATATATTCATGTTTATTTACCTATTGTTATTTTGAACAAAAGTTTAATATTGAGGTAAAACATACTGCAATTCTATTCATTCTATAACTTCAGAATCTTGAAAACAGATCAGATTGTTAGGGCTTTTAAATAAAAAGGAGAGGAGGGGTGATTGTATCTCCCCTCTCAGGGAGGTCCCAAGGCTGGGGCTCTAGGGATCCTCTGAGGATTCCCTGGTCTAAACAGTACTCGGAGGTCAGGGGGTGAACTTGTCAGGAGATGCTGGGGTCTAGCTAGGTCTCCGGCAGTACTCACAGTCCGTTAGGGCCCCCAGCCTGTATCCAGGGCCAACTCTGTTCTCCCTGACCAGTCAGTGGAAGAAAGAACAAAGCCAGCGGTTCCTGAAGTTTACTTTTAATAAGTCTTCTGTTCCTCATAAATTTTTTGCTTCACCTTGATGCTCGCTGCAGGAAACTTTCTCCAGGGACCTCTGTCTCTCTCCCTGCATCCCTGCAGGTTAGGCAGATTGCTCTCCTCCGACCTCTGTGCAGGCTCCTCTCTTCAGGGCCTCTCTCTCTTCCGGATGTCTCTGTTCAGGGATTTTCTTTTCAGATCATCACCCAGGACCTCTATTTTCAGGACCTCTTTTCTTTTGTCCTTTCTGTTCAGGGCTTTTCTCTTCAGGGCCTCTTGTCTCTGTGTTTCTCTATTAAAGTCTCTAACTCTATTTTCCTGTTTCACTATTTTGGCTTGTTGCCTCTGTTACCCTGTTTCTCTGTCCCTAACTCTATTTCTTTGTCTCACTGCCTCACCAGGCCTTGTGGCTCTGGTGCTGACCTTTAGGTGTAGACACCAGGAGCAGCTTCTACCCCCTTGTTATGGCTAGCCAGCCCAGGTATGAGGGGCTGCTGTTTTCTCCATTTGGAAGTCCCACAAAATGCTCTCCTGGGAGTCCCTATTTATAGTCTGAGGCCAGGTTCAATATTCTGGTTTCAACTGACTAGAGTTTCCCAACTGGTGTTCCCTTATATCAGATAGCTTATTATCAAGCATTTTGTTAAAAATCTAGTTTGAGGGGCCTAGAGTCATAGTGCATACAGCAGGTAGATTGCTTGACTTGCATGTGGCAAATCCAGTTTGATCTCCAATACCCCATGTTTTTCCTAAGCACTGCCAGAAAATGCCTGAAAAGTCAGGTATGAGCCTGAAAAACAAAAACAGGCAAAAAAATGAATCCAATTTAAGCTGTATCATAATTTTTTTTAAATTTGCATTATAATTAAGTTTTAAAGAAGAGATGTCCTTTGATTTTGACCTTAATATTCTCTAAATGAACTAAGGCCGATAAAAGATAAAATGAAAATGTCTGGAAAGAACAATGTGCAAAATAATAATTTAAAAAATTAAATTGATTCATATTTTAGGAAAGTTCTAGAAGGAATGTTTAAGGAAAAATCAGGGGCTAAAATGATGGTACAATAGACAGGGCATTTGCCTTGCACATGGCCAACTCAGGTTTGATTCTAGGCACCCCAGCCAACTCAGAGTGATCCCCAAGTATAGAGCCAGGAATAAGCCATGAGCACTGCCAGTTGAAGTACAAAAAACAAACAAACAAGCAAAAAGAAAAATCGTACTGAAAAAGAGTAATGATTATCTGATATATAAATGTATTAAAATTCACTTTCATGACAAGTTTCTCTAACATACCACCTTGTAAAAATATATAAATTTGTTTATGAATTTTCAAATGTGAAAGTGAAGAAAAGAAAGATATAAGATGTCTGTGGTTATGAGGCTATCTTATCATATTTGGTTACCAGAATAGCTCTAATTTAAAAGATGACATTTGAGCAAGTAACAAAAGGAAGCAGAAAAAGAACTGATATAAAAGTTTTTAGCAGACCATTAAACTAATCACAGATAAATCCACCATGAACTTAGCAGTGTTTACAGGGAGGTCTTATAGAAAATGTAGATACCTAATGCATTAAATGATTGTAGCTATAATTGAAATACTGACAAACTGTCTGTTGACAAAATATCAGCTTGTAATAAAGTCCACTTCATTTTCAGACCCGTGTTCCCCAATAATCAGTCAGTAAGATATAAAAAAACTTACTTTTTGAAATTCTAGACAATTACAAAGTATTAAATATAATTAATCATTCATGGATAAATTAACTTTAAATTGTGCACTCATCAGAATTAATTGGCAGGTAAAAACATTAGAAATATTAGATCTTGTATTTAGTAAAAACTAAGGATTATTGAACTCTGGCTAAATAAAACTTGATTTACCATATTTGAAAGTTAGCAATTTACACAAGTTGTGATTCTTGTTGTTGTTATTTTCTTGGTTTGGGTGCCAAGTCAGGGTGCCAGGACTTAGGTTCTGTACTCAGATCATTCCTGCAGGCCTCAGGCAACCAAATGGCGCGCAGGAGGATTCAACCTGGGTCAGCTGTATGCAAGGCAAAAATTCTACCTTAAGCCCCTCTCTTGACCCCAGAAGATATGTAGGTTTTAGGAGAAATACAATTAGAAATTTGTAGATTTGGGTATTATAAAAAACAATTTCAGTCAGTCAAAATCTATCATCTTAACTTGTGAGTATGAACAATCTAAGTTATATCTTATGCTAAAGTGTAATGTAAAATAATTCCTACCAATGTGGCTACTTAATACACTCTTGACAGGAAAATTTAATACTAGTCATGGTGGTAATATATTTGTATTTAACTTAATGAAGTATTGGAGTTTTTAATTAAACTGTTGAGTCTGCAAGTTTTATATATAGATTTCAATTCATACTTCTCAACTCATACTATAATAAAATTGTATATGTACATGTTTCTAATTCATTTGCTGTACTGTTCAGGGACAAGACAAATACCTTAATTTACTTTTATTCCCAGTCGTGACCCAGTGATGAACCTCTTATTTTACTTGACATATCTTTGGTATATAAAATAACGGCAGAGCCTGGCAAGCTACCATGTTTTATTTGATATGCCAAAAGAGTAACAGTTATGAACCTCATTCCCATGACCTGATGGAAAGGTTTGAGTCTTCTCCTGTTTTGGAGCAAGCAGATGCCCCTGGGGTACATTTGCTTGCAACAGGACATGTGGAGATGTTACATATGGAGATGTTACTGGTGCCCTCTCAGAGCAAATCGATAAACCATGGGAAGACAAGTGATACATAAAATAATTTATCCTATGAAAGTAAGAAGCATGAGTAGCTCAGAATATAATAAGTAATCTGGTTTATATAATTCTTGCAATCAACATGGGGACTTACCCCTATGTTGATTAATAATAATGATGATAGGGCAAATGGCCTGGCAATAGCAGTGAATTGCTAATACAACTGCTTTGTAACTAAGGCCATGTGTTCTATGCTGTGGAACTACTAAATATGCACAGTGTGATCCTAGAAGCTCTGCATTTTGTGTCTGACCATCCTACTGTCAAAGCCCCAGTGCCACATCAATTTTGGTACCATAGCCAGGATAATGTGAACACTACACTAAAGAGTGTAATGCTTGGGGTACAGAGGTGGGAATCCCTGAGTGACATCTGAAAGCTGTAATTAGAAGACTGCAATCCCTAGTGAGCATGTGTACAAATACTACAACTAAATCTGAGAACTCCTGATAGGCACTATAGCCAGATATTCAAGTACTTTAGCCTGATGTGTGATTCGCAGTGAACTTCACAAGAGAAAATGTGTCATACTACAACTAAGAGTGTATATGACCTTCAATCATTACAGCGACACCATCAACAGAGGGAAGAGGACAAATAAAATAATATTAGAATAATACTGGGATAATATTCTGCTAAACAACTGGAGGTAAAAAAAGATATGAGACCATATATATATCACACATATATAAATCCAGATATAGTTCTAGAAAAATGTAGATATATCTAGATATCTAGATAGATATGAAGATCTATATATACATCTTGATATCTAGATATAGATATGTATATAATATATAGATATGTAGATACAAATACTATCTCATATTTTCCCATATAGCTATAGATATAGATACATAGATATAATTTTAAACAAAATTCTAAGATTCACTTGATGGACAAATTTTTAACTTTATTATCGTTATGTTTTACTATGCTGTATGGGGTAACTTTTCAGACAGTATTAACCTATCTATCCTTATCACCTATTTCTATCATCTGTGATGCATAAATATTAAATGACATGATATTCATAAAATATTAAATATATTACTTATCATTAATACAGATTAGAAAACAGACTGCTAAACATGAGAATCCTTATATGCTACTTGAGTTTTTTTGGTAGCATTAAAAGGAATAAAACCTAATAGTGAATTTAAGAAGCATCTACACTAATTTTTTAAAAATTCTGAGTTTATCTCAATAGTCAATAGGAAGGGATTGACTTCTCACACCTAAACTCTGATATCTTTATTTCCATGTTGAATTTGGACTTCAAACATGCAAGAAAAATCCTATGGCCATCTTTTTTTGCCATTCAAAATGAATTGCTTAGGTACCTGTCATAGAGGCAGGCTGGGGAGGGGGCCGGGAATCAAGGGACATTGGAGGTGGGAAGTGGGTACTTGAGGAGGGGATTGGTGCTGGAACACTGCATGACTGAAACCCAACCACGAACATCTTTTGAAGTTGTATATCTTATGGTGGTATAATTAAAAAAAAATTAAAAAGCTTTTCTAAAAAAATAAAAACCAAAGCAATTGCTTCTCTTATCTTCATTATTCTATAAATGCACTACAGTTTTCCTGACCATGAAATTCTGTTAACTTATGTTAATTTTTAAATGTCTTCTTGCTCTATCATATCAATTAATGTGTGTTAGACTCTGAAGACATCTGTTGACTGCATTTATTTTGGTAAAAGCCCAAGTGCATGTGATAGAACTGAAAGTACAGATGGGGAGATGGTGAGTCACTTCCCTAAAGAAGGTTTTACTTCCCATTATTCAGGCCCAAATCTATTCCCAATTTCGCCATTAGCAATTAGAGAGCATTTCCTCTTATTTTATTTTTTATGATATGCAATAATGCATTAAATTTCCTTTATCTTAAATCTTGTAAATCTTATCTAATGCTTGAGTTATTTTACTTATCTTATTGATTTTAAAGACAATATGAACTCTTTGATATATAAGACTATGAATATCTTTGATTACTTTGAACTATGTCTTTCTGAATACCTATAGAAAGTGAATTCCTGAAGTAATTCCTACTTATTTTTAGTTCTAGATACTCTCTTTAAGGCAAATACCCATTCACATTTGGAAGTTTGGAAGTAATACAAGGATTAAAGAAATTCCTAGTAGGCATCTACATGTTTGTGCTAGAGCAGGGTTAGGCCCAGGGGTTAGGCCCCTTGTCTTGCATACAATTGACGTGGTTCAATCCATGTACGGCATATAATACCATCAGGAATTATTCCTGAGTGCAGAGACAGGATGTGGCACTGTGCATAGTCTGACCTGACCCCAAAACAAAACAAAACAAAACAAAACAAAACAAGCACAGAAAAAAATAAAATACTCGTTTTATTCTACATTTATTTTTCCAGATTTGTACATCAAGTACCTTTTTACTAGTTAGTCTGGGGTACATTAAAACTAAATTCATGGTCAATGTGAAACGGCATATAAGGAAACAATAATTTCAAGATAACTGGGTAAAGATATATCATGGTTATGGTGATAACTAAAGTGTTAGCACAAAAAGTGGATTTTACTGAGCTGGTGAATTTTCAGAATTGTAAGAAAAAATTTGTATGCACAACTCTGAAGGTTAAGAAGTTAGTTTATTCTTTGGTTTAAGTAGAAAGGTTCAGTTCCCTACCAAAATGTAGAGACCTCTCTTTTATCCTTCTACTATGTCATGTGTCCTGTCCCGAGCTGACCTTTTCTGCCTGGTCAGGTCCCATGTATGATTTTCTAATCCCCGTTCCCTGCTGTTCTACTCACTCACTGTCCAACTTCTGGTTTCCAGGCACTATTAAAAACTCTTAATATTATCTCATTTTCCAACATTTTCTTCCAATCTTCTTGGTTAGTATATTGCTTCACAATTTTCAATGTTTTATACAACAAAAGGCAAATACATCTTCACACCAATTTTTTCTGGCAAATCCCTGAACAAGTGGCAAGTTCCTCAGTAAGACAAAGGCGCACTCTGGTATGATCTTTCAGAAAGCTCCTAGCAAGGCTGAAGCATGCCACTCTGATTCTTCACAACTACAGAAAGATGATGTCTTGGAGCCAGGGAGATAGTACAGTAGGTAAGGCACTTGCCTTGCACAGCGTTTATCTGCGTTTGATCCCCTCACCCCATATTGTCCCTTGTGGTCTTCTAGGAGTGATACATGATACCGAGTGAAGAACCGGCAGTAATCCCCGAGTATAATTGTATGTGGCCTAAAACCAAATAAAAATTAAAGCAAAACATGATGTCTCTTCATAGACATCACATAGCTAGGAATGTAATTCCATCAATAGTAGTGTTTATTCTGCCAGAATAAGGCCCTGCATTCAACCTTCACTCATCAAGTGCTGGCACACATGCAGAAATATAGAAGAACCAGAAAGGAAAGCAAAGCAAAAGAATTTGCACAACTTGGGAATGTGAAAGGGGAATAGGGCAAGTTAAAATGCCACTAATCTCTCTGTTCTCACCACTTTTTGATGACTTTTCATAAGCATTGTCTTCATTGGTGCAAAACTTTTATAACTGCAAACTTTTGGTTGGTTCCCAGAGTTTCAAAAAAGGTGGATTTTGACAGTTGTTCTGAGGTTTTCATAGATTTCATGGAAGGATGAACTTTTTGGGTTTCTTTTCTCTGCCATTTTCACTGACACTAGGTAGACTTTAAAGAAGATGTTACAAATAAGTTGTGTTTGTAAAAAATGGAATTAGTCATGTAGAAAAGGAAAGCAGAAAATGATGTTAGAAAGATTTTCTGAACTTTTCTCAGAAGCACAAGTAGATACAAATGAAAGTTGGGAAATCACTCTTGGTAACAGGATAAAGCATACGGAATAAAGAAAATGTAAAAGAAAAATTTCAGGGTAAATCAAATGTCCATTTGAACATCTTAAATTCGAATACAATATTTGAAGTTAATTGGATCTATATATACTGAACTCGTTAGAGTAGTTTTTAAAGAATAATTTTCTAAACAGAATAAATGGCCTGGCAATCAGTTTAAGCAAAGAATTTAGTCTGATAATAATATAAACACCCAGCACATTAGAGATGCTGAACCACAATGAATATGTGACAGTAGGAAAGGAAAGGAGAGTATACAGGTAAAAACAAGTTAAAGCTTATAAATGTTGTTCTTTGCTTGTTTTAGTTGGAAAAGACAGAAAGAAGGCATGTAATGAAAGAAGGGTGAGAAAATTATCTAGCTTGATATGGATATTTTGTCTTCAGAAAACCAGGAGGGTTTTGATGCCATTCACTTAAATCTAGACTACTAAACATGGTTGTATTTTTTTTTAGTTTAGGGAGATGAGTTGGACAACACCAATTGGTACTCAGGAGCTATTCTGACTCCCTGCACAAGAGTGACCATTAATAGTGCTCTGGGAATTATATACTGTACCAAAGACTGACGAACAAGCAAGGTTCACGTCTTACCTCATGCACTATCTCTCCAGTCCCAAGACTATTGAACATGAAGTGATTTCTAGTAGAAGAAAACTTGATGATTACAAATTTAGATATCAAGAGGTTAAATTGTCTAAGAAACACTCAGGGACTGTCATCCACTCTATTTGAGAAACATAGGCTTTGTGTTAAGAAGAAACCTGGAATTGATAATGTAGATTTTAGAAAAAAATATATTAACTTTTATTTATTTTTTTTTTCTCTCCGCAAAATTTATTTAGGAGGTTTTAATCTACTAATATTAATTACATTTAAATGTTATATCTTGTTTAGTATTTTTATCAGAAGTATAACAAACATCAAGGTGAAGATCATAAGATTTATACACAACTGATGAATTTTCACGAAGTGAATCTATGCAACCAGTCCCAACACAAAACATTGATTATTGGTGTTTTTTTTTTTAAAATTTTTTTATTTTTACAATTACAAAGATATACAATTAAAAAGTTCATATTTGGGTTTTGGTCATACAGTGTAGCAGCACCCATCCCGCCACCAGTGCCCATCTCCCACCACCAACGTCCCGGTTCCCTCCCCCCTCCCCCAGCCCTCCTCCATGGCAGGTTCTTTATTTCTTTCCATTTCTCTATCTTTCTCTTTTCCTTCCTCTCCAGACTATGGATTACAGAACATACATTAAAGGGTTGTCATGTGTATCCCTTTGCCTCTATTTAATGCTCAGTTCTAGGTTGGCATTAGTACCCTCACAATTGTTAGCACACTGTTCCATTTTCTGTCCTACCTAGCCTCTGAAACCTACACGTTTGTGATAATTTCCACCTTTGACAGGACCTCCTGATCTATGTTTCACTTGACCTTGGATATTGGTATCACAATATGTACCTATATATTTATGTTATGCAGATAAATGCAGTCATTCTGTAACTGTCTCTCTCCTTCTGGCTAATTTCGCTCAACATAATCTTCTCCATGTCCATCCATTTGTAGGCAACTTTTATAACTTCATTTTTCCTAACAGCTGCATAGTATTCCATTGTGTAGATGTACCAAAGCTTTTTTTATCCAGTCATCTATTTTCGGGCACTCGGGTTGCTTCCAGATTCTGGCTATTGTGAATAATGCTGCTATGAACATAAAAGTAGGGATGGTGTTTCCGCTGCGTATCTTTGGTTTCCCAGAGTAGATTCCCAGGAAACTTTTATATTAATAGAATAAAATACTCAAGTATTTTAGTTTGTATATTCGTGCGCCTTGTCCCTCGGGTGTTGCAGGTGCGGCTGGAGTGCCTCACTGTGTCGGCAGGTGGCAGACAGGGAGGCAGACTTATCTACACCCAGGGCTCTGTCCCATGGGCCCTGGATGGTTAATGGCCTAATATAGAAAAAAGACTGGGCCCCCTGGGATGGACCCAGAGCTATGGCAGAGCCCAGCAAGTTACCTGTGGTATAGTTGATATGCCAAAAAACAGTAATAATGGACCTCATTCCCAATGAATGGAGATGTTACTGGCACCCACTTGAGCAAATAAATCAATGAACAATGGGAAGACAAGTGATATTCATACATGTATATGTATAGAAATATGTACAAATGCACATATACACACATTTATTCATGCATATGTATATGTTTCCACGTATCTAAAATATGATAACTATGGGTGACATTCTTAGATATTATAAAGTAGTGGAAAAAGATGGTCAAAGCTACCCTAGGTGAAAAAGTTTTCTTGAGCGTTCACACTGGTAATTATTCCTGGCTCTGTGCTCAGGGACCATTATCAGTGCCAAGTATTAGATCAGCCTCATGTAAGACAAGTACCTTAACCCTGTGTTATTCCTCTGTCCCTACCTATGGGGAATTTTGACAATGGATAATTCATTAGTATTTCTAGTCAGTTAATTTACCTTAAGAGTATAAAATGTTATTGATAAGAATTCATGAAAATTATTGCACTCTTCATACATATTAGATAAGTTTATCATTAGTGAATTTTCTGTCTATAGTTCATATATAAATAGATACAAACAAAAAATATATAGAAAGAGATAGTTTTGATTCAATAGCATATGATGCAAATGTATCTTTCACATTATAGAAGAGTATTTCTAAATATAACCACTACTTATTAGTCTAAATAATCGATTTGTTTTAATATCACTATTTCAGTTGAGAAAATTAAAATACCTATGGAAATAAGGCAGGAGAGTCACAAATATAATTAGGAGAGAATGCTGCTTTCATGAATCTGAGGGAAACTTATATCACAAGTCATTACCCTTATTCCCAACTTTAATCTCTCCAGCATTAGCTATTAAAAATAATCACACCTAACTATGTAGCTCATCTTTTGATAAATAAAAATTTAATTTTTTCTCAGTTAATGGAAGAATACTTGTAGACAAGGGACGGAACTCTAGATTAATTGATCAATATGTCCATAAAATAACATAATGCAATATGAAATATTATGCAATTGAGTATAAGAAAGCATAGAGGTTTTTAATATAGATTACAATGATCAGTCACCTTGCTGTTTGAAATTGGCTATTTGCTGAATTTCAAATTATTGAATAAGTTATTGAGAAAATTACTATTTGCATATGAATAGCTCCATTTTATAGTAGATTTATAGTAAATTTATAGTAAACTTTACAAGTTTCACATGTAACTAATATATGTGATATCTCACATGCATGCTAAGTGAAAGACAAAATACTTTATAGAAAGATAGAACAAGCACGTTTTATGATGCAGTCTGCACCATCTTTCAGAGCTCTTCAAATCTGTCTTGTAGTACAAAAGTGTCATAAAATAAAATAATAACACATTGGGATCCCATGGATAGAGTAGCAGGTAGGCCACTTGCCATCTGTGTGGTCAACCTGGATTCAGTACCTTGCACTTCATTCTAGAGAGACCCTAGAGGAGCCATGCAAAATCACCACATTATGGCCTTGGGTTCTAGTTTGTTGATCTATGTTTCAGAATCCCGAGTTCTCTGGATTAGTTTTTCATACTTTAAACAAATAGCACACCACAGACAGATATATAAAGTTTACACATAAACACACAAACATATACGCATATGGCATGTTCACAGAAATATGCAGAACCTATTGACATTGTAATGCAGGGTTACTAAATTTTTTTGTCTTCATATTTCATTTCTCTCACACAGAATGATTTTTTTAAATTTTTTTTCTATTGAATTACATGGGCAAAAAAAAAATAATGTATAATAAATCTAAATTTATATTGCAGTAAAAAGTAATTTCTGAACTAACAAGAACCCTCATCAAAAGATTATACTTCCTTTCAAACAACAGTTTTATATACTGATTTTGCAATACTGCTTTCTCTATTGGCATTGCCTTCACCTACAATGGAAGAAAATAACCAGTTCTAAAATCCATACCCATTTCAATAGTTTACCAAAAAGCATCAAGTTTACCAAAGGATCAGAACAAAGCACATCATTGTTTCTATGCTTAGACACTTAAACTGTTCACTTTGTAGTTTCAAAGCACAAGTATTTTTGTGTGTAACTATTAAATAGACATGAGTATATATAAAAAGGAAAATAAGTATGTTGTTTTAAATTTTGAATACATAATAGTGTTTTTGTATTTTTTTTAACAACTACAAAAACGTTCATATTTGGATTTTGGCCATACAGTGTTCCAGCACACATCCCTCCTCCAGTGCCCATTTCCCACCACCTATGTCCCCGATTCCCTGCCCCTCCCTAGCCTGCCTCTGTGGCAGTTTCTCCATCTCTTTTCTCTCTCTTCTCTCTCTCTCTCTCTCTCTCTCTCTCTCTTTCTCTCTTCCTTCTCTTACATATTGTGGATTGTAATACATATACTTAGAGGCTATCATGTGTATCTTTTTGTCTGTATTTAATGCTAAGTTCTATGTGGTGATAGTACTTTTGACAATTATTGGCACACTTTTCCTTTCTCTGTCTTACCTAACCTCTGCTCCCACACGTTTGTGGTAATTTGCACCTTTGACAAGACCTCCTGATCCAAGTTTCGCTGACCTTGGATATTGGTAGCATAATATGTATATATATATACATATATATATATATATACATATATGTATATATATTTATATCATGCAAATAAATGCAGTCATTCTATATCTGTTTCTCTCCTTTTGGCTAATTTCACCACGATCCTAATAGTATTTTTAAACATTGAATCTTCTCAGTATTGCATGTTTAGTTTTGATAACCATCCAGATAGTTATTATTTCAATTGGGAAAAGATGTATAAAGACTTGATATACATTAGTGAAATTATTGGTTAAGACAGAGCATTGCCTGCAACGAAATGAGATGCAGATCTCAGATCTGCCCCCAAAAAGCAGCGTGACCTTGTAAAAGCTACATATTTGGGGCTTATTTTCCTCTTCGCCTAGGCAATTTAGACAAGTTGGTTCATGAACTAAGAATATTATTTCGCTGTACATATAGCTACACTGATTCAGAACTGAAGGAAATTTTCTATCAACATGAAGCAGCTAAAAGCACTGAGGAATTTTACCTTAAGTCACAGAACTGATTGTTTAACCAATTCCTCTCTGTTTTAGAAGGGCAGACTCGTTTCTCTCCATAGGCTTGCATTAATTTATATGCAAGCCTTTCTGATTTTTAAGTTAGGCACATCTCTCCTTTGATGTGAATAAATTTCCTTTACTTAACTGAGGAAGCACATCAATGAAACGATTACTTACAAATCTCTAAATTATCACATAATATGATCACTACATTAAGAACATAGGAGTAATTTCAAACATAAATAGAAACAATAAATATGGATGCAAATACAAGGGAAGCCTGAACTTTTTAAATATATTTTTTTCCATCACATCTCTGGTTTATCAATGATAATATTTTGTACAAAAGCAGATTTTTGGAATCTACAAAAAAGAAACCTCAATAGAAAAGAAAATTATCTCTGGATATCTTCATATTCAGATGGGTGAGTTTCTTTCAGTTTGTTGCTATAGCTGTTACCATTGTTGTTTGTAAGTGATTATGTCTTATAGTGAATAAAGTGTTTGGCAGTGACTGGTTTCAGTGTGTGAGATAAATATTGTACTATATCCAAGGTAATTTCTTTCCTAGGGTTGGTTGCAATTTTATGCTTGAACGTCTATAGTTTTCAAAATCAAAGATAATATTACATTAAAGACAAATTGAATTATTTCAATTACTATTGATCTTATCAGAGATAATGTTTTGTTAGGGGATTGTTGGTCCATACCTGGGAATGGTTATGCAGTCAGGAGTCACTCTTGGTAAAGCTCATGGGATATATGGGATTATGGAATTGAACTTGGGTCAGCCACATGCAAGGCAAGCGCCATCCCTGTTGTATTCTGTCATTTAACCCAGAGATAAATTTTGATAGCCATGTTTTAATGAGAACATATGAATTTTTTTCTAAAACTAAGGGTTGCTATTTGAAAATAATTTTTCTATAATTTATTGCTAGGACTTATGACTAATCACTTGTCTGTTTCTCCTCAATGTCCACATTGTCAATATCCTTATTTACAATGATTATTTTTGTTTTCATTGGTTTAGGTAACTCAAATTCAAATACACTGTGTGTAAATATATTTACAGCTTAGGAAATTGAAATGTTAATATACATTGTTTTAGCATGCTTATTTAACTCTCTTTTGGTGTATATCAGTAGCCATGTCTAATTTGTGACTTGTTCCAGACATATATAGTCAACAAGATTTGCTTTTGTGATGTTTGTTTTAAAATATTTTATTATGCTTTATTTAATTAATTAATCAGTTTCATTAAGGGCTGCTGCAACCTTATATAGATATAAGATCATTCAAATAAGATAACATCTTGCAATATTTTTTACAAAGAATTTCAATCTAAGAAATAATAATGCAGCTTAATTTTTTGGTCAATGCATTGCTAGATGCTCCATGATTTAATGATTTTTTAACCTAATTTTTAGCGTTAACATATTTGTTATAAAAATACAAATTTTATTACTTCCTTAAAGTCCATTTTCATTTATTAATGAATTCAATAAAAATACCTATTATCTGAGTCAATGAAAAATTCCCTTGCTAGTTTCAGTTAACATATTTTTTGAAGGAAGAGAATTATTAGCCCAAATTAATTGAATTAATTTAGGTCTCACTAAATTAAAAGGATATTGAATATTTTCTGTATGGAAATAAATATTATTAACAAGCTTTAAAATGAGCAATTGTGCTTCAATTTATATCTAATACTTAATATAAAATATGAAATGTTGTCTCATACAATGCTTATTTTGTTAAGTAGCTTTTTGCCAACATATATCTAATGACAATCTTTAGATATTACAGCATGTTCATATCTTAGGATGCACAATTAGAATCTGAGATTGTAAAAAATGTTGGGGGTGGATCATGGTCTTATTCTTAATATGTTCATTTTCAGAGTCTGAGATAGGCTAGAAAGGTCTTGAATTTTAATGTGCTATCAAGATATAAAGGGAAACCTCATCCCATTTTAAATACATCTTATTCATTTCAAACTAACATGTTAGTTTACTTATAATTTTGATAAAAATAAGAAACATGACTCAGTATTATGATCCATTTTTTGGTAAGGAAATAATTTCATTGACAGAATAGGTTTGTATTGTTTTTTCTTCTTTTGCTACTAAAATTTAATTTTATTCTGTAAGCAAAATATTAAGCTCATTAATTTTGTGGTTGTTGTTATTGGGCCATACATGGGTCTGCTCAGTTCTTTCACTCATGCTTGGGGTTACTTTTAGTACTCTAGGGACTACATGTGGTTCCTGAGATCCAAATGGAGGCACATATGCAAGGCAAGCGCCTTACCCATTGTACTACCTCTCTGGCCCTTCAGCTTAGAAATTTTTAGGAAAGATTCTGAGTGCATTTTACATATATTTCTTAGATGTCAAACTAGAAACTCTTCATTAATAGCCTATTAAGTATATTATTTGTGCTCATCAATGCTTCTACTATTGATATATAAAGACTTAATCTTGATAGTTTTGATGCAGGTGGACCCCACTGGTGACTTATGTGAGGCAGGAAGGGAGAGAGATGGTCGCTTTCTCCCCAGCCGCCTGCCACCCAGGACCGGCTGGGAAGGCTTAGGACTGATAAAGCCTGTGATGAGCCCCTGCACAGCGTGGGCCTGAGCCCCACCAGCCCCACGAGGTGGCCATCAAGCCACACCTGATGTCCGCTTGATCTCTAGTCACGGGAGTTGATCCCCCACCACCTGAGATTTCTTGGGGAGCCACGGACTCAGGCTGGAGAGACAAATTGCTCTTTGCAGGAAAGGAAAGTCAGTCCTAGACCATACCCAGGGTTGCCTCAGGGTTCTTGTCTTCCTCGAAGAAAAAGAATTTTCAGGAGTTGACTAGCAGTGAAGTTTTACAGATTTTATTAAGGAGGTTTTAGGAAAGGGAAGGGGAGAGAAAGTACGAGAGAGTAATGCACTCTAGGGAGAACACGGGCTACTCCAAAAACGGAGAGCGAGTAAGAGTGAGTACAAATCTCAAGAGGGGATATGCGGGCAACACACGTGCTCAGGCACCACCTGTGCTCAGC
>JAJIBD010001043.1:0-5000 GCA_021461705.1 Cryptotis parvus | reverse complement strand
CGTATTGTTTTCCAAAAAGGTTGAACCGATCATTGTTCTTACCAACAGTACAGGAGCTCTATTTCTCCTACACCCCAATAATCTGGTTGTTTTTCATCTTCATGATGTGAAGAAGACAGACTCACTGATGTGAAGAATCAAATCTCATTGTTTTCATGCATTTCCCTGAATATATGTTATACAGAGCATCTATATTATGCACCTAATAGCTATCTGCATGTCTTGTTTGGAAGGAAGTTTTTGTTTACCTTTCTTCTTATTATTTGATTGGCATGATTTTTTTAAGTCTCGTATGTGATTTATATATCTTGGATATTAATACTTAGTCACATTAGTGGTGGGCAAACACTTTTTCCTACTCTGACTGGTGTCTTTTCATTTTGTCATCATACCTTTTGCTGAACAGCAGCTTGTTAATTTGGAGAGTCCCATTTGTTTATCACTGTGCTGATGACACTGAATTATCAAGGATGTCATGTAAGCTTCTGCCTATGCTATCCTCATAATAAATTATGAATTTAGGTCAGATATAAAAGTCTTTTTAAATCCACTTTTAATTGACTTTGTGCACACAATGATATAGGAATATAAATGCAGTTTCTCACGTGATTGCCCAGTTTCCCCACATTTGTTGACAAGGCTTTTGTTGCTCTAAATCATATTCTTTGCCCCTTCTTTAATGATTATTCTACATATTTCTGATACTTTGTCTCTGAGCATTCAGTTCTCTAGGTCCCAGAGTCTGTCTATATTCTAATCCATGTTGTCTTCATTTATATATCTCTATAAATTTAGGTTAAAAGGCCTACACCTCTTTTAAAAAAAAATCTAGTATTGCTTTGGCTACTAGAGGAAAGTGATCATCATGCCATATAAATTTCAATAGGTATCTGTCCTTTAAAAATGTCATAAATGTTCTTAAAGTAACTACAATGAATCTAGAAAGTGCTTGGGTAGGATCGCTGCTTTTTTTTAAATTTCTTCTTTTTTAAAATTTTTTATTATACCACCACGGTATACTGTCAGACATGGGAAAGAGCTGCTACTTGCTCTCACTGTGCCCAGCCACTCATGAGGCACCTGGGAGGCATGGCTGGTTCGAGCCCTGGGCTGCCACCCCAGCAGAGTCTCACGACAAGCCAGATGACCCCCACCCCGACTCCATGGGGGCAGTCATTTTCCATATCCAGACTTCCCCCTTGTCACAACTCCACCCAGCAGACCAGACTATAACAGCCCGGATCATTGACACCCACCCTGCAGCAGTTTTTTTTTTTCAATGCAGCCGAGGTATGCTGAACCAGAGACTCTCAGACAATGGGGCAGAGCTGTTACTTGCTCTCCCCTGTGCCCAGCCGATCATGAGGTGCCTGGGAGGCATGGTGGGTTCTAGCCCTGGCCTGCCACCTCCGCAGAGCCTCACAACAAGCCAGACGAACCCCCAACTCCATGGGGGCCACCGTTTCAACATCCAGACTTCCCTCTGCGCCACAACTCCACCCAGCACACCAGACTATCACAGCCTGGCTCGTGCAGCTGCTAGTGGCAGCACGGTTAATCAACAAATGGTTTATTTAGAGGTGACTACAAGAGTATGCCACCTGCATGGCAAGCCTGGCAAGCTGCTAGTGTCATACCTGATATGCCAAATACCAGTAACATTTATATTGGGTCATTCCCATGACCTAACATAATGGTTTGAGGCTCTTTATGTTCCTGGAGTAAGCAGATTCCTTTGCGTTCTACTTGCATGAGACAGGACATAGGGAGATATTATGGGTGCCCGCTCAAGCAAATAGATGATGAAAGGGAAGATAGTGATAGATAGTGATAGTGATTATACCACCATGAGACATACAATTACAAAGGTGTTCATAATTGGTTCTTGGTAATACAGTATTCCAGCACCCATCCCTCCACCAGTGCCCCATTTCCACCACCAATGTAACCCACCCCCTCCCGCCCACCCCCAGGCTGCCTTAATAGCAGGTACCCCAGTTTCCTCTCTTTCTCTGTCTCTCTCTCTCTCTGTCTCTGCATCTCTCTCCCTCTTATTTTACACATTGTGGCTAGCCCTGCAGATATTTAGAGTTTATCACTTAGGTCTCTTTGTGTATATTCAATGATGAGTTTTAATCTGCCATTACTATTTTCCACATTTAGTAAAGCACTGGTATCTCTTTATAGCCTATTAATGAATGCAGTCATTCCATATCGGTCCTTTTCCTTCTGACTAATTTCACTCAGCATGATAGTCTCCATGTCCATCCATTTGCAGGTAAATTTCATAATTTCATCTTTTCTGACAGCTGCATAGTATTCCATAGTGTAGATGAACCACAGTTTCTTTAGCCAGTCCTCTGTTCTCTGGCATTTAGTTGTTTCCAGATTCTAGCTATAGTGAATAGCGCAGAGATGAACAAAGAAGTACAGATAGTGTTTCTGCTATGTGTTTTTTGGTCTCTCGGGTATATTCCCAGGAGTGCTATTGCTGGATCAAATGGGAGCTAATATATAGTTTTTTGGAGGAATGCCCATATTGTTTTCCAAAAGGGCTAGACCAGTCCGCACTCCCACCAACAGTGGATGAGAGTCCCTTTTTTCCCCACATCCACGCCAGCACCGGTTGTTCTTGCTGTTTTGGATGTGTGCCAGTCTCTGTGGTGTGAGATGGTACCTCATTGTTGTTTTGATTTGCATCTCCCTGATGATTAAAGATGAAGAGGAGCTTTTCATATGCCTTTTTGGCCATTCGAGTTTCTTCTTTTTGGAAGCTTCTGTTCATTTCTTCTCCCCATTTTTTTGATGGGGTTGGCTGTTTTTTTCTTGTGAAGTGCTACCAGTGCCTGATATATCCTGGATATTAACCCCTTGTCAGATGGGTATTGGGTGAATATCCTTTCCCACTCTGTGGATTGTCTTTTTATCTTGGTCACCGTTTCTTTTGAGGTGCAGAAGCTTTTCAATTTGATATAATCCCATTTGCTTATCTTTGCTTCCATTTGCTTGGTCAGTGGTGTGTCGTCTTTAAAGATAATTTTAGTTTTGATGTAGTAGAGCGTTTCTCCTATGTTTTCTTTGATGTACCTTATAGATTCATGTCTGATGTTGAGATCTATAATCCATTTTGATATGACTTTTGTGCAAGGCCTTAGAAGGAGGTCTAAGTTCATTTTTTTACACGCAGCTGCCCAGTTTTCCCAGCACCATTTGTTGAAGAGGCTTTCTTTGCTCCACTTAATATTTTTTTGCTCCTTTATCGAAGATTAAGTGGTTGTATATTTGAGAGTGTGTTTCAGGATACTCAGTTCTATTCCATAGGTCTATGGGTCTGTGTCTATACCAATACCACACTGTCTTAATTACAACTGCTCTGTAGTAAAGCTTGAGGTGGGGAAAGTGATAACTCCCATCTTCTTTTTTCCCAAGGATTGCTTTAGCTATTCGTGGGGGTTTATTATTCCATACAAATTTCAGGAGTGTTTGTTCAATTTCTTTTGAAGAACATCATGGGTATCTTTATAGGGACCACATTGAATCTGTATAAAGCTCTAGGGAGTGCTACCATTTTGTTAATGTTAATCCTTCCAATACATGAGCAGGGAATGTGTCTCCATTTCCTCAGGTCCTCTTTTTATTTCCTGAAGTAATGTTTTGTAGTTTTCTTTGTAGAGATCCTTTACATTTTTTGTCAAACTGATTCCTAGGTACTTGATTTTCTGCTGCACAATTGTGAATGGGATAGTTTCTTTAGTGTCCATTTCTTCTCTTTCGCTGTTTGCATTTAGGAAGGCCATTGACTTTTGGGTATTGATTTTGTACCGTGCCACTCTACTATAGGAATGTATTATTTCTAGGAGCCTCTTGGTAGAGAGTTTCGGGTTTTCCAGGTATAATATCATGTCATCTGCAAATAGTGATAACTTGGCTTCTTCCCTTCCTATCCGGATGCACTTAATGTCTTTTTCATCCCTGATTGCTATGGCAAATAATTCCAGTACTATATTGAATAGAAGTGGTGAGAGTGGGCAGCCTTTTTCTTGTCCCTGATCTTAAGGGGAAGGCTTTCAGTTTTCCCCATTGAGAATGATGCTCACTGTGGGCTTGTAGTAGATGCCCTGGATTATCTTGAGGAAGGTTCCTTTAATCCCCATTTTACGGAGAGCTTTTATCATGAACGGGTATTGAATCTTGTCAAATGCCTTCTCTGCATCTATTGATATGATCATATGGTTTTTATTTTTCTTTTTGTTGATATGATGTATTATGTTGGTTGATTGTGGATGTTGAACCATCCTTGCATTCCTGGGATGAATGCCACTTGTTCATGGTGTATAATCTTTTTGATGACTCTTTGGATTCTATTTGCTAGTATTTTGTTGAAGATCTTAGCCTCTGTATTCATCAGGGAGATTGGTCTGTAGTTTTCCTTTTTTTGTGACATCTCTGTCTGCTTTGGGTATCAGGGTGACATGTACCTCGTAAAAGCTATTTGGGAGTGTTTCTGTTTCTTCAATTTGCCGGAAGAGCTTGAAAATAATTGGGAGTAGGTCCTCTTTAAAGGTTTTGTAGAATTCACTGGTGAATCCATCTGGACCTGGGCTTTTGTGTTTGGGGAGACTTTTTGATTACCAATTCCATCTCCTCAATGGAGATAGGTTTGTTGAGGTATTCCAAATCTTCTTGTTGCAGACTTGGGAGGCTATAGGAATTCAGGAATTTTTCAATTTCTTTTAGGTTCTCTTGTTTCGTGGCATACAGGCTCTCATAGTAATCTCTGATGATCTTTTGAATTTCTGTGGTTTCTGTTGTGATGTCCCCGTTTTCATTTCTGATTCTATTTATTTGGGTTCTCTCTTTTCCTTTTCTTACAAGTCTTGCAAGTGGTTTGTCAGTCTTGTTCATTTTTTTCAAAGAACCAGCTTTTGGTTTCGTTGATCTTCTGGATTGTTTTTTTGACATTCCATCTCATTGATTTCTGCTCTAAGTTTTATTTATTT